>OX401979.1:612500-1156974 GCA_947859335.1 Tortricodes alternella | reverse complement strand
GGAAAAGATGCTGATAATCATCACTTCTGGTACGTAACGCCCTGTTTGCTTAATGTCCGTTGTTGAACCAGTTTCTTTAAACTTATCGACTCAAACTTTGATTAAATTGACGCTGGGGCACTGACTGAAATGACACAATCCGTATTAAAAGACCAAAAACATTTTAAAATTTATATCATCATCATCATCCACATCCACAAAGACTACTGCTGTACTTATGCCACAACGACACATTCTGTGCTGCTCGGATTCAGCGGAGTCCAGCAATATTCATCAGGTCGTCAATATACTGTGTGGGTGATCTGCCCACGCTCCATCATTCAGCACGTGATCGCTACTCAAAAACTCTTCTGCCCCATCGACCATCTGTTCTACGAGCAATGTGCTCTGCCCACTGCCACTTAAGTTAACAATTCTTTGGACTATGTCGGTTACTCTACATCTTTTGCGATCTCTTCAAGAAGTTCATATACTCGCTTCGAATTTACGACATCCAAGAACACATAATTTCAAAGCAAATGTAATGCAGCCACAGGCTGTAATGTTATTCTTGTATCGCAAAACCCTCACAGATAAGGATCTGCTCCATTGAATCAACTGACACAAAAATAAATTGGAACTTTTTCAACTCGGCTTAAAACTGCCGCAAGAATCCAGACAACAAGCAGACACAGATGGATGGACGCTGTCAACGCATCAATTGTCAAAAGGAACGATCCAGTTTTAACTTCCATGAACAACAACCTTAATGTTATGGGAAAAGGGCGCTTTTCCTTTGTTGATTGGTTTGTACAGCCCTTAATTTGACTAAGAATAGGTATGAACGATTTATAAAAGTTCACGAGCCGTGACGCGATTAAGTGCCTTTGTACTTCAATTATGTTTTGGGGTTCAACAGGTTTGGTCTATTTACGAGCTATACAAACTTCACACACATTTGGGCTATTATAGATAAAAGATAAGAATAACAACTTCTTGTTTAAAATTTAATTTGCACTATAATATTGCAATTGCATCGGGCTATAGTAAGTACTTGTCATGACAATCAAACGGGACTAAACACGATGGGATTATGTTGTGTAGTTAATGAGGGTCACCTTTCGACTGCACCATCAACCTATATAATTTTTAGTGAGGAGGACTGTGTGAACCTACGGCCAAAATCACCCTTTTCATACAAAAGGCGATAACGATTCCCACTCCTTAAAAGTTAACTGATTTTGACCAATTTTTGACAGGTTGTCAGTCAGAACAAAATCTAGGTCTATATGTTTTTTGAATATTGCTTAAAGACTAACAAAGTCAAATAATTGCTGAAATTAGTTTTGTATGAGAATAATGAAATGGCAATAAAACGGAATTTATTGATTTTAGAGAAAAAACCAAAACGTTATAGGTCTTGATTTTGTTCTGACCTATCAAAAATTAGTCAAAATCGGTTAAAATTCAAGAAGTGGTAATCGTTATCGCCTTTTGTATGAAAAGCCGTAGGTTCACACTCTTCTTACCGACACATTCAAAACTTGGACATTGTTCTCTAACTTTTTATTGATTATAAACGTATCAAAGACTTCAACTGCTAGATATGGGCCTCCCTCAATGATCGCCGCAACGACCGATCCTTTCCTACTCGCATGCACTGCAATCTTTATCAGGTCAGGAACAGTTCTCGAAGGCGCAACTTGGGCCGACTACCCATACGTCAGACTGACTACAACTAAACTCAATCCTTCCTTATTCATTTGGATCAAAATAATCTTATACGGAACCTTACTTATCAAGGTTTGATCACCCTTAATTTGTATGTTTAATGTATGGTTAACTGTCGACTGACGGGTGATTGATAAGGTTAAAAAAAATTGCACTTCAATAGCTTTACAAGTAGATCTATTTTTCCATTCTTCGAACCGTTTGGGGGCTTCAACTGACGTTTGCACTTTTATTAAGTTTAATTTTGAATATTTTATTAATTCATGTTAAAGTTCGGTGATAGAGCCCAGGCTCGACGATTCGAATCCCTTGTACCTTGAGAATTGAGAATTTGAGTTTATCATTATCATTTTGTGACTTAAAACATGGCGAGGTTACCAACCAAACAATCAATCATGGGAGCCCCCCTTAAATATTTGCTTTATTTTAATTTAATTATTTATTTTTAAAATGAATACATAACTGCGTTTCGTACGGTGAGTGACGAGATCCGGAGGCCTATTCCCTCATCCCCATCCCATCCCCATTCCCCATCCTCCCTAGACTGGCAACGCATTGGCAGCACCTCTGGTGTTGCAGATGTCCATGGGCGGCGGTGACCACTTTCTATCAGGTGGGCCGTCAGATCGTTTGTCAGTCAAACGACATTAAAAAAAAAAAAGAAAAAACTAAAAATTCTGGAATAATTTTCAAGAGTCTACCTGTTGCCGTTATCAATACCGAACAAAAACGAGCAAAAAAATCATGTTTGTTGTGTATTTTAGTATTTGTTGTGAAAATTTCAACTGTCTAACTATTACAGTTCATGAGATACAGTCTGGTGACAGATGGACGGACAGCGGAGTCTTAGTAATAGGGTCCCGTTTTAACCTTTGGGTACTCTAAAGTCTCTAAAGAACTAGGAGCCATCTTATATTTTTCTTTTAGTTACTTTTTGGTAGAAAGTACCAAGCTCCCATGAATCGCAGGAATACCTATGTGCGTAACTCGGAACACAAACAAGCTAGTGGAATCCCCCGTGTTTGCGCGTGTATGCGGCTTGATAGCGTAATCCCGGCGACTAGTCGGCAGGCACGCTTTTAAATATCCGATTTTGTCTGTTAATCCTGTTAATTTGTTTTTATATTTTTTTCTGGTATGTAATAGGTTTAGGCTGAATAGAGGAATGAGGGCTCCATTCAAACGTATTCCTCTGTATTCCTCCCTGGAGTTTGGCATTAAAAGGTTTATTCTCAACAATTTGGATTTTTGGACTGCTAGCCTTAAGCATAGAAAGAACCCTAAAAGTTATACCTCACTGAGTTTCTTGCTGGCTTTTCTCAGTAGAGGATTTTTTTCCGAACCGGTGGTAGATTCATTCCTTGATTGACTTTCTTGAGCTTGTAAAAGCCTAAATTGAATAAAGATAGTTTGACTTTGACTTTGACATAATTTCCACCAAACGGCTCGCATCGGATTTTACAATCTTTACACGATATTAAATCATTTACACCGATATATCCGTCGATGGCGTTGAAAAGATTAAATTATAACTTGACAAAAAATTGTGATATCCCATCAAAAATCAAAAATGTGAAAAAGGGCCAAGTCCAGTACAAAAACGTCAGGGGTTGACGGTATCGCCGATAAAAGAGTTGCGATCTGAAAGGTTGCCAAGTTCCTTAGAACTTTCTTAAATGATAGCTTTAAAAAGGTACTACATGTTTTAAAATAATGTCAAAGAAAATTGAATTTAAACTTGTAGTATAAAATTACAACTATTAGCGAAATAAATTTGACGCTCGTATTATAATATGTTCTCTATGCCATAAAAGTAGATACATTTTAAATATTTGAAGTCAGATTAAAACTTAGAATTTAGCAATTAGAAAAGGGTCTGTACTAGACATGCAAAATTGCAATTGTGTCGGTCAATTAAATTGTAAATTATCTAGGGGGTCGAAAATAGCCTGAAATGGTTCGTGTAATATAACCCACGGCCAGTTTGTCGCCTTTTGCTTTGCGAACTTGGCTGACACACTGCCGTGTCTAGATTTCACCAAAGATTTATAAAAAAAATGCCTTTTGCTTATTTGTTTTCTCAATGTCGCTCGTCGGTAAAATCAGCACATTTTCCAACTCAGGAAAATTACCTGCAGAATTTACCCAATCTAAGTAACTACTACGCCCCCACTTTGAACGTACAGTGACCACAATTCCTATCTTACTAAACGACTAGGGTGACAACGATCGAGCCGCGTGTGGATCGGTCCACGGCGGCAATCAAAGACGGACGTGGACTCCTTTACAGCTGCACCGGGTCGCTAACTTTAAATTGAGTTTTGACGTTTTTAGGACTGTCCGCCGCAAACGAGTCGTTTGCGGCCACTTCCTTGGAAATGTTTGGAGTTTCGGACAGTTTCAGCTACATTGCTGGACTTTTATTTCTGCAGTCTGAATTTGGAAATTATTTTAAGGCCAAGTGCGTGTCTGACTCGCGCACGAAAGGTTCCGTACCATTATCTATAAAAACGGCACAAAAATCATGTCTGTTGTATGGGAGCCCCCCTTAAATATTTGTTTTAATTTAATTATTTATTTTTAAAGTGAATATAGAACTAAATATTTTGTGAATATTTCAAGCGTCTACCTGTTCCCGTTTTCAATATCGAGCAAAAAAAATATATCACGTTTGTTCTATGGGAGCCCCCTTATATATTTATTTTATTGTGTTTTTATTATTTGTTGTTATAGCCGCAACAGAAATACATCATCTGTGAAAATTTTAAGTGTCTAACTATCACGGTTCACGAGATACAGCCTGGTGACAGACGGACAGACAGACAGACGGACGGACGGACAGCAGAGTCTTAGTAATAGGGTCCCGTTTTACGCTTTGGGTACGGTACCTTAAAATAAATAGCTGTACCATACCGACCGACTGAAGACACATGATGAACCTTTACGAACACTGAAAAAAAAAAAACATTTTAGAATCGATTATAACTCTTATTAATCGTTTATTTATACGTTATGCAAGTAAAAAATGTGTTCGATAATTGATTTATTCGATCGATATCAATCTTATGCTATATGCCATAACCCGTCAATCAGGGTGTCAAAAATTTAAATTAAAGTGATAAGATTTTGTGTGGGTTACTATTTATGATGATAACGTACAATATGTTTAGTATACGAAGATTGCTTTGAATATTTATTTATTTAGCTTACATATAAATAAATAAATAAATAAATCAGGGGACAATCTTTACACAAATCGATCTAGTCCCAAAGTAAGCTCTAAAGGCTTGTGTTATGAGTACTAGACGCCGATATAAATACTTATATAGAGAAATAAATACTTAAATACATAGGAAACATCCAACACTCAGGAACAAACATTCGTGCTCATCACACTAATATTTGCCCTTACCGGGGATCGAACCCGGGACGCTTGCGTCGGAGGCAGGGTCACTACCAACTAGGCTATCCGCGTCGTCGAAACATATACGCGGTAACATCAGATAAGTATACATGGTACAAATTACAAAATTTATTACGCAGTTGTAGTTAAAATTAAACGTGAGTAGTAAGCAATGTCAGTGCATGCTCAGTTTGAGAGTTATAATGTGTGCGTCTATGAAAGTTGATGCGATAAGCGATTACGTCATGATCATTACTACAGGCAAGGGTGATTCTATAAAATAATAACAATTCCTTTATGAACTCACCGACGAGCCTTACTTGACCCGTCAGTGCGTATAAACTACATGTTCATAATTATCATCAACACTGGTCGTTATTCGACGCAAACGGCAAAGAGCGAGCGAGTAAATTTATGAATTTCTTTATTTTTTATAAAGTAAATTACATACATACATACATACATACATAGTATCACGCCCGAAATCCCTAATGGGGTGGGCAGAGCCACAAGACTACTTGTGGCCACGTTCGATTAATTAGTCCTAAGATGGTATGATGAACCGTATGGTGACAGGTGATCAGCCCATCGCCCATACAGATAGTCCACCATGTTGGAGAGGACCCGTCCCTTAGTCGACTTTTACGATATGCCAGGATGATAAGCATCTGCACGCATTCCACGCTATTTCTTCACTCCTAGTGCAGCAGAGGAGGATAAAGTAAATTAGCTACAGTTAAATACGTTTAACCTCAGAGTTATTGTTATATTGGCAGTATTCAATGGAGCCGGAAACATTGTTTTTGCATAACGTCTTAAAAGTCATCCTGTATATTCAAAGCCTATAATGGCCTAATTCAGAAACGCCACTTAAGCATGTGATGACAGATTAAATAGTTAAATGGCCTACAACTAGTTGTCATCCCATACAAAACGTCACTTTGATTAAAGATCAATTTGATTGTCCTTTCTGAATTTGGCCAATAGTAAACGAGGGTGTTTTTCTCAAATAACATCAACAACGGCTCAGTGTTCTAATCATGAATAAAAAAAATAGATTTTTGAAATTCGAATATAAACAGTCTCTCCCTCGTTGGATCGCAATTTCCGAGCCCCGGGCTGCCGGCGGAAACATCCGAGCGCATTGTTCGCCAATCGGATAGAAATCGGATTTCGGCGGAATATCCTGTACGCCTTAGGGATTAATTTGTATTTTATGAATTGATAACAGCGCTGCACCGGTTTATTGTTAAATAATAATAGCTAAATTGGAATTGGATGGTTAAATTGTTTGATAATAAGTATACAAAATGTCGGGCCAATTTATGTTTAAAACGCATTTTCTGTACACACTATCAACTTTAATTGCTCAAAATATAATTATTATCTTCGCGAGTTCATGAAAATATTAGTGTGGCACTTCACTAGACCTGCCCTGAATATAATAGGTACCTACTCTTTATTGGACACCAATCATAAAACAAAATAAAAAAGTTACACAACCTTGTCGATAAGTACTTTTTCTTCCAACTTTAATTTCCTCATTATGGCCTTAAATACTCTGCACAAAGTAGCTCTTATTTGCTCTAGAGCAATAAAGTTGCATACAAAATTCATTATCGCACCTTTTTTTTTTTTTTTAATTTGGTTAGTTGATCAAGAAGTTTGCACCACCAGCTACCCAATCCGCCCATTCACAGTCCGACGGGACAGCTGACCAATTTTCTGTGGACTTGCTGTTAGAAAGACACTCCACATGTCGGCGGCCACATCGAACTGTGATTGCCCCGTCTAAAATGTTATGTTCATAGTACCTAGGTACCTACTGGCTGATAAGATAGTACCTATAGGTAATAAAAAGATTAAAAAAGCTGGGCCGATTTTAATAAATAGGGTATCTTACGATTCGGGGAGAACGTGCCAGTGTCATAGGCTATATAAAAATTCCTTTTTACGTCGCTAATCGGGTTTAACTATACTTTTACTTTTTTTACCAACTTTTTGCAGTAGTTGAAATAAAAGCAGATTATCAAGTCGTGTCAAGGGATATATTATTGCGCTCGTGTTTTAAGAGCCCTCACTTGCATTCGGGCTCCAAACTAACACTCGGCGCAATAATTAATCACTTTCTGCTTGGTGCAAAAATCTACTATTGGTGCTAGCCTTTTTTCCTTTACCAAAAGGAAGATACAACGCAATCTTGAATTTTCTACAACAAAGTATTCTTATTCAATGTATAATCGCTTCTTTTTCTGCATGCAATAAAGAACTTGCAAAAAAAAAGTATTATTTAAATCTTACTGGCGACTCCCAAAACACTAAACATTCTATTTTTAAAATTATTTGAACATTCTCGAATCTAACAGTTGAATATCAAATGTTCCTAATTACAATATGAATAAGCATGTGGTAACTTGTACGAAAACATTTCAATATTCTCCCCTGGGAACTTTAACCAAATATTGTAATTTGACCTGAGGATTAAGTTATTATAGTCCACAATATAAATTCCTACTGACTAAATTGTACCAATAACAATATTTACTCACAAGTAAACCGTCATTGTAATCATTTGCATAATCAAATAATTCGACCTGTGGAAGCATGATGTATTTTCCATCGGCATCACCTTAAGTGGCGGTTGGAATCCCACCACAACATTGAAATAGTTATGTAGTAAGGAATTGCTCAAAGGAATTTTCGTGATGCTTACTTACGCGAATCTGACACCATCTCAGGTTCAGTTGCAGTTCAACCACCATCCTGACACCTGGGCGTCTATTCGGGAATGTCTAAGTGATACTACAGCGACCCGCGAGCGAGACTCGCATCTCGCTCTTACGCATTACGCGTCGTGCGGAAGAGTGAGACGAGAAATCTCGCTCGCAAATTGCTACAACATCACTTAGCGTTCCCGAATAGAGGCGCTGTTTAGTGACACTGTTATAATTGAAAAAATGCCCTCCGCAGCACCACCGACCCCACCGTCCACAATGATATGATAGCGTGTGAATCAAGCAATATTAGACTTTTGTGTCTATGTCGTTAAAACGAAGACATCAGCAATAATGTGTGGTTAAGCCATGGCGCTGGCGTTTGATACCTAACCTTCTGATGAGACTTGTTACACGAAATTGTACTGATAGGCATATCCTTCTTTTGAGATCTTTGCGCCTGAACTTCAACGCCTTCGTGTGAGCGTACCGATGCAAGATCTATCGTCGTTCATGATACCAAGAGTTTGGCCGAAAATTTTCATATTTCGGCGATTCCGCGGCCGGCTCGTCAAATATGACACCGTGGAATTGCGTCACACGTCGCAGAATTAATGTGTTAAGTTTAAATTATTTTGTTGACTGATGTATGTTTTTCAGGTAGGTATTTAAGTTATGGGCCTTGTAGCCTGAATTAAAAGGTGTTATTAAAGTGTATTTAAACCCCTCATAGGGTGAATTTTCAAAAACCTTTATTACCGCGTACCTTCGTTATAAAAAGAACTCCTGTGAAAAATTTCATAACTTGATCATAAAAAATAGAAGTTATGAATCCAGGAATTATACATGTAGTGCTAATACATTTTTTTTTGTAATTTCGCTACATATTAATTTAGAGGTACACAGAAATCATATACGAGTTCAATTTCAACTTTGCAGCCCCAATAGCGTGCGTCAAAGGGCGTTGACATACGGACAGACAGACCGACAGTTCTGTTTTTGCCATTTGGCTATGGAATCCTAAAAACCATACAAGATATCGCTTAGGCAATGTCGAATATAGGCCCAGATGACAGTCTACCCTAAGAAAAGGTTTAGTACATGTGCCTACTTTAGCTGTATTTGATCGTAGGCTGTATTCCTATACCTTTACATACGCACGAAGGCCCGACATGTCGCACGTAACTGTTAGATCACGATTTTAAAAAGAATATTAACCCTGTCTCCGGTGGTGGCCATTGTATACCGGGATGGAAGATGTACCGGTACGTGTAGTAACCGGTACACTTAATTGGTTTAAATGTGAAGTGTTTTATTAACATAGTGGTAGTACCGTCGGGTACGCTGGGATATCTTATGGCTACACGATGGCCCATCGTCGGCCATCGCACAGGTTACTTCATACGTAAGAATGGGATGAATATATCTTTATCTCATTCTTAAATATGAATGCGTCCCGTGATGGTCGCAGCGATGGCTCATCATGTAAAGGGACCATTACGGTATCGGTAAAATACTCTAAATATATTTACGGTATGATGGACGGAGGTAGAACATGCAAATTGGTAAGCTTATCTTATTTTTTGAAGGTGCCTGATAATCGATGTTGTAAGTGGAATTCTTAGTTCTTGTGCAGCATGAAACACTAATGGCCGCTTTCAGAAAAGCCACTCAAATCTTTAATTAAAGTGACGTTTCAGTAATGTTTCTGTATAGGTTGACAACTAGTTGAGGGACATTTAACTATATAATATCTAATCAAATGCTTAAGAAAGTGGCGTTTCTGAAGTCGGCCATAAAGGCGCTAAAGTAAAGAGTCCGCTTTTCTACAACTTTTTTGGGCAACATTATTAAAGCCCTCATTTTGTAAATGCTATAAATAACTTCGACTCAACTAATTCGTGTGGTACTATTATACGAATACGGTACCCACGAACGGTACACATCACGTCCCTACCCTAATGGCATCACGTCCCTCGTGCGTGTCGCGATAAAGGGTTAAGTACACTAACCACCTGACGTGAGTCACAAATCCACCATTATTACGTTATTGTGGGAGCCGGCCACATTAACATGTGTATTATCTGTACGGGTTTACATGAAATGTGACCGAAAAGACCCCAAAACTTGTCTTAATTTGAATTTTGGTAAACGTTACGCTTTTGTTTGTTTTTTTACGGACACATCAACTGATTTCAAGTATTTGTGTGTTAAGTACTTGATAGGGTATGGGACCCATGAAACTTTTGGAATTATATGACTCTGCCCAACAATGGGTAGTTTAGACTGAATTCATTACATAACTTGTTTTAATTTGAATCTCGGTCGTTGAGTTGCCCTTTGTTGGCATGTTTTTTTAGAAATGATAAATGATATAACGAGTTTGGTTATGATTAATGGAGATCGAATGAGACGGCATTATACTTAGGGCTGCCGTATTATAATTTTCGTTGGTACTTAAAAGTAATGACATTATTTATGGCTATAATGCTCTTTCAACGATATAAAAACGCAATATTTTAAAGGCAAAGTTTTGTGGCGCTTTCTGGTTATTGGTCTGTTCAGATCTTTAGTAATACATATTACGAATGCGAAAGTACTTACAGTTGTTTCTTTGTTACTCTTTCACGGCAAAAAAAGAGCTATGGATTGACTTGATTTTTAGCTGAGCGATAATTGGAAAGCCGGAGTACCTAGTATAAAGGCTATTTTTATCCCGGGAAACGTGCACGGTTCCTGAGGGAATACTGCTAAACGAAATAAACACCGCCAAAGTCGCGTGATGTTGCAGGCAAAAGTCACCAATTTTTGCTATATTTGGGGTTTATAAACATTAACTATCGACGTTGAGAGATGAACTAGCTAAGCTCGCGCCTGTCCTCCAAAATGTTTCTTCATGTAAAGACCTATTAAAGTCCAGAATAAGCTACATATTGGTACTTGCTACTTATGATCTGGAGGCTTTACATGCCTTGCTTCAATAAAAACGTTTATTACAAAAATATAGGCATTCCGTTATTTCTTTTCATGCCACCGTGCGTGTTAACTTTTTTAACGACTCAGTTAGTCACGTGTTGAATTAACGGGCACTATGAACCAAATACATTCACGCTAAATTATGGCCCTTAGCGTGAAAATCGTAATACCGACGGAACAATACAAACGGTACGATTAAATTAATCAAACGTTTGATTGAAGTCACGCATTCAAACGAGAACTTAAAACAAAACACGCAAACAAAACCTTTCAATACACTGATGTAGGACAAATCCAATTTTAAAACGTGAAAAGCGTTTAGTCCAATTATTATTTAAGCCAATTTGAATTCTAATTCAACTCTATAGAATTTCATATCAAAGTCATCTATTTGTTTGAGTTCTATTTTGTTCCGACTGTGACTTCGACAAGGCGACCTACGCGTCGATAAGCACGCATTCAAATGAAGGCATTCAGTTAAAATATTTATTGACGTGAGAAGCTTATTGAATATTTTTACCACGATTTATGCCCAATTAGCAGTTGGAGCGTGAATTGAATTGTTTGTGCCCGAAAATATGAATTAATACCACAATATTTACGATAATGCTCGGCCGTTTAGAGCGGTTTCGAGCTCGGCGGGGGACCTCTGAGCCGGCGAAGGGTTACAGGGTACAACGCCACAAAGAAAGCCAGCGGCTGTCGAATAGTGTCGATACATACTCACTTGTACCGTTTGTAGCCAGCGATATAAATACCGGTACATCTAAATATATTGTAATATTCTTAACATGGTGATCTTAACCTACGGACTAGCTACCAAGGTGGGCCTCAAATAAAAAACCGGTACAGTGCGAGTTAAACTCGCGTGGAAAGGGTTCCGTGATTATATGAAATTTCCTATGTTACTTTATATACCAAAGACTTCTTATAGCCTTTCCTGTAAAGTATAGGTAAAGAACTACGCTCAGTATTATTTTCAAAATTTTGACCCTCGTAGTTTCGGAGATAAGTGGAGGGGAATGGTCAATTTTCGCCCATTTTCCTTAATAACTTCAAAACCATTTATTTATTATAAGCCCTTTCATTTGATATATCACACACCATTAGTTTGCCCCCCAAAAGTGGCCCCCATGTTTAAACTTCATTTATTTTCATTACACGTCCGTGTTGCGATCACCAACTTACATTATGTGTACCAAATTTCAACTCAATCGGTCCAGTAGTTTCGGCGCAAATTGGCTGTGACAGACGACCAGACAGACAGACACACGAGTGATCTTATAAGGGTTCCGTTTTTTCTTTTTGAGGTACGGAGCCCTGATATATTAGTGATAATACGACCAATCAAATCTGTATTTATCTAAGCACCTGTCAGTGAACTGGTTCGAGCTTTATTCCGCCTCCGTGGTTGCTCAATGATTATTTCCAAACGGGTTACCTTTCGGTACATTATTACGGTAATTAATTATGATTTACGTTTCGGTTCAGTCGGCTAAGGCAATTAGTTTGTGTCTGCTTAAAACGAGCTCGGTCAGTGATCAAAGCTTTGTTGTTGTAATTACTTGTTATTTCACCAGAATATTAAACTGACGCTGTATATTATGTTGGCAATTAATTGGATGTGACTGCAGTGCTTGGTTATTCGAGCACGATTCAGAATATGCACTACCAGTAACGAGCTCATTTTGATTTTCAATTATAGCTTTTATGACACTCAAGATAGTTCGCTAAGCTTACATGATATATATTTCGTTTTAGAAAAAAAACACTTTTGGAATCGAAATTACGTTTATGGCGTTTTAGGGTTCCGTAGCTCAAAAGGAAAAAACGGAACCCTTATAGGATCATTCGTGTGTGTCTGTCCGTCTGTCATAGCCAATTTGGTCCGAAACTACTGGACCGATTGAGTTGAATTTGGTACACATTATGTAAGTCGGTAAACGCAACATGGACGCGTATAAATATGTAAATCTTAAATATATATATTTTTCGAATTTTAAGATACATAGTTTGGAAGTTACTTCGGAAAATAGGCGAAAATTGACCATTGCCCCCTTATCTCCGGAACTACGAGGCCTAAAATTTTAAAAAAAATACAATAAATAGATTCCGTTATAGATTACAGGAAAACCTATAAGAAGTCTATGGTATTTAAAGTAAAATAGGAAATTTCAGATAATCATGTACGGAACGGAGTTTAACTCGCGCACTTGTCCGGTTTTTAGGGTTCCGTACCTCAAAAGGAAAAAAGGAACCCTTATAGGATCACTCGTGTGTCTGTCTGTCTGTCTGTATGTCCGACTGTCACAGCCAATTTGCTCCGAAACTACTGGACCGATTAATTTGAAATTTGGTACACATATGTAAATTGGTGACCGAAACAGGGATGCGTAACGTAAATAAATTAATTTTGAACATGGGGCCCATTTTTGGGGGCAAATTAGAAAATTAAAAAAAAAAGTTACGCAAACTATATCATGTTACATATCAAATGAAAGGGCTTGTTGTGAGGATCTTAAATATGCTTTTTTTGGAATTTTGATATTAATTGTTTGGAAGTTATTTAGGAAAATAGGCGAAAATTTACCATTCCCCCCCCTTATTTCCGAAACTAACCGGCCTAAAATCTTGAAAAAAATAAAACACAAAAAATTGTTCTTTACCTATAGATTACAGGAAAACCTATAAGAAGTCTATGGTATTTAAAGTAACATAGGAAATTTCAGTTTAACATGTATGGAACGGAACCCTCTCCACGCGGGTTTCACTCGCACTTGTCCGGTTTTTTGTACACATTTCGAATCTTGTATGAGTTATTAAACAGCTGCTTATTTCAGTATTCAAGTCAAGATTACTTCTAACGGTGAACCTTTTGTTGACATGAAATGTGACATTTTAAATGTTCTGACATTTATTTATTTATTTATAGACACACCAACAGTAACATAAACAAATACTTCTTAAATTTAAATTGACGGTTTCAGTCCTATTGATGCACCAATTATAGGCGTGTAATTGTAGGCGTGCATTTGTACGGTCTTAGATTTAAATTTAAATAGAAGCGCTGCAAACGAAACTTAAAATTAATATTAACGATATAATAATAGTATATAGTATTTATAATATGAAATTAGCATTTAGCATTAAGAGACTTGTGTGACATCAACACAAGATGATAATAGGGGCAGCATTTTACGTCTTAAAGCGGTGACTGTCTCAATATCTGGTGGGTTTTGGTTAAGACATTTGATTGATTTTGCATCCGATATAGGGTAGGTAAGTTATAATCAGAACTCAGGATATAGGCTCTGTACTATGCAGGTAGACTATACCTATACCTAACAGTCAAAGCTTTGAGAAACGCCGGTAAATAAGTCATCGCTCTTTGAATCCACTGTTAATGAGCGCGCTGACTTATGTGCCGTGGAAATAGACGGGCTAGGGATGTACTGAAGACGAAGTTGTCGATAAATTGTTCCGAATTGACTTTGTAGTTTTGTAACAGCACTGGCAATAATAAAAAGTAAAGGACCAAAAAAGCCTTGATGAATCGAAAAGGTGTCAAAATGTGTGTAGCGGACATTTGCGATTGCGGTATTGAAATGAGGCGTTTAGGTATAGGTTTTTGTACAATCGAATATCTACCTGAAAGTATCAATCTAGAGTAAAGTATTTTAATACAAAAATTCATAAAATAATTTTTTCACTGCCTTGTCACGTCATCAAAATGATCAAAATCTGGTAATTTTGAATTTATTTTGCAATCACTTAAATTTAAATCTGTTATTATTTCTTTAAGTATATCTTTTATGTTAATTCATTTGATATGTTTACGAGAGATAGAGTCAATTTAATGCGACAGAATAGCTTAGTACGTAGTGATCCTGCCTCCGAAGCTAGCGGTCCCGGGTTCGATATCCGGTAAGGGCAAATATTTGTGTGATGAGCACGAATATTTTTTCCTGGGTCTTGGATGTTTCCTATGTATTTGAGTTTATATTTATCCATATAAGTATGTATATCGGCAAATATTAATAAATAATAATATTTGTAAATATATATTTTCAAGTATCGAATACCCAAACCATTTTTTTTCTATACACCTAGTTTTTGTTTGATGTGTCAATTATTTTTGGCATCGACTTGGTCCCCGCACCAGCTCGGTCAGCACCTGTCTCTCATAAAGCGAACTAAACAAAATAAACTACTAAAACATTATGATAATTAAATCCTTTCTACATATTTAATGGTTTATATTTTATCTAAATTATTCATCGCAAATAACAGTCAAAACATAAAAGTTAAAAAAGATATGTAACGCGATTGTCATTTTTAAGAGTTGTATTATTTCTTGTGAAAAAATTGATATGCTTATATAAATAAAAAATAATTACATAGTACACGTAAAAGAAAACATTCAAAATTATGCTAAACAACACTATTTGGCTTTTTTTGCTATGAACCACCCAAAAAAATAGTTAAGTACATATTTTCTGTTATTATTAGGTTACTATTTCCTCAAGAATTAAGCATCTCTTCGATATAAAAAGTAGCCTATATCCTTTATGAGACTTCCGTATTGATATGAAATGAATGACCTCTTGATATTTATAAAAATATGAAGAGGTAATTAATACGCCGCAACCAATGATGCCGCAACTCTCTCACTCACAGAAAGTACAGTCGATACGAAAAGAATAAATCCCTATAAACATAGGTATTCGGTATAATTTATGAGGGTAGTAGCAAATTGAGCCGTGACATGCGAAGAGCGCATTGTAAACTTTGCATAAATTGATTTACATCTTCCTCCAGCGGAATGGCTTTTTGATTTATTGGTCGGAAACACGCTCAACTGACTTTTGGACGGTAATGACTTTGACCCGAGTAAAATTGTTTTTGACATAAATTACGTTAAAGTACGGTAATGAATTGTCTGGCTGATATGTAATTTTATGCGAAACAAATATTCTGAAAGATGACTGATTGAATGAATGTGGACAGTCTACAAACTCAGTCAAACGTCCATAAGCGGGGCCTGTATTCGACATTGCCTAAACGATATCGATACTTATTTTGCTACGATTTCGTCATGATCGTAGAACAACGACGCATCTGCAAAGATAAATAGTAGCCGGGATTTCAATCCACGACCCTCTGCACGAGAGACCGCGCTTTACGCTTACGCTTTTACTACGATACCACTGCAAATTCGAATTCAGCAAATGGGCCACCTGTGGGCTCTTTTACTTGTCACATGAATAAATGAAAACGGGTTGAATCTACCAGCATTTTGGACAGGACCATCATTACTGAAAAGGAACGCCACAAGAAACTCAGCAGAAAGTCATCTTTTCAAGTCAAAACATTGATTTTACATCATATAAACATTAGAAAGTAATAAAGCAATAAATGATAATTATTAAGACTGATAAAAATAAAAATCGATTGTTGTATAACCAACAATGAAAAACTATAAAATATAGTAGAGAACACTACGTCTCTCTAGTGAGGTTCAGATATCGCACAAAAGTAAGAAATTAAAAACTAAGAAAAAATGGCCCTTGTGAGCATGAACCGTCCGGACCCCACAGACAGCACCTGTTCACGAGTATGACGCGTATCTCAGCCATCGTCTCCGTCAACCATGTTTTAGGGAAGGTGGCGACCCGATCAACGATGCCGCCGTAAGCAAAGACCTTTGAGCGAGCGTGACAAGCTCAAGCTGCCGGACAAGAATGAAATAAATCAAGGCACATACGAGTAGCTGTCCGACGAGAGATATCACAGTGGGTTCACATCATAATAAAATTGCATGTGCGATATAGCTAAATATACAATAATTTTACTTACAAAAACAATTATACATTAGGTATTTATTCATATAACTAAATATTTGACTTAAAGGCGTTGTTGTCATCTAAGAAATCATTTATAGAATAATATGCCTTGCTTAAATGTGTACACAGCAAACATATCAATCGTCGATAGTAGATGGTTGTTATAAAACCTAACAACTGAAGTAAACACACAACCCCATATTGAAGTAAATAAAACTTCATTCCCGTAACTGTCATTACCCTTTCATTCATTACCTTGTCAGCGCTGTCAGATGTCACGGTAATGACAACCCGTGGGAATGATGTTGACAGTGCCAGTCATGTCTTCACCGTGTGTAATGAGTATGTTATATTTGTCGGCGATCACGCAACGTGAATAATGAAAATAGTTAATATTACAGTCGCTTTTCTAGGTAATCATTAATAGCCAGCGGCGTTTAGAATACGAATATAGTGGGTCCCATTCGAAATGGTGTCTTCATAATTTAAATTTCCTTAACTTAATAGAAGAAACATCAAACTCGATTTTTTATAAGTAGTACCAAGTTGTCAAAATCGAGTTTGACGTTTCTTATTTCACTTTTAGCGAACGAAATTTTGAATTTGACCCGACTTGGTGATTATTTAATTGATTTGTCTGCAAGAATGTACAGTTTATGTTAGTGTAATGTTAGTTTAATTGATTAGCATTCGTTTTCAACCGACTTCAAAAAAAAAGGAGGAGGTTCTCAATTCTGTTGTTTTTTTTATGTTCGTTACTTCAGAACTCCGTCATTTATAAACCGATTTTGAAAATTCTTTTTTTAATCAGTATGGTATACCTCCAGTTTGGTCCCGTTGTAGTCAAAAATGAGTTATTATGAGAGGATCTATGAGGAATCGATGAAACTCTTCAAATATGATAGTCAAGCATATAGCAATTTTAGTATTTTCTGTAATAACTCAAGCAGTTACGTTCCAAACACATTATTTGGTGAAGTGGAACTGTTGATGAAGACCATAGATGATCACCGGAACTCCTAAATGTTGAGTATTTCACGGTTGGCGATTAAATTGCCGCATAAAGGTCTGAAGCGACTTATGTCCATGAAAATTGATGTAGTAAAATTGAAGAACCAGGAGAACTCCTCAACGATTGACATCCTTGCACCGTGGATAGCAACAGTTAATGGTGATGAGAAATTGGCATTATGCTATTGTTACTTGATGTAGTAAATATGTGTCGTTAAATCACAGGATAATAAATAAAATGTAAAAAAAAACTTACTTTTCAAAGGCTATTTGAAGTCGGTTTTTTATTTTATAAATTATATGATTATTATATGTATAGATATATATTTAGTTAGTGACATTAGATTGGAGTATTTCACTGCTGCAAGAAGAACTTATTCCAGATTTTTATTGTTCAACTGCTACTGACTACAATATGAATTATTTGTAACAAAACAGCGTTTAGTAGCAGCCTTATATTATTTTTCATTTAAAAGGTGCCTCGAGCGGTGATGGAGGAAATAGATCAAAACAATCTATCAAATTTTCTGTTAGAACTTAAACTAAGAACACAGCACGTTAAAAGGAGCTCTCAACTCAATTTGGAGCGTTGCAAAACGTTCGTCCGCAGACAAACAGTGCAACGTATCAGATCTGCAGACACGTACCAATCAGGCCGGCTTCACGAGCAGCCGCAGACGTCTCCCGATTCAATCGAAACTACTGCATTTCCAGTTGCCCAGCCTTTGATATGTCCATCTCTTGTCTGTCCAAACGATTGTACGAAACAACCAACATAACCAGACCTTCCTAACTCAACCCCGCTACCCTATAACACCACCGCGCAAAAGGCCACGAAACGACATACGGACCCGCTTACACTGGACGCCGATTCGGTGTACATCATTGAAATTGTCAAGGCATTCGTAAACAGAGGGTGATAAATTAATGTACGTAGCAGTACATTAGACGCCCGTGATAATAAAACACGCGTTAAAATTGTAATTGCTGACGTTGTACAAAAATTAAACGACCGTACGCCTCGCTTTGCATACACTACTGCTTCTCCGAGCTACTTAGATTAGGATTTAGAACGCGCGCAGCGGTAGTGCACGTTTTCAGCGATGTAGCTGCCAGCATTGTGGGGCCACGGTTCGCGTTA
Organism: Tortricodes alternella; assembly: GCA_947859335.1. NCBI lineage: Eukaryota > Metazoa > Arthropoda > Insecta > Lepidoptera > Tortricidae > Tortricodes > Tortricodes alternella. The sequence continues at coordinate 1,138,176 of OX401979.1, read as the reverse complement.
CAGGGCATCTAACAGCGAAACTCACTCTGGAGGGTAATCGCGCACGAAAGCGTCTAGTAATAAAACCGCTCGTAAAATTGTAACGTTACGACCTGAGAGACGGCGGAGTGCACTGGATGGCACATTGATACGTATCCGTCCTATGCTTCCCCGACCGTACATTGTGATTTATAGATGGGGTTTCTTTCAACAAACTAATCTTATCTCTTGTAGGGGTTTAAAAAAACTTAAACTTATTCTTTTAGCTGAAGCAAAATTACTTCTATTTGACCAAATCTACGTTCAACCTTGTTGAGATAAGAATACTAATAAGAATTATGTTACGCCTGCTGAAGCATTTATACCACCAACGACGTTTAGCAATGATGCCATCACCACGCGCATCAAAACGGTAATTTATTTTTCACATCTCATTAATTCAAGAAATTACCAGTTATAATTAGTAAAACTTTCAAGGGTGACCTTGTTAGAGATTGTATCACATGTTTTGCGAAACAATGCATAATTAGATAACGTAATTTGAAATTCGACAGTCTAATAATTTTAAGCCTAGATGCAAAAATAAATCGCGTCACGGTCCGTTTACCGAAATCGAGCCTTGGCAAAAAATGTTTCATATCCTAATTTTTTTTAATATAAAAGCCGCTAGAGCCTAGCTGAAATCATTCAGATCATCACATTTGAAAGAACAACAACAAAATGTTCGCTAAGGTAAAACATTTGCTTATTCCGCAGTCCTTAAAATAAATATTTTGGACCATAGTTCATCAGGATTTTCGATACTTCGGGATATCAGTTTTGGTCTGAACTGGCATGTCTAACATGTTATTAAAAATATGTTTTTTTTGTTGTTTCAGGTTGCCTTGATCGCCTGCCTGTTTGGCTTTGCCCGTGCTGGAGGGCTTAATTCCGGTCTGGCCGTTGCTGGCTACGGCTCGGGTCATGGCTACGGCTCAAACCTTGGCTATGGTGGTTACGGTGGCTATGGAGCTGGTCTCGGCTACGCTGGCCACGGCACAGCAACTCTCGGGTACGGATCAAACATTGGCTATGGTAGCTACGGGGCTGGATATGGAGGCTACGGTGCCGGGCTTGGCTACGCCGGCCAAGGCGCTGCCCTTGGCTACGGATCAAACCTTGGCTACGCTGGCTCAGGATTAGGACACGGTGCTTACACCGGTGCCCCAGCGACTTCGTACCAATACCGCATTGACCACACCGCTGGTGCTCATGGCGCGTATGGCGCTGGCCACGCTGGCTACGGCGGCTATGGCAATGGTGCCTACGGCCATGGTGCTTACGGCAGCAACTACGCCGGCTGGTAAAAATAGTGATGAAAGAATCTTGTCAAATTATTTGTGATAAAATTATGCGTTGGAAATAAACTGAAATATTTATATTACTTAATTGTTATCGTTTTCTTTTCAAGTTATTATTTTATAATTTATAATATTCCTTTATACTAGATGTAAGTATTCAAGGTTAAAACAAATGTGAATATTATGACTAACACAATATTTGCGAAAAGTTTATTAAAAACGTAATTTCACTAAAATGCCACGAAAGTGAACAAACTATGTCATGATCATGACATAAAATCCTCGTGACACAATCCTCAAAGTCTCTTCCTTGTTTTGAAACAAGTACCGGACTATATTGAACCACTTTTATGTGTTCGTATCTCATAGATTTTACTATCTACAGTAATTGGTTGTCGTTACAACCAATAGAGTTTTACAGCTAACATTTTACGCACTTTACCGTGTGGACAAAGTTATTATTAGATCAAGGATAATGAGGAAAAGTGCGTAGAATGTCGTAATGTGGAATAGTGCTGAGAAAAACTGCTCTTAATACTAACCGTCTATTTTTCATATTGGGTGTGACCAAAAGATAAGACAATATAAAAAAGATAAGATAAGATTTATTCGATGATTCAGGACACATCGTGCCCCTTGAAAAAGAACACAATTAGAATGTCGCCGAAAGGACTCCCGCTCAGCATATTGTTGTGCCTCGTTAGCCACAACACTGATTTTCAGCGGGAACCAATTCGGAGTGACGCACGACAGTCGGACAGAACAAAGATTAATTAACTAAACAATTTAAATTCATTGTGCATCTAAGGCCGTGAGAAGGGGATAACTGACGAGAGTCTGTTAGAAGCCCGATGTCGAAGGCGAGGGCTTTTAATGACTCGAGTTTGTTATACCCTTACTACCCGTGATGCACACAATGTTTTTCATCACATTTGTGAGGAAATGAAATAAAAATTAGACAAAAAAATTATTCCCATTGTCCACCGTGAATTACCATCAGCGGCCCTAACATGCATGCCACAAAGATAAATTAGAACCGTTTATCTCTAAGTGAATCTCTCTCATATTATTGCCGACGAAAGAGATAGTCATAGTGATAAACGGTTCTAATTTATCTTTGTGCCATGCATGTTAGGGCCGCAGGTGGGTAGAATAAACTGTATGTAAGGTCGGTCGCGTGCTACTTGTATAAGAAAACGATCACCACCGGAGCTGCGCGCCCCCGCCGGACCTGGCTCACGCCCCGCCGTCAGCGGGAGTTATAAACCATACAAAATCTATAGCTGCCCATGGGAGGTAAATCAGCTATAGCTGCTCTATACACCTGCGTATAATAACACCCTTTTCGAGCTAGTGTAATGAAAAACAACTAACAATTTCGACAGAAATAGACAATTATTCAGAAGTAGAACATTATAGTAGGTTTCAATGCATACGTTATTTAAAAAACCAACAACAACAAGACAAGTGCGAGTTAAACTCGCGTGGAGAGGGTCCCGTTCCGTACATGAGTATCTGAAATTTACTATGTTACTTTAAATACCATAGACTTCTTATAGGTTTTCCTGTAATCTATAGGTAAAGAGCTATTTTCTGTATTTTTTTCAAAATTGTAGGCAAAGTAGTTTCGGAGATAAGGGGGGGGGGGGGGGGAATGGTCAATTTTCGCCTATTTTCCTAAATAACTTCTAAACTATTTTACTTAAAATTCGAAAAAATATATATTTAAGATCCTCACAATAAGCCCTTTCATTTGATATGTCACACGATGTAGGTTGCATAACTTTTTGTTTTAATTTTCTAATTTACCCCCCAAAAGTGGCCCCCATGTTTAAAATTCACATATTTACGTCACGCGTCCGTGTTGTGGTCACCGACTTACATATGTATACCAAATTTCAACTCAATCGGTCTTGTAGTTTCGGAGCAAATTGGCTGTGACAGACGGACAGACAGACAGACAGACAGACAGACAGACACACGAGTGATCCTATAAGGGTTTTGTTTTTTCCTTTTGAGGTACGGAACCCTAAAAAAACAACACTTATCGGGAAAAAAGAGGAGAAGGAAGGGAGAGCTAAGTCGTCTCTAAGGAGAGGTCTTGAAGTTAGTACAAGATTATAATTGAAAAGCGAAAGTACCGGTTTTACATAAATTTATAGCATTGAGCATACCTATCAAAAAATTTCGGCAAAAACTACTTACCTGTGTTAAAACTCTCTTGTATTACAAAGTCTCCGTCCGCCTACAATTAAAAATGACAGACATTTACGCTGATACATTTTGATCAAAACGTACTTTCCATTTTACTCCATATCCCAATACACTCCGCATTCAAACGCAGACACCCATAACAAATACTATGAATTGACCATTAGCAGACGTCAGGGGGATGAAAAAAGAAAAAAATGGCCCTAGCGAATTGAAGAGACGCCCTTCCAAGCTGGAAGCGGCGGCGGTAATGACGCGCGAGAGATTGATCGACGTGGCCTTGGCGCGGCGTTAAGTAATTATCCTTTATTTGTTTTTCGACCGCGTTACAAGATTGTGAAAATTCTAGTGCGGCCGATTGATTAATTTTCAAACAGCTAATACCGTGTTTTTCTCATTGGTTGGTACTAAACCTATCATTAGACCTCTTTCTAACACAATCGATTTTTATTTGTCTTAATAATTATCATTTATTGTTTTATTGTTTTGTTATGTTGCTACTTGATTTTTGTGGGTTTTTATTATTGTTTATGATGTACAATCAATGTTTTGACTTGAAAAGATGACTTTCTGCTGAGTTTCTTGCAGCGCTTCTCAGTAATGATGGTCCTGTCCGAAGCGGTGGTAGATTCAACCCATTTTAATTTATTCATGTGACAAGGTGGCCAATTCGCTGAATAAATGATTTGATTTGATTTTGCCGCTCAAATTCTATATTAAAAATTTAAATATTATGAAGTACCGAAGAATACAGCAATGCTCATTATATTGTCATAAATCCTGTATAAGGACAAAAATATGGTTTACGTAGGAACTTCGTTTTCAATTAATTATGTTTGACATTTGAGAAAAGAAATATCATGTGGCGTGTAAGAGGTGCTGCCAGTAATAGCTCATTTCAAAATAACATAGCATAATTATTGTAATTACAACAAATCATCTTAATGTCTTATATTCAACAGCCGTAAGAAATTTATTCTTGTTACAATAATGTCAAGCATTGCTGTATGTCATTACCAGTTAAAAGTCACGCATGTCATCACCTCATGTCACTCCCGTGATAAACAACTGTCGTGTCACTGATGCTCAAATGTCATCGCCGGACTTAGCAACAGTAGGATTGCAATTGGTGTAAATTCAAACTGGCATCACCGCATACAGTTTTCAAACGTCCCTTTGCTAGTGGTGCCACGTTTGACAGTAAATATAACTTGGTGCGACCGTAATCCCGGACGCTGTGCCAAAGTTGGTTACTCATGAAAATGTAGTGAATATATTAATTTTATGGTGACGTTAATTGGGAGAGATACCCGTCAACAAATTACGCTTTGAGTCATTTTGGCGTCTGTCTTGCCATATTTTAGCGGACAAAGTCGTTATAAAGCGTCAAATTATTTTGTAAGAGACATTAATATATCATCTCAACGGCTTAAATTTGGAGTCACCTTGCACATACATCAGATAATTAATCGAATGCAACATACGGTCGAATTATTTGACTTAAGTCGGGATTGCTTTTTAAGTATCATCAGATTATCACCCTACGAAGCGCTGGTACGTTCACACATGTGAAAGAGCCCGAGTGGCATACTTGCAAAATACATATTTTAATTTATGTTTAAAAAAAAATTGAACTCCGACGCGACGACCCCGACCAAAGAGTATGGCGAAGAATGACAAGGAGAGCCGACCCCGAATGAAATGAGATAAGGGTAGGCAAAAAGAGAGAGAGAGAGAGAGAGAACTCGACTTCACTGTTCATACAGATGTAGTGCATAATTAGTTTCCATCGTGTTTTATCGGAAAAGTTCGTATTTATCGTGCTCTCTCAATTAGTTTCAGCAGGACCCCAATTCTCCGTGCATTCGAGAGAATCTCAGAATCGAGATTCAACGTCAGTGCATACAGTCATTTGACACATGACGTTTAATTTCGCAATCGAAATTATCTCGAATGCATCGAAAATTGGGGGCCAGTACCCATTATACCATGCTGTCATTTTTCATTTTGACATTTGACAGTGTATAATAAAGTTTCATATTAATGAATATAAACATGTCACTCATTTAATACAATAATTAATTGACACTTGGGGTCCCGTCGTCTCCCGATTGAGATCCGAGTTTTACCGATGGAAACATAATTAGTAGGGTAAAATTGGGGATGTTGGATCAAAAAAGAATCCAGCACCCCCAATTTTCTATTCAAGAAGTCATTTAACCTAATCTGACAAAATTCTTCTATTCAAAAAGTCGTTTAACCTCACCTGATAAAGTTATTCTATTCAAAAATTCGTTAATCTAACTTCTCTATTCAAAGAAGAAACCGAACTAGCCTTCCTTATTTTTAAAAGAAAATTAAGGTCTCGTTTGCTGAAAAAGTGCCTCTATAGTGTAGATTATTTCTGTTTGTGAATTTTGAAATTGATATTAATTGTTTTGTACCTATTTTTATTGTTTGTTTAACTGCATTATATTTAAGTTACAGTTAAGGATTCTTAATTTCAAACACAATCCCGTATTGTTAATGAATATGAAATAAATAAATAAATACTCACTATATCTGTAACGACCTAAGCACGTTGTTCACAATGACATAATGATTCTTTAGCAAATGTTTACAAACTTAATATGGAGAACTATATTTGCAACCTTAACGTATTTGAAATAACAATTATTGATTTTAAAACGTAAAGTGCTGTGAAATATTTGCATTTATTTTTTACACTCGCGATAGAATACATGTCATTTTGAGCTTTGCCAATGACGAAAGGTCCACCGTCATTTCCGTCCGGCAATTACCCCCGACGTTTTGACGCGCGTAATTACGCCGCGTCCTGACACCTCATAATTACGCTACGGCCAGAAACCTCAACCTGTTTCCCATCTAGGGTGCTTCTCAAACTCTTTGGGAATGCACTTGACGTCGAGTTCCATACTGGTATACCGGTTTTCTATACCATAGGCAGTCTGTCGGTGAGTTCTGACGTGCGAAGTAATTCAAAGATGGCTGAAGGCCCCAGTCCGCACTGGGCCTGCATGGAGACTACTGCCCAGTCCCTCTTACTAAAAGGGGAGGCCTGTGTCAAGCAGTAGCATGCAAATAGGCTGATGATGATGATGATGATGATGATGATGAATTTAGTTAGGATGCTTGATTTTGGTTGTCCATTAGTCTTTGGGGAAGATAGCGGATGTCCTCGGGTTGGACAGAAGAATATTATAAACTACTTAATACCCGACTATAACCTTTATAATTATGAACATGCTCTCTTAAAAAGTATTAACTATTTCAATAAAGTTCAATTAAGGATGTATACCCAATATATCGATTTGTATATTTATCGCTGAAATTGAATAGTATGGTAGTATTAGTCGTTTCGCATAAGTGTAATAAAAAATAAAACCACTTTACCATTCTTTTAAAGGTAATAAATGACATTTAAGATTACATGTGTTATACTGTGCTGTGCCTGTGTTATTTGTACCGGAAGTTGATGAAATTACAAGAAAAAGCGAAAAATGTTTCTGTCTGATAGTACTTTTATAATCAGAAAATGTATTTTCTATAACTTTGTACTCTCGAGTAGTCAAATCAGGTTCTGATTTTATTTCACATAATAATTATTATTAATAATCACACAATTTGTACATTTGAAATCATTATTCGTACAAAATTACTCATTGCCGTTATTTGGTGCAAATGAAACCGAACTTGAAAAATAAACTACATGTACTGCGGATTTGACGTGGCATACATCCTTAAAGATGGCATTTCCATCATTATAAACAATGACAGAAGAATATATAATTTTTTGTAAGTTATATATTTTCGAAATCAACACAATGTAAGCTTTCATTTGATACAAAACTTAACACACTCCTCTATTTTTATTTTGAATTGTTATTTTTTTTGTTAGTTATGTGAAACGTTACATCCACCCCTCCTCATCCATCCATGATCGATTTCTTATGACGACGTAGCCTATGAGACGCGGAATACTAAGACGAAGCCAACAAGACCCCATTTTAATTTTTAGTAAGTATTTTTGGAGCAACGAGGGAACAGATGAACATACTTACTATTTTACATACATTTTTGCTTTGCCGTTTTGCTCTCATAAGCGGAGAAATTAGTCGTATCTTGATTATATAAATATTATTTTTGAACTTTATTTATCAGTTCAATGGTTATGTTCTGGTTAAATCTTGCAAGGTGTATCATCTAATTCCATGGCAATTCAATATTATAAGTACAGTCGCCTAAAAAGCTTGTCTTGAAATAAAACTTTATTGCTTATGAGAGCTTACCAGTTAGTTGGCGTCCAGGCGTGAATGGGTTGTTCCCGTGGTCGTGATTAGGCGGCGGCGTTGTGACGCGTCATAATTACGCGCGCCTCGTTACACGACATAGTCCAGGAGCTAGCGTGTTTCGAGCAGTCGTGACTCAAAACATTTATTTGACAGCACTACATCACATTATTCATCATCATATTAGGTCTCCTTTACGCCCGGGCTCCATTAGAAATGTGCAAGAAAGTACGGTAAACGAGGAAAAATCTACCAATTTAAATTTTGTGATATTTTTCGTCAGACCTTATACGAGATAAAATTTTATTCAATCAGTACTATTTTTGTCATTCAAAATATTCGTTATACGGCACAATATTACAATTGGTGGATGTTTAGATGTACCTACCTTACTTACTTAACTTAATATGTGTCTTATTTATTCATGCATCGAATTGAATATTTTTAACCTCCTCTAGCTATCAACGAAGCTCAACTGCAATGGCCTTCACGAATGACATTTGATGTGATTTTAATCACATCCACACTTTCTTTTATAATCATAACAATCTATCAATTAGAGAAAATCATTCATAATCTAAAATAATCTGTAAAATATTTAAATATAAAATATTTATAGATTTGATCACGATAATATATTTATGGTGATATGATTAGGTAAGTATGTCATTAGTGGTAATCCTCAGCGAACGTTCACTGTCCAAATTGGCTATGTACTGAAGAAAGGCCATATTAAAAATACACGTAATCGACGAGCGTGCTTTCTGTGTCCTCTTTCTAGGGCAGATGGAGGCAGGTATGAGCTTATTATGTATGTATGTCTAAATATAAAGCAACATAAGGTCCTTTTAGTAGGACTGTCATAACTCATAATACATATATCGAAAGGAAATAAGACGTCGCCTCTCACACTAGCTTTTTGCTGATGGTAACTAAGTACTGCGGTTAGTCTAAGTGGATCTGCCATATTATTACATTACATTTCTACCACTTTTATTAGTCACATGCTTCAAGTAACTATCGCCTTTTTGTCAACGTCATAAGAACTACGACGCGATTCTTGTTTTTCTAGTTCTATACGGGTTATTCCAGAAACATTTGTAACGCGCTGGTCCAGCGAGGTGGTCACAACTTGCAGTTTCTCTTTGCAATGCGTCTCTTTCTTTGACGATCTGTTAGAGGGAGATGTATTAAGTGAGTCATGAGAAACTACAAGTGTATTTATAAAGGTTAGATTTGAGTTAGCATGGTCATCTATGCTAATCCATTAGTCGGCAGTGCCCTATTATGTTTAAGCTAATCTACAGTTATATCAGCAATGATACTGCAGTTTTCGATCATCATCATTTCAGCAGAAAGACGTCCAATGCTGGACCCACAGAACTATATCGAGATAGAAGGAAAGAGTTCGTCGATTTGTATGGAAACTGAGCGTGTAACATTTATGCGTAGCTACTTTGATATCACGAGAGTAATTTAGGGACGGGAAGCATAAGTCGCGCGAAAACGAGTCAAAAGCATCGATTAGTAGGTACGCGGCAAACCGAGTCTAGGCACCGCCACTCACTCCGTTCCGCGCCGCGCCACCGCCGTTGTTAGACACAAAGAAGATCTCACGACATCTTTTTGGCACGCGGGAACATACACTCTTTCTTTCTATCTCGATATATAGTTCTGTGGCTGGACCCAATGATCGCCACAACGACCGATTCTGTGATGCTCGCATCTAGCAGAATCCCGCAAATTTCACCAGGCCGTCAGTCCACCGTGTGGGTGGTCTGGCCACGCTGCGCCTTCTAGTACCTCGTCGCCACTCAAGAACTCTTCAGCGCTATCGATCATCTATTCTACGAGCAATGTGCTCCGCCCACGGCCACTTAACTTTAGCAATTCTTTGGGTTATGTCGATTACTCTTGATCTTTTGTGGATGTTCTCATTTTTAATTCGATCTCGCAGTGATACTCCGAGCATAGCCCTCTCCATCGCCCTTTATGTGACCTTCAACGTTCATAAATCATCACTGGCAACACACTGGTCAACAACTTTTGTCCCTAGGCTCAGCCAGTCACACCAGTAACAATAAGTCCAACTATTGTCGAGAGAAAAAATAAAGAGACACACTGAGTAACAGCGGGCACGTAGCTTGATCAGTCAGGACTCCTTTAATTGGCCATCAGCCTTACAAATAATTACACTTCTTGCCACACCCTTAATTGCGCGCGTCGTGTGACATGCGCGCGTTTCGAACACCTCCCAGGGCTCATTTAGGTCCATTGAGGCCAATTAGGCTTTAGGTATTTTATAACAACGCCTATTATTCTTGAGAAACTGGCAACAAAGTATATAAGGACAGTAGGCTTGCTTGATAGTTCACTGCTGTGTAAGTTGTGTCTAAACTAAGAATAAAGTCAAATCTCGGTGGTAGAACGTTGTTGTGGTGTGCTTTATGGTTATGCAATAGACTATACTATTCTTGCCTGAAATAGAAGAGAATGACCATTACTTTACTGACAAGAGCACAAATTACTTTGAGGTATCCATGAGGTACCATCGAAATCTATCGGAAATACTGCTTGTTGCTGTTAAAAGTAAAAGAGACCGAGAGACAGTTTTAGATAACCAGAACGGTTTGCGTAAACTCATGGTAATAGTACAGCACTTTTTGAAGAAGACCGTAAAGAAGTAAAAGCTTACTAATTTCCGACTTCAAAAACCCTTTGAAAAGTAAGAAATAATGCCCTTGTCGTGAAGCGGCAGTTCAAGAGAAAAAGATAAGGAATTTACATAGGATATATTTGAAGTGAGGGGTCAAGTGGGTCGGCGGCGTTTCCGGGCGTCCGAAGACTCCAACTCGCCAGCCTGCGGCCGTGCTGCTGCACGACTTAGACGCCAGGAACTCCAATTTCTCCATCTTCACCTTCACCATCGCCTCCACTCCGGGATCCCGTAGTGCGACCGTCCAGTGGGACTACGCCCGGAAACGCCGCCGACCCACATGAGCCGTCACTTCAAATATATCCTATGTAAATTCCTTATCTCTTTCTCTTGAACTGCCGCTTCACGACACCTTTCGTAAGTAAATTACGTTACGTTTCTAGGTAATTTACTTACGAAGGGCATTATTTCTTACTTTTTAAAGGTTTTTTAAACTAAAGTGGATGTTGGATCTACTGTATTTGTTTGTATTGAGAACTTCAGCAAAAATGCCACGGTAAAAGGGCATTTAGCGTCATAATCACAGAGATTTAACCTTTTCAAGCACAAAACAGTTTGTTAATTATATTTGAGTCGTAAATTAAGTTAAAAAGAGTATATTTAATTAGTATTGTGATAAATGGCTGCTAGCATTAAGGTTTACCAATTATAATGTTGATTAACGTGTCTTGAGTGGAATTATTCATATGTCACTTGCATTTAATTTGCAGTCCGTTGAAATTAACAATTATGAGTTGTTTATTTTGAACAACCTTTTGCCCGCGACTTCATTCACGTCGAATTCGTTTATCGCTATCTCCTTATTAACTGTGCATTTTATCAGAATAAAAAGTGGCCTTTACCTCAGTTTTTGCGTGAAACAAAGGGCATACCAAACAAACCAACAAACATGCGTGTATAATACTAGTGGACCCGCCTCAGCTTCGCTCGTGGTATTTTCCATACAAACTTTATCACCCCTTTTCACCCCTTTAGGGATGGATTTTCGAAAAATCCCTCCTGAGTGCACGCGTAGGGTACTCGAGGAATGTCTCCTACATATTTCAAACTTCTAGGACCACCCGTTTAGGCTGTGCGTTGTCTATAAGTGAGTCACGGTACTGTTTTATATGAATGGATTAAGTATAGATTAGTAGGGATTTTTGTATTAGATTTTAAACTCAATTCGTCGACCTTTTTTCACAAAGATCAGCAAATTCCTACAGAAAATTTCCGATAAAATTAAAAAAAAATATTAGTGTCATACTGCATACATTTCAGGCGTACCTAATAAATTATCTCAATAGTAGATTCTTAAATTAAACAATAAACAGAACGCCCAATCATTATTACTCATCGGCGTAAAAACACGCCATTTCATCCCACACTTACGCTATACATCTTAGCGTAATGTCTTACAAATGACAAAAAAATATAGATATAATACAAATTTTATGCGGGGGTGATGTGAAAACATCTCGTTTAGACGCTGTTGATGGCTTGGAATTGTTTTCTTGACAACATACTGAGTTATGATCGAACATGTGTTTTGCTTGTAATGTCGCCTACATGAGGATATACTTTATGGAATAAGACTAATAGTCCGCGAGCCAGCAACAGATTTTCATGACCAATTCCCTCCCGGGCCGATAACTCGCAAAATGCATCAGAGAGTTGTATCATGAAGCCTCGTGAACGTCAGCTGCGGTTCCGCGGGTACATTGAGCAGCGGTAACCTCCCTAGCACGTAGAAAAAAATGTTTAATCATTCCCTCCCGATTGAGAACTTATCAGATTATACCTAACCTAATATCTTGAAGCTGACATATGCTGAAATACAACTGACTATAAAGTGGTGGATTATGAGAAATGATTGCAAAAATTAGTACCTGGCTCGTCGACTATAAGTTAGACAAATGTGACACAAATTCTGTTGGCAGTGGAGTGCAGTGGTAGCATAGTGCTGCGGGTTCACATCCCGCAACTCTGAGATTACTAGATGTCATTTGCGTAATTTACTTTGATATTTATCACGAGCATTTCGGTGGAGGAAAACATCGTTAGGAAACCCGTACACATCTGCGAAGTAATTTAAAAATGTGTGTGATGTCGCCAATCCGCACTGGGCCTGCGTGGGCAGTACTGTGACTCATAATGAGAGAAAGCATTTTCCCAGCAGTGGTGTGTATGCTGTGGTGATGTAATGTGTGTTAGTTTCTGTCTTATGTCCGAGCCAAAATCTCACAAATCGGTATCCGTAGGGTTACCAACTAATCCAACTATAACTATTTATGCGGCAAATGTAGTATTTATTCCAGTCAAACTTATCAATAAAATTGTACTTTGCAAGAAAATTATAGTATTTTAAAGAAAAACCCAAAAGTTAATGATTGATTCAATATAATACACAAAATTCGGCTTGCTAAAATTACAATTTCGCATCTTGTGACTATCCGAGCTGTGAAAATGCCTATTGAACTGGCCAACTCAAAGCACGTAAGGACTGACCGAAACATTATAGCGTACTATACTATATTTATTCAACAGCACCCAGCATATAGCACCCAGAGCCGAAATATAGTATAAAAACAGGCCAACAAAAAAAAAATGCCGTTCTCTGCGGATTTCTCTAGTTTCAAGTACACAGTTTACGGATAATTGGCTCATGTTTTTTTCATGATTTTGGTGTAACAATTTTGTTACGTCGAAAATGAACTTTTGATTTAAAGAAAACCAGAGCCAATATTTTAAAATCATTCACTCTTTCATTAATTGTTGCTATCAAATTAAACGAAATTATTTTACATAATAATATCCAGGGCAAAAAAAACACTGTTGACCAGTGTTACCTATAAGTACGGTTGGCAACCCTAGGTATCCGATTGATATTTAGCAAGCACGTGTAAATCTATCACAATAGAGTACAGTTTGCAAAAAAGTTATCTTAAAAATTCAATCTTATTTAACAGTTACAAAGACATGCTAAGCATTCCCAAACATTCCGCGGCCCACTTTAAGCCATTGAAATAGACAGACCGACAGATTATCTCGAAGCATAAATAACGCTATTTAGCGCAGTTATAAATCGAGGGATTTCTATAATAAATTATCTTTAAAATATGGCGCCATTGTGTTTACTAATACCGATTTTTATTTGGCGCGGGCCCACTAAGTTCTATAGAAATTCGCTTGTACAAATCTATAAATATATCCATTTTTTTCCAAACAGATGCAGCCAAGCGGCCCATTCAATTTCCTCAATGCACTCCTATCAACACTTATGCAAATTGCTTAAAGTCCATTTTAACTCACGTGGATAGAAAAATAAATTGGTAAATTAGCACGAGTGTTTGCAATTTTTTGCATTTCGATTCGAAAAGACTTGGAGATTTCCTGTTGCTTGGAACGTGTTTAAAGTAACTTATGTTTTACCGTCATGGAAATATGGTTGACTTTTATTTAGTTAGTTAGAAGGCTACTGTCTGAGACAGTCTTGGTAATATTGACACAGATGGTTACGAGTGTCTAGTTATGTCATTATAAGTAAACGTGTACTTTGCGCAAATATGAATAAGTGCTGTAATATAGTGAACAAATATTTGATGATTAGAGATCGCAAAGTAAACTGGCGAAGGCTGTCAGCACGTCTAGCACGACACGCCCGCGAGTCGTTTGTCGCTCAGTACGTCCCTGTCAAACTAGTCAAATACGTAAGGGACGCACTGAGCGACAAACGACTCGCGGGCAGGTCGTGCTAGACATGCAGGCAATGGTGTTTTTTTAAAAGGTGAATCATTTAGCGAATATTATAAATAAATATCACATTCGAAAAGAACTCATGTCTACCCTGTGTAGCCGGAGCAAAGTCGCATTTTGCTGGTCTCTGCTGTTTTAATTTATTTCAATTGCACAATATTTTGAGTAAAGTAATGTTCTTAAATAAATATTTAATTCATGTGTTGTTAATATTTCAGGTTTTTGTCGAATCCACCAGCGCTTCGGACAGGACCATCATCACTGAGAAGAAAGCGCTGCAAGAAACTCAGCAGAGAATCATCTTTTCAAGTCATACATTGTTTTACATCATATTATAGAAAGACTTAAAAAAAAAAATTGAAACCATTACAAATTCATAAAGCAATAAATGATAATTATTAAGGCCAATAAAAATAAAGTCGATTGTTGAAAGATCAACAAATGAAAAGCTATAAAATATAGTAAAGAGAACACTATGAAGTCTCTTAACTCAGGTTCAGATATCGCATGAAACTAATAAATTGCATGTGTCCTTCCGAGCATGATACTACGTTAGACTCGGTACGCTCTCATTCCAGAATAATCCACTTAGATCAATACCGAAGGCCTAATTTTCGGCCATAAAAAAACTTCACTTACTCATGATTCATATTTCAATACACAGCTCAAAGATAATCTGCGATTTATTACACCCCTACGGCAGTTAAGTTAGTCATAATATCTCCCTATATCTCAAACACAATTTAAACTAAAAATTTACGCGCATAAAATCCGGTCCATAAATTTGATACAATCTCCCGCCTTACCAAATCCAACAGCTAATGGTTTTGAGTATTGGCATTATGTTCCTTTGCTCTGTATTATTTATATGACATACCCATTAATACTCATTATTTTCAGCCCCACATAGTCACAATAGCTACGTTTACCCTGCCACATACAGAAAAATATGAAGCAAATTTCTTTGGAACTGAAGTTTGCAGAGTAAATTTGTATGCTACGAATTTACTCTATGTCAAACAGGGCAAAGGTGTCTGTATAGGACATGTTGTAAGAACAGGGTTCGGCTTTGTTATGGAAGTGGCGAGCTGTCGTGAATTATGCCGCCATATTTTTCCTTGCTTTTGTTACGCTGCGTCGAGTTATTCTCAGAGTATTAAATTGCGTATTTAATTGGCGTTCACAATTTTGTTTATGTGTTTAAGTAAACAATCATAGCTAGATTGTATTTTATGACAATTGAACAGAACTTGTTCAACGGTTTACAGTTAGGCTTGTTCAACAGCCATAGGATGACAATTGAACGCTGTTAAAAATAGGACAGTCTTTTTTACGTCATAATATATCACAAAACCAATCAAGTATAGGTCATGTTGCAAATAATATTAGTATTTAAATAAAAGATAAAGAAGAGTCTCTAATGAACCTGATAATAACTGAAGAATACCATTCACTAAATCAGTAGCAAAATATAGGCCAAGTAGCAATAGTAAAAAGCGGGAGGCCTAAAAAGCATTTAAATATTCCACATTGCCCTCCCTAATAACATCAGCAATAAAGGCGTCCACTGACGATGCGTCACGTAATCGCACGAATAAATCAGCTATTATCTCGCCTCTCGAAAGCAACAGAACAAAACGGTGACGCCAACAAATGACCGCCATTTCTCATCGGCATCCGTATCCGAGGACTCTGTCAATATATCCGTGACTGCGTGTGGTTTGAAGGAAAAGCGGATAGAGTGTTTATGAGCGGAAGCGGGATTCGATGTTTCATTTCAGCTCGCACTGTGTATAGTAGATTTGGATAATTTAATCTACAAATTGATACGAAACGAAGCTAAGTAGGTAAGCTAAGCCAAGTTATTATGATAAAGAGTAAGTGAAAATAGTTTAAGTAATGGCATATAATAACTCACTTTCCATCACGTGAGACTGTGGTCAAGCGAAAGTCGATGAAGAATAACAAAATGGTGTAGCGAATGAAAATCGTTGATTATTATTGCAAATTTTGTGTTTATAAATAATCGTAGTAAAATATTGTAACTAAAATCCATCATAATGGTAACTGAGTTCCTGAATGAGGTTACCTATGTTACTGCTGCAAAAGCATTATTCAGGTGCATACTTTTATGTGAACTTAAGAAGTAGCCTGTAATCGAATAATACAGTGCAGCAGCTCTGCTAAATAAGGGCGTGAGGAGGATAATACATTATTCTTCATTTTATATCTATATCAGTGCTGCAGGTGACTAACACCTCATTATGCTGAGCCACTGTCCCATTCACTGCCACGAGGACTCACGTACCACCATTTCGTTTTATTTATTTTTATTTATATAGCTCTGTGTGTCTTCTGTGTTATTTGAATAAATATTTTTATTTCTCTTTATATAAAAAGCCGCCACTTGCAGCCTTGCCCGTTCCCTTTTGACTTGCACCAGACCGCAGCCCGCCCCATCTGCCACCCTAACCGCAGTTATATTTTATTTGCGCAATAAATTACGTTTTATTACACATATTTTGTCGTGTTACAATAACTAATGCACCCAGTCTCAATTCGCATGTAATTCTGCTTAACGGGATTTTTTTATTATTTATTTGTGCTTTCTCTTACATTTGCAACCCCTCTTTTTGTAGCTTTGTTGAGTTTTCCGGTTAAGGGAAAATATTTATGTTTTAAAAATATGTTTAAAACGATCTGAAAATTATTAACTTCCAAAAGAATGCCTATACCAGATATATTGCTTCAAGTGTCGGTATAAGTAATTTATTTGTGTTTGATGTATAAATTGTCATATATCCAAGAAAATCCGGTATCGGCTATCTTTTTAGATTTCAACGTCAATACTCAATTTTTTTTTATTGCTTTTCTACAATGTATATTACAGATTTTGACTCAAGCTATGTGATCATTATGGGCCTGTTGGGTACAGCAATATTTAGATGAGATAACCACTTTTAGCATAATTATGGCACATCACTATTATACTTTTTACTATTCATTTATAATATGCTTAACCTGATAGCAGGCTCCAGTTATTTCATGGATTATGACGAATGTAACATGTCAAAATATCAGGACCTCTCCAAAAATCTAAACCGCGGTAACAATGCGATTATAAGCAATAGTGTATACTTGAACCGTGTTACCAAATTACCAAATGCTATACCTACATATTTATTAGTAGATACCTAGATAAGATTAACAACTTGCTCTGCCCTAGTAGGGTTCATGTACGCACTGGTGTATTGTAAGAACATTTGTAAAACACCATAATTGCAAGGAATAAGTAAATGAATATGAATATGAATACCTATTTCTTTGTCTTTTTCGAATATGTTTTATGTGGTGTTCAATAAAGAGTATTTGTATTGTTGTATTGTATGATCAGATTACAACTTTATCAACTTTGTCAACGCGAATTTCCACTCTGCTGAAAACACCTTAAAAATGTAAACGCACCCCTTCAAAGTAAATTTCCGTCTGTCTATCGTTTTACGATCCCAACCCTTCGCAAAGAACCATATTGAGACAACAACAATCATTCCTAGGAGACCGTAAAACCTAAGAAATGTCGTAAAAACACATGCGGACTTGGAAAAATATACTTGTATACTTTCCACTTTCTCATACAAAGCTCTACCTTAATCATATATTATTAAGGTTGAGATTTAAGTTGCAATTGGTGACACTTAAAAGTAAGTGGCTTGAATAATAACTGTATCTGTGAAAGAGCCTGTAAATTCAGGTTACCTACTTTGTTTCAAATGTTTCAACGGACGCGTTCCATTTTATTTACATTTTAGTAAATGCATTTTTTTTAAACAAGTGCTTTGAGTTAGCTAGTTTAAGTGTAGGTAACCTCTAATCAGACTTTCTAGGCTACAGCATTGTTCATAAACCACGGTCGTGTTAACGGTTTTACGATTCCCAGTTTCTGCACTAAACCACGTACAAAAGGGTTGCCGTTTTGTTTTTTTAAAGTTTTGTACCTCAAAAAGAAAAAAACGGTACCATTATAGAATCACTTGTATGTCTGTCTGTCTGTCCGTCTGTCATACCCAATTTGCTTCGAAAGAACTGGACCAATTGAGTTGAGATTTGGTGTAAATATGTAAGTCGGTGACTGCAACATGAACGTGTAACGTAAATAAATTAATTTTAAACATGGGCCACTTTTGGGGGGTAAAGTAGAACATTTAAAATAAATGTTTTGTAAACCATAGCTTGTGACATATCAAATGAAAGGGCTTATTGTAAGAATCTTAAATATTATTTTTTATAAATTTTAAGATAAATAGTTTGGAAGTTATTTAGGAAAATGGGCGAAAATTTACCATTCCGCCCCCTTATCTCCGAAACCACTGGGATCAAATTTAAAAAAATACAGAAAATAGTTCTTTAACTATAGATTACAGGAAGACTTCTTATGTCTATGGTATTTAAATAACATAGCAAGGCAATTTCAGATAATCATGTATGGAACGGAACCCTCTCCACGCGATTTTAACTCGCACTTGTCCGGTTTTTTTTTATAAAAATTGTGACTTGAGTATGAATTATGTCCCACTTTATTTTGTTATTACAGCGTCCCCTCAGGTCACTTAGAACCAATTAGATAGATATACTCCAGGTACTAGGTCCCTTAGCACATTGTCCATAGCATCCTTCAATGTCTTCAAGAAGTCGATGGTTGCAAAAAGCACACCGGAGTTTAAATTGTAAAATTATGATTTTAGAATAGATAGATAATTTGTGCATTTTTTTGCCAGAATTAAGTTAGCTTCCATCTTCAAGAACCTAATCGCACGTCAGAAAAATCCTCTTACTTTTTTTAAGGCAAAATTATCTCCCGAATCAACTGCGCATCCCCTGTTTCTTTAGCTTTGCTTCCATATTCTGGCAATTTTACCTCTCGTTTCTTTAGACGGGTACAAATCGACTGTACGACTGATTTGTGGGGCGAAGAATTTAATACTGCAGGGGATGGATACGTGATTTTTCACCTTGACACCACCTTAAACTAGCGTGTGAAAGGTTGAATTTTTCCAAATTGTAAACCAAACACTTCTAAATAATCGTACGTGGGGAAGAAGGGATACTTATCAACAAGAAACGATTTATGCACTAAAGATGCGTCATAACATCTCGCAGCTTCTATAAAACCAATCTAAATACCTAACGAAAATTAATCAATTTCGCAATAAAAACGGACAAAGCACGAATTAAACGGGGACACATTGCAAACGCGTATAAATCGCGAAGATTTATTAAAACCGAGTGCCGTTATAAATAATGATAATAGCAGATACAACGAAAATAACAGTAACGTGGAACATTGAGCCGTGATTTACGCCGCGCGACGTTCTAACAACTGTGCACATTTACAGCATTGTGACAGTTGCGTTGAAGCCAAAGATGACATGTCAATTGTTTAATGAAGATTTATTATTGGTTGTGGATTTTATATTTCGTTGTTAAGGCTATTTCGAGAAATGTTATTAGCAATAGTAGTAGTATGGATTAACGGATAGTACTTGTGACAGCAGATTACATATATTATATCTGCTGGGTAGCATAGGTACCATCGTCTTGCGTGTCATCAACTTTCATTTATTAAAAAAGTCTCTTAAGCCTCTAAAAAATTAATATATTTGTTATATTACAATGGTTTAATAAATAAGTATAGTTGTTTAATAATAATTACGATTAAACATAATTTCCCTTAAAATCATGTACAAAATTAGCCTTTAACAACACCCTAACACGGCGGCAAAATATTATTATCAAAAGCTAGGGTGAGTTGATTGATGCGGCGGACATAATTGGCCGACCCCACATCATAATGAATCGTGCGTAATGAAAAATGATTGTCCTGCGTGTCCGGGGATTGATGGTCGCATGGTCATACTACTTCGAGATACAAAGCATTGTTTGCAAAATGGCGGGTGTCGAAAGTGCCCTGGTTGAGTGCGATAGATTAATGATAGCGATATTTTGATGGGGGAGTGTACCGTGGAAATAATAGATTTAGAAAGTGTTTGTAATACTGGCGTTTATTGTCGTTATCGAGTTGCACTAGCGGAAAATGCATTCAGGGAAGTAAATCAATATTGTTACAGAGTTTTTAGGGCTGCTAGAATTAACATAAAGTAATCTAGCAATAAAAGTTTTAGAAGCTATATGGAATCATCCTAATAATTTTAATATACTAAACTTTAAGAATAAGAAGAAAACTAAGCAGACAGTTTTCTTGCGAGTTAAGGCCAATATAGATGTTGCTCTGGTACTAATTATAAGTAAGCATTTACATGTTGCTAGCCAACTGCCTTTTGGTATTAGTTCATTTTTGGCTCGTAGTACTGCTAATCAGCCATTCCTTTTGATGAAAGCATATTATCTCAAGGAACCTTGTAATTATGTTAGGTTTGCAGTACTTAGTAGTCTCGGTATTTTCGGAACTGGTTTTGTATGAAAACCCAATTCTGTCCCAAATCGAAAACCAATCGTTTATTCAGGGAGTTAGCCATCTGCCGTTTTACTCGTCAAATTGAGCATCGAGTAGTTTTAGCACAAGTAAGCACAGCCACCAACGGCAACTATTGGTAACAAAATGACCAGGCGTATGTGACAGCCAACTAGAGCCACGACGAAGTAATGCAGGACTGAGAACTTGCTTATATGACTGTTTTTTCCATCCGTTGATTAAACTTTAACATCTCGTGAATCATAAAACTCTTAGATTAGAGCAATATTTCACCGGCCACATACGCTTCGACATCCATATTTATTATTTTGCATGGTCGCAGCGATAGACAAATGGCGCTTGCTGGCCATAAAGTCGCTCTCGATGACAAACTGCCCGTTATAACGACCGACACCCTACGATATTTTTACGCACGTCGCTTAGTACGCCCCCTGTATGTGCACGGTCTTTGGGAAAGGCAATCGGCGGGTTAGAAAAAAGAGGTGAACTATAAAGTCATGATCGAATATGTCGAGTGCATTTAGAAACTACATTAAAGTGACCCGCTTGCTTAGAACGAAGAAAGTTTGTGTAGTGTTGTGAAAGCTGATAAAATATACTGAATGGAATTGGTGAAATTTACTAAAAAGAAGAACTATAGTCCTTCAAAAAATATGACGAAAAAGATGCTGTAGCTAACCCAAAGCGAGATGAAATTTCGAAAATAGAAATAAGTGCGTTTAATCAACGCTAATGCTCTTCCATTATGATAATACAATTTAGTGAATATAAAGTGTAACTAATCACTACAGCATAACATATCCGTAGTCTATTTATCTTAATAACAAAGTAACACGTGGTGTATGACAAGATAAGTTACAAACCAACAAAAGGTCCTATCGGTCCTACACGTGTTGCAAAAATAAATAATTTCTTGTTACAACTTCTATATTTAACTTGCTTGATGGCTCCACTGTTCAGAAACCACAGGTGATGGTTCAATTTCTGCAAGAGGTAGAATAGTTTCAAAGATACTGGTACCATGTTTTTTTTTAATGTTTAATGGCTTGTGTGCGTTTGAGCACTCTACCCTACTCGTAATAGTTGACCAAAGACGAGTGTATAATGGGCAACTTCGTGTCGTCCATTCCGTGTCGGTTATTTCCCGAGTCAAAGGGCCCGAACCCCAAGGATAAGCAAAGAAGACCGAGGACGAAGTGACTTACCACTTCCGGCAGTTCAAAAGAGTTTAAACCGATAGTAATTTAGCATTTGTAAGAGGTGAGGAAGATCGGGCGAAATTGATCAATGCCATTAAATTTGAGCAATTATCTCTTGGATTACGATTTGATGATATTTACAACATAATTATTATTTGCTGGAACCATAATTTATCACGAGTTATATTTAAACTACTAATTCAATAACATTATATACAATGTAGTTAATGATGCCCGAGCAATTGCCATTTATAACGGCAATAATATGAAGCCCATCTGTCGAGTTGTGTCAGAACTGAGGGTTTGAGCGTGCATAAAATTGAAATATTACGAGCATCGCTTATTTATATCATCGTTTATTTTATTTATATTTAACTAGCTGATACTCGGGAGCGCGGGAAAGAATTCATAATCCAAGAAATTAGCAGCGCCTCTGCGTCGTCTATTCTGTGCCTTTGATGTTGCACCATCCATAAGCGGCGGTGACCACTTTCTACCAGATGGAACCGTTATCCTGTTTGCCTATGGCAATAAATAAATGTTACAAACAGACGACCGATAGACAGGGAAGCTAGTATAGATCTCCAAGTATTGTTATTTCCGTCTCATGCTTCGCTTGTTTCTCAGTAACTACTGAAATTATAATTTGATTCCCTTGTTTATTGTGATTAGAATGTTTCGAATAGTCTTATCTTGTGTAATTTTTTCGTTTGACTGATTGGATGGTACAGTGGTAATGCAACTGCCTCCTGTGATAGATGTCATGAATTCGAATGCTGCTAGGGGAAAACTTTGAGCACGAATGTTTACCAGAGTCATGAATGATGTTGTATGTATTTATTTATCTATATTGTATTTGTATTGTGATCAAGTAGCCATGATACAAGGAATTCTATTTTGAGACTAGCTCAATGTGTGTTAGTGTTCAAGATATTATTATTTTCTTTAGAAAGTAATAAAATCACGTCATCTCCCCTCAAATAATCCAGGCGGTACCGCTCGGAGAGTAAATGACTAGTCGACACCTGAAGCCAAGTGATGGATGACCAGTGAAGATTGATATAGTGCTAACCCTCAACGCCACGGCAATATAGATCTTATCCGTATACCTATAAGACCCATTCTGAGCTGTTCAACGGGAACAGACACGCTGAGATTCGGAATTGAACCTTTCTTGTTGAGACTTAGGGTACGTATTATTTTGATTTTATATTACTGAGATCTTGATGTTCAAGTTCTGTGGTAATGTATGAAACAAGGATGTGATAGTGTTACTTTCATGGGATCAAAATGACTTGAACTGAGTTGTTAACAAGTACGATATGGAAATTCCAAGGAGTTTTAAGAGGCAGCCGCGTATTGGAAGACGCAGCGTGGGCTTCTCATACGGTGAACTGATGGATGCGAGCTGAATAGGATCAGTCATTGTGGTGATCATTGGGGTAGGTGTATTTCTAGCAGTGGACGATTTCGCAATGATGATGATAATGACTTGGAATTACATAATATAGGTAATCGTTCCGTTTACTTGGGTGATACAGCACATCACGCACATGAATGCACTGGATTCTCTGGATCTATTCGACATTGGTCTAAAAATTAAGACTTAGACTTTTCTGTATCACTTAGACTAAGTGATACCGAAAACAATCGATATTAATGGAATGGTAACAAAATAATGTTATGTTTAGTCATTTTCTTTTCAATGTTAAAATCGAAAAGTAAGATAAAAGACAAAGCCAAGCGATATGATGTAACATATCGCTTGGCTATTGATTAGAGACCCAGCAATCAAATTGAAGCATTCTTGTCATTTCTGTGGCATAGAGCTAAGCAGATGGCACCTTTCGAAGCACTGGTAGATTCGGACATGTGAAAGAGCCCATGTGGCCTACTGCAAAATAAATATTTTCATTTTCACTTTTCATTTTCCTAACAAGTGAAGGAAACTGATACATCAGGTATGTTGACCACCGTCTTAGCTTAAATGAAATGCCTCCTTAATACTCAGGGTATTCTGCTTTTTCATGACTTACTCTAGTATGACCTGCACGTCAAATTTCAGTGGTGTGAGCCGTGCTGTAAAGATATAATATTTAAAACAAATTAGAATATTAAAACATCAAATAAACAAGTAACTTCACCAAAAGATCCATCACAGTCCATCTCGTAGTAACTTTTCCATAAGTTAACCACAATTATTTTTTAATGGGAAACTTACACTATAAAAATTGGATTTACGTAATGCTTGAAGGGATCTACTAGAAATCGCTTTTCGGACTAAACTATTAATTAATTTCGTTAATAAGCGTATAATTGAGTTTACCGACAATACTACGTCATATATTCAAATATGAATCCAACTTATTTTGCATACAACAAAACCATCGCATCGACCCACGCTAGCGGCTCGGCAAGAGCTAATTCTAATAAGAATTGACAACAAAATCTGCGCAAACTCAAATTAGATCATGTCACTTATTCGCAGATGCAATGAGCGACTTGCAAACGTCTCGCTCTCACTCAGGCTTAATGCAATTAGGGGGACTTTTAACGTGTTGATTATTATATTTGACAGGGTAATTCTGGCAGGGTGATTCGGTGTCGGCAATCTTATTACGGATGTAAATGAATATGGAATGAATCCATTATTCCGCAAACAAGCCTCGGGGAGCCGATAATTTTAGGAGGCGAGGTACTTTTGATGAGTTGATAAAACGATTAAATTGTTTGGGTTTAGTTCGTATTTTTTATTAATCACGCATAATCTACTTGTCGGATTTGGATGAAAGTCGGCATGTTACATAACTCCTACATAACCCAACTTAACACACATAGAATACTTTTTATCCCGGAAAACTGAAAGTTGTCGAGAGAATAAAGATAAACGGATTATACGCTCGTCTCTGTTAATATTAACTCATTACTTAACTGGAAAACAGAAGTAAGTAGAAACAAAAACAAATACATTTTAATAGGTACATAGGGAAAATTGGTAATCCTTCTTTAAAAAAATCATCATTATTTGATTTTTGAAATAAATATAAAATAAAGTAAACGCACATCGTTCTTAAAAAAACAATTGTGAATTTAAAACCAACTAAAACAAGGAACCAATAATAAAAACAATATTGTTGTAGGGAGCTACGCTGTTAGTCTCAGATGTCTTTAACAGGAGAGAATCGAGCTGTCTGAAAGATGGTCAGTAACGGGAAGTTTAACTTAGCATGCCTAAGCGCTTCTTGGACCTTGGAGTTAAGAGGGCCCTGCTACACGGTCAAGGTGACAGCCCGACAGAGGTCAATTGATCAGGTCAATCGAAATCGTGTTTTCGGTCGAGGATTTGGCGACTGGCTGCCGTCCCGATGAAGCTCGTTGGGAGCCGACCAATTTTCAATGCTCGATCGACTCCTACAGAGTGAGTTTTGCACTCCAACCTGATCAAAACAATCACATTTTAAACAATACTGAGAGATGGCGCTCAATTCTATCGTTTTCTATAACTTTAATGCTACAATGTTATTTACTAGTTTCGTGTCTATGAGAAAAACAAAGAATGTTTGTCGAATGTAGCCTACTACGAGAAATAGAGCACCTACTTATTTTAATTTCATAACTTAACCACTGAACCACTCTATATTATTACTCGTCACGAATAATAACCGCGTTACCATATTTCCGCCGGCGTCGCCCGGGTTATTTATTGGCTTAAAATTGTAGTCATCGCATACATAATGTATGGCGGCCCTAATTACCCCCAGGCTTCCCTTCTTATGGTGTTCACACTGAGCGACTGGGACACGGCCACAGACTAAATACATTGTTCACGCTTTGCAGTAAAGTTTTAGTTTCTGTACAACAGATGGCGTTGACAGTAGATAACAGACGGCGCTATTGTTTTACCTGACTTTGATCATTATATGTTTGAAAACGAAAAATGAAAATATTTGCAAGTAGGCCACATGGGCTCTTTTACATGTCTGAAGCTACCAGCGCTTCGAAAGGTGACATATGCTGAGAAGAAACTCCGCAAGAATGTTTTATTATAAGACTTACCTCAATGGTGAACGACATGAAGAAGGACTTCATACGAGTCCAAAGCATGTCGGGCGATTACTGACAATCAGTCTTGAGTAAAACCGTGTTTATTTCAAATATTTATTTTTTTAGGTTTTAGGTAATACGGCGTTAACTTCAAGATCGAGATGCAGAACCAGAACCCATTTTTAAAATTAAAATGACAAACATACAAACTTTTTCTACAAGTAACCTACATATTATCTAGCAAAATATAATGAATACCTTTAAACGATTTCCTTTGCTTTTGATGTTTTTCTGGATTATTATAGAAGTTTTATATTCTATGCTAAGAGCCAGTTTTTTTCAGTTTTTTGTGGCACTATATTGTCACACACCTACTAGATCTCACTAATATTTATTAAAGTATATTTTGATTGTGCTTCAGCGTAACCATTGTATCTCGCTGTGAACGCACTCGGCTCGATGACACTTCACTTTGTTGACGGCTCGTGATTAATTCATATAGGGGACGTCCTTCAAATATTTCGCTAGTCGAGCTTTGTAATTGACAGTAGTTTTTTAGCTCTAGTCACTACGAGTAACTAAAGACGGTTTTTGTTTTGGCTTAAGGCCCTAGAACATAAATAAATAAAGCAACCGGAGATAATATTTTGGATATCACTTAGCCAATTTTTCACCTAGGATTGCTTTACTTAGGACAAAATTGCTGTTTCCGCCAAAAAAAATCATTTTGAGGTTATAACTTGTTTACCAAATAAGACAAGTAAGGATGAATCGATTTTATTTAGAACCATCTCATCATCAATGGTAAAGGAAAAACATTGCGAAGAAATTTGCATACATCTGCGAAGTAATTAAAAGATGTTTATGAAGTCCCCAATCCGGACTGGGTCCGCGTGGGGACTAGGTACAGTGTCTCTTACTATGAGAGGATGCCCAGCAGTAGGATGTTCATAGGCCATTGATAGACTTATTATTATTTAATAAGCTTCCGTTTGTTGTTATCGCCTCTACGAATTTAACCAAAAACATTGTTTCACCAAAACTAAAGCAATCCCAAGACAAGTCCGACTACGATTACGCCCGCTATTAACCTGTCGTTGTTAGCAGTTTAATTCAATTAACACCCTAATCACCGTCTCTTTCTAACACCAGCTTATCGGTATAACTGTCTCGTTCCCTCGTCGTAATCTGCCTTGCGGTGACCCGTGGTTAACGTTGACAGAGTTACAACAGAGGAGCCGTTATGAAACAAACGCGGTGATGTAATAAAATTAGCTATCAATGAAGTAATTAAATACACCAATTCGTTTAAATCGTTGTCCTTTTGGCATATTTACTCATTCAATGCATTTAATTTAAATTCGTTGATTTAATATTGATAATTATTATCAAACGCATGATGAATAAGTATGCGTGGAAAAGTAAATATACTTTATACTTTTTGTTTTCTGGGAAAAAAAAAAAACAAATTAAGTGAAATTATAATGAATGAGTTACTGAAATGTTCAACTTAAATTGCTTTATTCTCCATAAAATAAAACAAAATTATACATTTAGAATTTAAAAAAAAACAGTTTTCTCTCCTAATATCCAACAACTATTGCACGCACATAAAAGAAAACTTAAACATCTTCTGTAACTAATTTTAATACAAAACTTACTAAAATTTTATGGAGACAGGGCTTATTATTTCCAGGCAATGCCAAGAATGCCAAGTAACAAGACTAAATATTCTTCTATCACAATTGGTTGAAGTGAAAGATTGAAAAAATCCTCGTAGATATTACGCCGCCATACTAGTATGTACTGATATTACGTAACCAGTTGATTACGAAACAGAGTTGCGATGACGGCGATTTGTTTCTTTATTGGCAACTGGTTGCGTAACAGGAATAAATATTCTTCTATCACAACTGGTTGCCGTGAAAGACTAAAAAATCCTCGTAGACAACTGGTTGCGAAACAAAGTTGCGATGGCGGCCGAAAGGGTACGATACATCGGTCCTCATACATTTTCATCTGAAAAATCAGATTAAGGACTTTCCTATGCTAAAAATAAGGAATATTTTAATTCAAATATATACTTTAAAAAAATGCAGCGTTTTTTCTTTTCAGTGAGTTATCTTCCACAATGTGGTTGAGGTTGCGGTGGCGGTTACCATTGTTCGGGCCGACCGGGATAAACTTGTCGGTATACTACATTTGTCGTGGACCTTGTTTAACTTTGTCGCAGATTTAACGGTTATTTATAGCACTTGAGGAATTTTGCTCGGATTGTAGGAATTGCAAAATGTTTCGAGCTATCTTTCTTGACTGATGCCAGTGCGTATGCTTTTGGAGCGGATTTTCACTGGGTTTCGGATTTGGATTATTTGCATGGGTTGCATGAAAAATTTACTTTATTAGAGTACCAACGTATTCTTATTTTCTCCGTTCAACACAAAACACATAAGGGCTTGCAACTTGATGATCGTTTTTTCTGATGGTTTATTTATTTAAAAGCGGTTGGCTAAATGACGTATTGTTGGTTAAAATGGCAAACATTAATATTATCCAGGTGGTAGGTACTTGGTACAAGGACTCGATCAATTACATACTCACCCCAGCCTTTTCATCATCTGTTATTTTCCTGTCTAAGTCCACCACTGGACATAGACTTCTTTCAATGAATGCCAGTTACCCCTAGCCATTTTACGTTGTTATATTAAAATCATTAATAAACCTTCAAAAACAGGCAAATGACGGTCATCCCGTCTAATGTTCCCAACCTACCCAAATTGTCATTAGGGGTAATACGTTATCCAAAACTACCCTTTAATTACCTTACCCAATAGAGTTCAGAGAAGATTTATAGCAGTAATAGGTGACAATATGCCCCGGCCCGAGCTGCAATTTATTGGGACACTGGAGAACTAAATTAAAGGGACAGCCCTTAACTGCTTTTATATTTGACCAGACCATAGGATTTAGAAGGTTCAGATTGAGCAGTTAAATTACGTTACCACGGTACTTTCATTTGATATGAACCCGGTTGACCTAAGATTGTGAAAAATTGCGTCAATCAGTTGTTTAGTATCGAAGTTGAAGGGCAACACACAATCACATTTTTTGTATTTATAATATTACATCGAAATATTACATACAATATTAATAATGAAAATAATAAAGCAAATTCTCTGTAAAACTCTTACACTCTTTCTTATTAATAAAACGTATTATATCATCGATGAACATTTATCATTAATGATCAACCCCTGATAATCGAATAAGCTGATAAAGCTGAAGAAGACCCCAGCTCTCTTGACAGGAGATGTAACTGGACATGCTCTTTTAAACCAACCTGCATGGAGGTAGAAGAGACAGCCACCCACGTCCTCCTGGAATGTCCCGGGGTGGACAACTACCGGGCAACATACCTCGGAAACCCGAGGTCGCTCCATGAAGTCGTGGGCCAAATCAAGGCTCTGCTAGGCTTACTACACAAGCTGGGTTGGCATGAGTAGTGGTGCCAACCAACACCACGTAAAATAAGCGCGATTAAGACGTCGAGTTGCGCAAACCCTGCCCGTGTGAACTATAATTATATCATCGACAAATATTTACAAGACAAATGGCCGAATTCAAAAGCGCCACTTAAGCATTTGATTACAGATTAAATAGTTAATTTCCCTCAACTACTTGTCAACCTATAAATAAACGTCACTCAAACGTCACTTTAATTAAAGATCAATTTGAGTGGTCTTTGTGAATTTGGCCAAAAGACGACTTATGTAATTATGACCATGTCTGCCTCTCTCTTTCGACGTTGTCAGTTGCCATGCCTGTGATGATGATACATGTGAAGATCTTGAACTTATTGGTCAATAACTTTATATTGGAATATTAATAAATATATAATCATACTAAGGAAATAAATATAAATGCCCTTTCTAGCTTTGCCGTAGCACTACCTGGACATTTAACATCCCGAATATTATTGCGGTTGGCGATTTAGGGGTAGTCCGGAATCGCAGTGAATTACAAGGCATTACCCCGGATTTGCCCGGCTTCCCTAGGTCCGCAGTATTAACAAAGTATACCTGGTGTTCATACTATTCATAAGCATCTATAGGCGACAATAACCACTTTCCATCAAGCAGGTCTTTGTAAATGAATGGCGATTAAATTGGTCATATAAAATAAATAAAAATAGGTACTAAATTAATATAGGTGCTTATTCGATTTTCTTATTTAGACATGGAAAATATTATATTATCAGAACAGGGCTTCTATTCAGCATTGCCAAAGCGATATGGGATAATGGGTATAATAATAATGTCTATCTTCCATTTGAAAGTTTTTTTTTTTTTGTTATGATGTTATCGGTAACTCATGATCACCAGGGTACAATCCTTAGCTACTAGACCACTGACGCTCCAATCGCAAAACTTACACAAAACTTGCACCAGAGGCGTACCTAACCAAAGGCCCTTGTGCAAAAAAAAACTGGGACCCTAACTGTTTATTTCAAATGAGTTGCCATCATTAAAGTCGTGTCGCAAACTATTTTATTTATATTCCGAAGGTGGGAGAATTTTTAGCTAGTTCAATATGAGGTTTGCTGGTCGGGGTACGAGGGCCCCCAGAACTTGAGGGCCCCGGTGCACGGCACCGTCTAGCACTTAGGTAGCTACGCCAATGAATTGCACCCTCCCCTGAAACAAAAGCCTGTTAAGTCAAAAACAAGTCTTTCAGCACTAATGGCTAAAATCAGCATTAAAAGTGTTTGAGTTTATCACCTAAATAGAGGTGATTTCAAAACTGCGTAGCAAGTTTTATGGCTAGGATTGCGGAGGATTAGCCGGTTTAGCGGAGTGTGAGTAATGGTTTATTTTGCGCTTAGCTTAGTTGTAAACTATGATTCATTTTAACTGCTGTATAGATCGTCACGGTTGTGTAAACTGTGATAAAAACAAATAAATAAGGTTATAAAATAAAACTTGCGTTACCAATTTTAATGTAAATATTTCTAACTGACTCGTCAAGAGCGGTCGCGGAGCAGGAGTATTTTTGTACAATGACCCCTCACTATTCGCCGGTGTGAGCCCAACGATAATCGGTCATCGATATTCTGCACAGACAGAAAACGTTTCAAGGGGTAATGTTTGTAGTGTTATGGTATTTACAACCTAAAACTTTTCTGTGTATTTGGACAGCAAACTCCATTTTCCTTTTTCAAACCGTTTTCACGATAACACGAACAACCGTCTTATATTAAAAGGCAGATCTGGCAACATAGTTAAATTCAAACTACATAGCAGCCTACACTAACACACCCCATCCATTAGGATAAAAGTATACTTCAGAGAACAAGGTTAAAAATTAGGGGTGTGCTGCTGCATCTTGCTGTATAAACTAATCTCAGAAACTTTTAGGGATTGTGAGACAGTTTCCACTAATAAATAGACTGAGTTATGGAGAAGGTGGAGGAAGCAAGGTGTGTATTTACTTATAAACATTTCATGCACATTGGCTGAACTATGATAATGTTTGTTGATCAAGTCGGAAAAAAGTGCATCTTGAGATCTTTCCTGGACGAAGCAGAGGTAGGCTGGTAGTTTAAGAAAAATAATAGACTTATTTTTATTCATAATCCACTTAATAAGTCTTTAGTAGAAGGCTAAATACTCCATAACAAATTAAATAGACGGTTGTGCGAATAAAAAAATATATAAACCTATTTTTGGTCTATAATTACCAATTGTGAAATGAATATTTGACAAAGTTCTCTTAATTTTAATTTCTTTAACTCATTTAGTATTCAAATATGGTTTGACAGCCCTAGTCAGAACATTTGTGGTAAAAATACGTTTGTGTGCGCCTCGTTTCTATGTAAATGTTATTAGCTTATTCGTTTAATCCAGCGTTTCCCGGTCCAAACTGCTTGTATCTGCTTTAAACCGGATTAGGGATGCTAAAGTCGACTTGAAAATTACAGAGCCGCGGAAAAGGGGTAATGTTAATGGTTTCGTAACAGTTTTTAGGTGTAAATTAAGTGTATAATTGTGGTGTATGAATTTGAATTTCTGAATTTAAATATGTTAAGGTATATAAACTTGGTAGTAATGGTAATACTCGTACTGCTGTTACCATCCAGAAAAAATGGCAGGCTTGCCAACTTAGGGATTTTACCCCTAAGTTGGTGATTTAGGGGTTTTTAGGGTGATTTCAACTTGGTTTTAGGGGCACACCTCTTTAAAGAGTTGGCAACCCTGAAAACTGCAAAAATCAATCTGATCAAAACAGACTTTTCTAAATACATAGCATACGTTGCAGTTTCGTAATCAGCCTGCATGCAGCATATATGTTTATTAATTGGCCTGTCATTTTCGCTCTAAACTAATTAATACAAGATGCATTGAGCCTAGCCGCGTTCGCTGATACTTACACATTTGTAATGAGCAATATACTTACACAAAAATAACTTCTTGATAATTCATTCCTCAACAACCTACTTATAACCATGAACAATCCAAACCAAATTTTTCGTGGTAGTTTTTAGAGTTCAGTTTCCACTGTAGGGGTTAATGGATAAAAGCGAAAAAAGACAAGTGTCTTATAGAACAGAGTCGAAATAAAATGTATGGGGTAACATTAATCTGTGGAGACGACTTCTTTCTGAAATGAAAAGGCGTAAAAATATTTCGGATTACTTGAGACTCGTGAACGTCTATCAAGATTATCACTACGAAAAGGTCAAAATTAACCATTTATTTAAAATTGTAAAAAAATAGATTTAAGATACTCACAACGAGTTCTTTCATTTGATATGTCACAGGCCATAGTTTGCAAAACTTTTTTTCAAATTTTCTTATTTAAGCCCCAAAAGTGGCGCCATGTTTAAAATTTACTTGTTTACGTTACACGTCCGTGTTGCGGTCACCGACTTACATATGTGTACCAAATTTCAACTCAATCGGTTCAGTAGTTTCGGAGAAAATTGGCTGTGACAGACGGCCAGACAGACAGACACACTAGTGATCCTATAAGGGTTCCGTTTTTCCTTTTGAGGTACGGAACCCTAAAAACAACTCCACCAACGACGATAAAATTTGGTAAGAAATCTTGTACTTTTACGAACAATTTGCTACACCGAGATAAGAGTAAGGGACGCTAAAAGTGCTCCATACGCCGTAAGTTCTGAAAAAGCGTTTATTTTCCCGAAAGCCGCTGAAATACGCTTGAAGCGCTGTCGGGTCGCGCTTTATGACGTCGTTACCCTAACATCCCCAAAATGACCAACTTACATATGCGGGTGGCCAAAATGAGAACTAACTTAAAATTCACTCAAAATTAGTGATAGAACAGAAAACTTTTTACACATTTGCAGCTGATCGGCTTTAAATAAACATGTTTTGCTGTGTCGATAGATGGCGTTAGCCAAAGTTAGTTGTCTATCAAACGGGTCACATCTGCCAATGGGATTAAGTATTTTAATACTTGAAATATCCTCACTTATTGACAGATAACGTAATTGTACCCCGCAATATAGTATCAGTTTCATTTAGTTAAGAGCTGTGCTTGCGATTTATTCGCAAATTATCTCACGGGAATATATTATTGGGATAAAAAGTATCTAATGTCTAATTTCAAGATAAGGTACGTCTGTCTGGCAAATTTCATTCAAATCCGTGCAGTCGTTTGAGCGTGAGTGATGAACAAACATTCGAACATCTTCACACTGTAGGATGAGCGGGTGGCTTGACTAGAGAAAGAGACGACGGTGGCGCCACTAAATGGTTAAACTGGTGCGCTCTAATACGCTTTTTCCTCGCGGCTTTACCGCCGAATTTATTTGACAATTATTAACGTGGCTGGCACTAAGCGGGCATTACACCGCGCTCAATGTTTTTCTTGGGATGTTTTCCTCAGTAACTCAGCCCGAATGCCAACACGTGCAAACTATTAGCTTCCCGACGGCGGATTAGAAAATAATTCACCTCTCTGAATGTTATTATGGAGCGGAGTCGGATTTATTTTATTGCCCCCCGAGATATATGCGAGTCTTTCGGGTTTAGTTGTAGGGTATGTTTATCGAGCTCCCGTTCGTACGATTTTACGGCGGTCGACTGTTTCGCGTAAATCTTCTTTATGTACCATTCGATGTAATTATTGCTTTATTCGGCTGAGCAACTCGCTCGATGTTATTGAATGTTCGCATAAAATATTATTGATCGAGCCATAAAACTTGTTTTATGGCAATTTTTTCCTTTTTTATAACGGTGCGTTGTAACTCACTGGTATTTTTGGCGTTAGAAATTTTATGTTTGTTGTGTGTTGGTGAAGTTTTAAAAAGAACGGGGTTAAAAGCCCGCTAAAGAAGGTAAGTATTATTGCCATTCTGTTTTCTACAAAAAATATTGAAAAAAGGAATCATAACTAGGTTCAACTTCTGAAGAACGCAGCAGCTGAGTCGGATGCAGTGTAATCTGTTTTTTTTTTAAAGTTTAAAACGCATTTCTTTATAAGTATTACCTTTGCGTATGGAAGGCAATGATTAAAGATGCCACTATTTTAACTTAAATATTGTACGTTTTTACAAGATTTTTATTAACTTGCAATGTTTGTATGTTTGTTTGTTTAGGTCAAATCTTGCAAGCTGAATTAGAACCACTTCCACTTATGCTACGGAGTTGAATTTTTACATGTTTCGATGACAATGCATTTTTATAGTAAGCATGACCTGAATCGACATCCAGGATAAACTGGAGATAAAGGAACTCTTCAACGCTCAACAGCACAGACACAAAATTTTGTGTGTATGCATATTATTGCAATATTAAAGTTCAATGGATAAAAAACCTTATTATAATAAAGCAATTTTTAATAAAACCTTAATACCTCTAAACAGACAGTTAGGTGCAACCAGTTTATACGGTTTTTTCTTGGCTTATACATTAAGAGGACTGAACCAACGACAAGAATCATCCTTTTCATACAAAAGGTGAGAACAATTTCCACCCCTTACATGTTAACCGATTTTGACCAATTTTGGATAGGTTGTCTGTCAGAAGAAAATCTAGGTCGATACGTTTTTTTAGAATTTTGATTAAAGATCAACAAAGTCAAATAGTCGCTGAAATTAATTTTGTATGAGAATACTAGAATAACAATTCTTTTCTAAATGACAACCTATCAAAAATGGTCAACATCGGTTAACCTATAAGGGGTGGAAATCGTTATCGCCTTTTGTATGAAAAGGATGTAGTTTCACACTCCTCTTAACATGTAATAATATCTCAGGGGACAATCTTTACGCAAATCGATCTAGTCCCAAAGTAAGCTCTAAAGGCTTGTGTTATGGGTACTAGACGACGATATACATACTTATATAGAGAAATAAATATTTAAATACATAGGAAACATGACTCCAAGACTCAGGAACAAACATTCGTGCTCATCACACAAATATTTGCCCTTACCGGGGATCGAACCCGGGACGCTTGCTTCGGAGGCAGAGTCACTCCCAACTAGGCTATTCGCGTCGTCCATCATGAATCACAATTACCCTTTTACACTTTATCAATAAGTACTTAAATAACCAAGAACGCAATAATGTATTATCTGAAGTGTTGTACTAAGTAGCATTTAGCAGCGTTATGAGATCAAAGAGACGCAGGATGCAGAGTATGCAGATTCATTTATCTGCTCAGTATAAAAGTGAATTATTGTACGAGTATCTAAGATTAAAGTCCATTTGTACGTCACAAAGAGCTTAACGCCGAAAGTGTGGGCTGAAAATCGACTGTAGTGAATTAGGTTTTTTTTAAGTGTCCTTCCTTTCCTTGAATTTACGCTCATCATTATCACGCTAAAAAAATGTCCACTCCGACCCATTTTGCTCGCTCGCTTCGCTCGCTCGCTCAGAAGTCTTCTTAAGTCCTATCCAGTTTAATTTACACTTGTGATTAAAAAATATATGGAAAAAAAATATTAGTAAATATAATAATATGAATATTGACGTTATGAATCAGAATGATTAAGAGTTTCGAACGTTAGTATAAGAAAATATATAAATACAAATATTAGTATTAACAAGTTGTATGATTAGCGATATTATGAATTCGGATGATTATGAATTTCGATCGTTAGTATTAAATATTTTTATGAAGAATGATCATTATGATGTAAAATGGTATGAGAAATATTTTCGGACTTCCGATAATAGGACTTAAAAAGTTATGTGAAAAAAGGCGCACCCCAAATATAAGTAGTGGGTGAAGTTTCCAATCCGCACTGGACCCGCGTGGTCGCAGGTATGTATGCCTCGCTTATCCGGACCCCCGCTAATCCGGTGGTCGCGGTAATCCAGTCAGACCGACTATGGCGGCATTCGCGGGGGAAGCGAGAGGCATTATACTTCGTGGGCCAATCCCCGCGTTACACATGAAATGACTTCTGTGTGACAACTACTTATATTTCTGTATTTTTTTGTTACAATATTGCAGACTACCATCCGGAAAACTCGATAACCACCAAATAGCTTGTTTTTGCTTGTCCAGATTGACCGACCACGACCACGGCTCCAAATTAGCTCTGTCCGAGTAAATAGCGCACCGCACAAGAGCGGTCCGGAAGGAAACGGACCGCTCTTGTGCGTGAACTAAACATGCATATGCAATTGTGCGGAAGCAAGCGAGATGACGTATTTTTTACGCGCCGTCCTGTTGGGAGCGACCATAGATAGATTATTTCAGTGTACTAAAAGAACTTAAAAAGCGAACTTGTACATTGGCACGCATGATCGTACTAGTTCGGAGCGCTCCGCCCAGTGAACGAGCTCGCACAACTATAAAACAAGGTGGTTTAGCTGTCTGCCCAGGCGTAGTTAATATATTGACCCCTTTCATGTCCATTTAGGTAAGGATTGCGCTGTCAATATCTTCGTTGGTATATCTTTAAGCTGTCAAAAGTATATCATTTGACGGCAACCGGTTGCGCGCCGCCGATCATCTGATACCCAGGTACGGTCAGCAGCGTTGTTTTAAGACGCTGACAGTGCCAATGACCTTGAGTGCTCGGTCACCGTCTGTTTGCACCGGAGTGAACGAGAAGCACTGTGCGGTCAACAGTCAAGATTTTTGTATGGGCGTGATGTAATAGTGTGATTAATTTAAAGGCCTACCTATAAGTAAAAAAAAAATAAGACGTAAACTGTTAAAAGAGGATATCAGACGTATTTTCACGATTTTTGGGTTCCGTACCTCAAAAGGAAAAAAGGAACCCTTATAGGATCACTTGGTTGTCCGTCTGTCTGTCTGTCTGTCTATCTGTCTCTCTGTCTGTATGTCTGTCTGTCTGTCTGTCTGTCTGTCTGTCTGTCAAGACGATTTTCTCATGAACGCGCGGAGGTATCAAGTTGAAATTAATATCAAATACTCAGGTCTGCAATCTCTTGAAGCTACGAAAAAATCAACCTTCTAAGTCACCACAATCAAAAGATATGACCGTTTATGTCTCATATTTTGATACTTTCAAGGGAATCCAAAGGGAATCAAAACCTATACGGTACTTCTCGTTGACCTAGAATCATGAAATTTGGCAACAAGTAAAGGAAAAGGTCCGAAAACCGTGAATTTGTAATTACACGGATTTGATTGAACGGAGATAGGAGCTTGCGAAAGTTAGTTTTTGTCTTATTTCATAGGTAGGTTGTAAATGATTACCCCGTTGTTGAAAGCTATTTATTTTTATTTTTTAGGGTTCCGAACTTACAAACTATTGTTTCTTTTTCATACGTAATTGCGGAACCCTCGGCGCGCGAGTCAGACTCGCACTTGACCGGTTTTTTTGCTATCATGTCGATTTCATTAAATCGTGTTTTTGAAATAGGTAGGCTTTCAATAACATAAAAAATATGAACATGTATTTTTCTCGCTTTGCGAAATCAAATAGTTTTTGTTTAAAACTGTTTAAGTAAAGCCGATTTAGGTCTTGTCAGCGCCTTAACAGCGATACTGTATAATTATAATATATTTAAAATTATATGCTCTCGCTCGCACCATCGCTGTCCTCTTTACACCGAATGTTCCATTTCATGCATTATTTCTAACGTTCCATTTCCACGTATACATGTTTTATGTTTTGTTTTGTTTTTCTACACTTAAACAAGTATTAAAAGTAAATATTTTTGAAAGACTTCATAATTTTATGTAATAGTGTTGTAATAGCATCTATTTTGCTGACCCTGCGCAGCTACCGGGCACTTAACGGGTCGCCGGCGCATCGCAGCTATATCGTAATCATAATGAATGTTATAAACGATCGCCTTTTATCTCTTTATCGCCTCCTGTCCAGCGCCTTTTTAATTTTATCGCTTTTGAAACGCCAGCGATATCATCGATTATATGTAATCAATATTTTTTTCGTTTTGATTTTAGTGACAGTAATTCGATTTGCAAGTATAGTGGTAGCTTAGTGGGATGACGCTCTCGTGCAAAGGGTTCCAGATTCAAATGTCGGCTTGCAGCTCTATCAGCGGGATCTCACTCCGCACTTTAGGTATGCTCAAACGTCGGACAGCTCGAGGCTGTAAATCGCAGTAGGTTGCCGCTCGCTCGCTCGCTGACCGATTCGCGCGTCATCAAGTAACCTAGATGTTTGGTGTTTTTGGGTAATACGGATAAAAAGTTAACAACCCTAGCGTACACGAAAGCGCACGTTTTATGCGATGGAGAGAGAAGGACATACATACATAGCATCACGCCCGAAATCCCTAATGTGGGGTGGGCAGAGCCACAAGACTACTTGTGGCCACATTTGATTAATTAGTCCTAAGATGGTATGATGAACCGTATGGTGACAGGTGATCAGCCCATCGCCCATACAGAAAGTCCACCATGTTGGAGAGGACCCGTCCCTTAGTCGACTTTTACGACATGCCAGGATGATAAGCATCTGCACGCATTCTATGCTATTTCTTCACTCCCAGTGCAGCAGAGGAGGAGAGAGAAGGAGAAGGCATGATTAGGCATATTTTCGTGCCTAAACATCGGTTCTGTTAGACAGTGATTTTTCTGTATAGTACCTACCATTATCCTATTCTGTGCCTCTGTTTACAATGAGCATACATGTGTGAAGTAATTCAAACCTGTAAGTAAAGTCCCCAATTCACATCGGGCTCCTGCCGAGACTACTGCCCAGTCCCTCTCTCTATTACAGAAGGGCTGAGCCCAGCTGTGGACCTATATAGATAGGCTGATGATAAAAATGAAGAATGCGATATGCCACTAACCAAATTGAATCTTATACTTAAAGCAAACAATCTATGGCACTGACGTTTTCCGCTACTTTTATTAACACTTTTTTTTGTACAAAAGTATTTTTGCGTTTGACAGGATGTTTCATCTGTGAATTAAGGTTGGGATCTTCTAATAAGTAACAAGTTACTTGTGTCAGAAGATCCCCTCTTCCAAACGTGAATTGGTTTTAAAAAGTCATCAGAACCTCTATTGTAGGTAATTAAATCGTTTGTGCTAAGCGATATAGGAAACCAACGGCTAGCATATCACTTTGTTAAAATAAGATAAGTAACAAACAAACACGTTATCTTTTATTTTTAAAATCAATGGGTTCTTCTTCTTCTATGGGCATTTGGTAAAAGTAAGTATAATTATTACAGTTATTACTATTAACCTGCCATGGAATTATCTAATTTGCGCAAAGAGATGAGACACATTAAAATTTTGACCCAATGACTTTGACCTTACAGTCTAAATTAATAGTATCCTTTCCGCTGATCAGCTGCTGTGCATGTTACAGAATCACACCACTTAAATCTGGATATTTTCTAACTATACTTCTCACAC
Organism: Tortricodes alternella; assembly: GCA_947859335.1. Classification (NCBI taxonomy): domain Eukaryota; kingdom Metazoa; phylum Arthropoda; class Insecta; order Lepidoptera; family Tortricidae; genus Tortricodes; species Tortricodes alternella. Next base: position 1,098,305 of record OX401979.1, on the reverse strand, counting down.
CAGTATCTTCTAGAGGCCCGACATGAACTATAAGTCTATAAGACATTTCAAGCGTATACTAAATAATCTGATCCCATTTTTTCAATATTATCAGATTGAATCGGATATCGAGTCAAATCGCTGTCCGCGTCAACCGGCCACCGGCCGTCGGTAGCGATGCCAACCACAAAGCATGCATTATCTTGATTATCCGTCAGTCAATCTTCCATCAAGTCATTCTCTCCGTGCAACCTTACAGATGCACTTTGATTACCAATAGAATGTTCAAATCTAGCTTTAACTGTAATAGAGTTAAAGCTGTTAAAAATTTCTTGAACGGTAGCTCTTGGTGATTGCATCGATTGAACGAAGACAATCGCTGCATTTGATTGACAGATAAAAGAACTCGATGCGTCTTTGACCATCGATTGATTATAGCTATTCTGTAATTGGTAAGCTGGTAGCATTATTATGGCATATTCTATGCGTACTAGAGCTACGAAGAAAAAATACGGCTACCTACAGAATGTTTTTTGTTTTATTTAATTTGACATCAATGGTATACAGGGTTACCACGAACTGGTTATCAACATGAAACATCATATCATCATAACAAATTCAATGATACAGCAACGGCTACTATTGGTTTAAGTTTAGTTAGGATTAAATTTGTTAGAATATGTGGATATTCGGTTTTCTTAAAAGAAAAAATAACCTAGCACTTTTGAGCAGTGTTATAAGAAAGAAGAAGAAGAAGAAAGAAAAGACATTTATTCACCTCACAAGGACACAATAATAAAAAACAACAAAATAATACAGAAAAAACGTGGCATGTGTGTCATTGCGGCAGAATCGGTCACTGGCTCAGCATAATGCTCAGGCGCCTCATTCGGGAACGCTAAGTGATTCTGTAGCGACTCGTAAGCCAGATTTCTCATTCCACTCTTCCGCACGACGCGGAATGCGTAAGAGCGAGATGAGAGATCTGGCTTACGAGTCGCTACAGAATCACTTAGCGTTCCCGAATGAGGCGCCAGGTGTCAGACACTCGCAGCGCTGATTTTCAGCCAGCACCGTCTGTTGCAATCGGAGCGCTACACTAAATACACTAAACACTAATAATTACACAAAACTACTTGGATAAAAAAATTGTATATATAAGAATAAATAATGTTATCGTGGCCTTTGAAAGAAAAAACTAAAATGCCTTACACGCAAAAACTTACATGAACGTACTTACTATACAATAATATACTTATTTTGTATACAGCATACAGTGCGCCTACATCAAAATCAAAACGAGAGAAAGAAAAACATATAAAAAAGTTGATTCATTTGTAAAATGTTGTTGTATACATTATTGTATTTATATTTCTTTAAATTTAAAGCTACTGCAATTTCCTCCCTAATTTAAAAACCCTTTTACGATATCTGTGCTTCACTCACAATCCTACGATTCCCCTAACGATTTCAATTTCATCTCGATACGGCTACGGGCTATCTGATTTGGAATTGCTGTTGATAGCTACACTGCTTGAATATGAAGCAGCTACTCACTGCGACATAGTTTTATTTCGCCACGGCATCCCTATCAAATGCGACCATGTCATTACAATCGACTATACTCTTTTTCAAACCGTTTCATCGCTAATACGTTGTCTCGAAATTTGAACTTTATTTTAACGTATCCAACGTCGTTTTTCTAACCAAAATCAGACGGTATGGTTTAAACACTATTAAACAATCAATTTTGTATCTAAATTATAAAGACGTACGGTTTCGTTTAGCAAGTTAATAGTGTTGATAAGACTTGTTGGAAATGGGCCGTTAAACGGATAGTGCTGGCACAATCCCCCATTATCGATATAGATAGGGGTTCCTAGGTGAGTATTAGGTCGAATAAGGCTCTATTAAGTTGTTCCGCCGCGTTTTGTAGCGATAAAGCAGACGGTTATCTTAACTATCCCTCGTAATGATCCGGAGGTTTCTTTAAGATCAGTGGAAACCCTAACTTATAAAATACCACTAAAATACACACATAAAAAAGTTTCCAATAGTCAGGGACTTTTTTTTTTTGTTCTGAATTAGATTGACAGGCTTTTTATTATACATTTGCACATTTATTAATTTAATAATATTATTTACATAAGTCGTTTTTTTTTCAAGCGGACTGTTTATCCATCCTTAAATGCTACTTAATAAGATTGTCCATTTAGGCAGGAACATTTATGAAATTTTTGAATATTATGGCGGTATTTTAGCCTTTTTAACCGACTACAAAATAGGAGGAGGTCCTCAATTCATCGGAATATTTTATTATTCTTGAACAAAACACAAACGAACAATCCACTTATATGATATTTAATATCTTTAATGATATGCCAGAAGCAATTAAAAACGTACGCCCTGGATATTAATTACATGACTGCAATAGCCCTCTGGGAGCCGACAATAATGCCCGTGACATTTCTGGCTCAAAGCCTCTCGGTCTGACTAGTTTAATATGAAAGAAACGATACGATAAACGACTTCCGGGAATATTGTGTCTTATCTAGTTGCTAATCCCTGTATTTTACACAGATCTGAAGTAGCAAACTAATTTTAGCCTCCTCGTAATATGGTTAAAATTTCGATTCCTCGCATTATCAACATAGGAGTGTTAGAAAGTAACTAGTCATGTAAATATGTAAATAATGTTGTCGTTTGTCACCTGGCACTAATTGACAAAAGCTCTTAACCCAATTACGTTTTTCTAGTTCCAATTAGTTATTTAATGTACTTAATTCAGTTGCAAATGTAACGCCACAGTGAACGGTTCTACCAGCAATGGAGTAAGTACATATTACATAAAGATATTAAAGGACTTCAAGTCATTATATATTTTTATATAATGAACCATTAGTTTACCAGTAAAATAGCCCATAATGCTTTTCAAGGGAGTAGTCGGAATCGCACATTTGAACTTGAAAATTGACAACTTCTCTTCTTCTTCTTAAATATAAAATTTCAGAAAACATCTGACTATTATCGAACTCTTTATTCTTACCTTATGTGAGCTAGTGAGTTCAGCAATTTACAATGTCTCCCGAAAACAATGATGTGTCATTGTTTTCGCGAGACATTGTTTATAAATTACTGAACTACTGATAGAGCAACTTGTAAGCACCGAATAAAGCAATTTAAACCGGTAAAATTATTACCTACAGTGTTTATAAATTCTGCGTCCGTGTGTTGTTGACTAAGTATAGTATCACCCCATCTCCTCCCGTGGGTGTCGTAAAAGGCCACAGGGGGACCAACCGAAGAATGGGCAGCAGCGTCCTTCGAGTACTAGGTATCATGAAATACTGCGGTCGCCAACCCGCCTGCCTGCCAAGAGTGGCAACTCTGGCAAATCCCCCCATTTTTGGGGAAGACCTATGTCCTGCAGTGGACATTTAACGGCTGATTATGATGATCATGATGAAATTGTGTAAAATTTTTATGGTTTTGTTCATTTAGGGTGGAAAAAGGTGTACCGGGCGACTTCGGAATGGTCTGCCATAGGAAGAAACAGCGGAGGAAACGGCAGAAAATCCTCATCATCGAACTGTTCCTGGATTTTGCGAAGAATACCACACTCCATGGTTTAAGATACATTACGGAGATTGGTCTTACTGCTGTGGAGAAGTATTCCTTTTTCGTAGTCTGTTTCTAATTTCTATGCCACTAATAAGTAATGGCTTTCCCTCTAGTCTATCATGTGCACACTGTGCACATGAAATTCGATACAAAACAAACGCGTACAGAAAGTCCTACCATTTTTTCTAATATTTTTGTATTAATAGTACAGCAATTCTTGAATTAACATTAGACCTGGTTGAGCCTTGTTAGAAAATATCAAAGATAGAAGAAAAAAAGATGGCAGTTTTTGTAGTTTTTAATAATTATAAAGAAGAAGAGAAGAAGCGTTACACCTTGGGTTAAATTTCGGGAATTGCCGTAGTGTATATAAATTCAAATAAACAACATAATTTCAGAATATTCTGGATAATCACGTTCATAATTAGCCTGGTTCTGTGCTTCATCCTCATCGAGAGAGTATGGCACAAGTGGTGGTTTAGCCCTGTCATAGTGTCATTCAACGAGAAAATGATTTCAGTCGGTGAGGTAAGTGTCTTCACGCACCATCCATATTCTGTCACCGGACTACTAGACGTTCGGAGGGTTTCCGTCCTCATATCATTGAGTTCCCTATGAGCTGTAATAAGCGATGCGTGGAATCCTTTTTGGTTCGCTAAAGCTTGGAACACTCTCCGTGTCTGTATTTCCTGAATCATACAAGAAACACACCAAGGTCTTCAAGGTAATCCATTTTTATGGGCAAGCGTGTTCCCTGTTTCGCATTCTATCAGGTGAGACTAGGGTCAAACGCATGCCAAACCCTTCATTAAAAAAGTCTCACAGTTCACTGGGGCAAGACGATAAGGTCACATTCGAATTTGGTCTAATAAGGGTACCAGGAATGAGATTTGCCGCCAGGTCGGTGCGCTAATGGACGTCAGGTATGCTGTCACTAACAACCTATCATAGGCGACTATAAACGTATTTATTATTGTGATTGTTATTTATTAAAGGAAATAAATGATTAATAAAAAATAAAAAAAAGGTTCCGACGAATTGAGAACCTCCTCCTTTTTTGAAGTCGGTTAAAAAACGATTTGAACAAACCATTACCAATATGGTTAACGACATAAAAATTTAAAAGAGATTTTCAGGTCCCATTTCCGTCGGTTACGATTTGTCCTCAGTGGAAATGCAAAAAAAGTGCATATGATTATTCAAAGCAACTCAAGAGATATCATGGCCCGAAAAAACGTGTGCAGAATGTTTCACATATGTAAGATTTTCTTTTGAAATAATATAACACGCAATCTATCCCTTTTTTTGCAATCCTAAGCACATTTTTTTTTTCTCCGCTCTTTTTATTAAACAGAAGTTTATACCATTTTTAAAGGCTTCTTTATTTTTACAAAAGTTAGAAAGCCAAACAAAGTTAGTGTCGAGATTTTCATTCTGATGTAATCTTCTGATGATTTCATAACTGTTTCTGGTTTCCAAGGGCATTCACGTAACTTAAGTATAATGAAAATTATGTGGTCCTAATAGATTTGTATTAGCAGATTTAAAAGATATAGTTTTATCTGAATAACCCTGATAGCGAACGAGGTGGATGTTGCGGTGGACTGTATTAAATAACTAATCAATGATGGAAACGTAGAATTAAGCGCATATATTTTAATAGTCTTGCAGAACGACAAGGCTTGAAAGCAAGAGTGAATGACATAGCCAAACTTAAAACTAGGAACATATTATGATAAAAAATGACGTATAAAAACGGTTGCCTGCCAGTCACCAACATTCCGGACCCCTAGTGGGACACTAACAACCGGTGGTGACTGGCCGAGGCTCGGCCTCCATTAAAATTAATTTACGGGCCGGTCGGCGCAGCGTACCGCCTCTGGTGTGAACGTCCACTACGCGGACCGCTCCGTCAGGCCCTGAGTAGGCCTTAACTACCCTCCCCAAAGGCCATAGGCCGCGAGGGAGGCCGGAATCCGCGATGAGCACCACATCCCCCTCGCTTAATCGTATTGCGTTATTGGATTGTCCTCGCGGCCGAAGTGTGGGCAAGTATTCACGTACCCATCGTGCCCAAAAATGGTCAGCGAGCCGTAACACTCTCCGCCAGTCGCATCTACGCATCAAGTCTGCGTCCGTCAGAGAGTCCGCCCATGGCGCTACTGAGGAAGTGCCCAGAATGAAGTGAAATGGTGTAATCGATTCAGGTGCGTCAGATGAAGATGAAATATATGTGAGTGGCCTTGAATTGATTATTGCTTCCGCCTCGAGTAAAAGCGTCGTCAGCACGTCTTCTTTTAGTAACTTGTCATTGAGACATGCTCTTAGCGCTGTTTTCACGGATCTTGCGAGTCTCTCCCATGCCCCACCCATGAAAGGGGACGCGGGTGGGATGAAACGCCATTTGATCTTATGGTTTGTGGCAAATTCTTGGACGGACTCGCCGTGCAGGGACCGTAGCTCACGGGAGGCGCCGACGAAATTGGTACCGTTATCGGAAAATATGGTGGACGGGGATCCTCGTCGAGCAATGAAACGCCTTAAACTCATGATAGCAGCGTCGGACGAAAGTGAGGTAACGACTTCGAGGTGAAGTGCTCTTGTTACTAGGCACGTGTAAAGAGCAACGTAACGTTTTTCATGACGTCTGTAAATGGTTACGGTGATTGGTCCAAAATAATCAAGGCCTACGTGAGTAAATGGCCTTCTATGATGGTCGAGTCGCTCTAGTGGTAAGTCGCCGGTCTGGGGCTTAATGATCTGACCCTTCCATCGTCGGCACTGGACACAGGCTTTAGTTACGCTGCGTATAGTATTCCTTGCTCTGAGTATCCAAAATCTTTGCCTTAATTCATTTAAAATCAGTTCATTGAATAAGTGTGACGCTTGAATGTGCTGTTGGAGTATTAAAAGTCGTACGATGTGCTGGCGGCCGTCCAAAATAATAGGCGATTTTGCGCTCTCACTCACACCTGGAGCAGACTTAATGCGTGTGTCTAAACGAAGGAGTCCATCTGCGTCGAGAATTGGGGCAAGCTTTGCAATGCGACTGTTCTTCGGTATGGGTTGTGCGGCTCTTAGGGCTTTGAGTTCCTCAGGAAAGCTGTCTGTCTGAGTACGTTGGAGCAGAATCTTCTCGGCGTGTATTAAGTCTGACGCGCATAGTTGGGAGGAGGGCGTGGTGCCATCGATGTACAATTTGGAATTTGGATCTATTGGCCGTGACAGTTTAAGCCGAAAACGTCGCGCGCCCTGAAAAACACGGGCTGTGGTGCGTAACAGTCGCAACCAAGAACTAAAACGCGTCGGGTTCGGTACAGGAAGATCAGGCAATGTGACGTCCACGAGCAGTCCCACAAGTTCCGACTTAAGTTCGGAGTCTGGTGAGGTCTCATCTACGTCGATAACCTGTTCAATCGGCCAAGAGCACGGTGGTTCTAAAAGAAACGGTGGGCCGGTAAACCACCTATGAGACGAAGTTAAATTTAGCTTTTTGGGTTTGGTTGCATCGTCAGCAACATTTAGAGAGGTAGGGATCCACCTCCAGTTGGAAGGATTAGTAGCTTCCAATATCTCTCCTAATCTGTGAGCCACGAAAGGTTTAAAAGTACGAGCATCACTCCGGATCCACTTAAGAACAGTTGTAGAATCAGTCCAAAAAGTGGTTGCGGAGGGCTTCAAACGATGAGCATGCAAGATGGTTTGTGCAAAACGTGTAGCTATAAGTGCCGCTTGGAGCTCTACGCGAGGAATCGAAAGCGGTTTTAGTGGGGTGACCCGTGCTTTGCTACCTATGAGAGCCGTGGACACAGAGCCGTCATCGTAGCTGAAACGCCAGTAAGCGACACAAGCGTAGGCCTGCTCACCACCGTCGGCCACCATGTGCAGCTGAATGTCGTTGGTGTCGGCCTTATGCATGTACCAACGCGGTATTTTGATGCCGACTGTCCCTTGCAACTGAGTGAACCATTCTTGGCATTCAGCCACGTATTTCTCTGGTACAGGCGTGTCCCAGTCGATGCCTTCTCGCCACAGCTTCTGAATTAAAATGCGGCCCCAGATAATAACGGGCATCAGTAAGCCAAGTGGATCGTACACTTTCATAACACTGGATAACAGGCTGCGCTTAGTCAAAGCGTCAATTGACACGCAAGGTACGGCACGAAAGGTTAGCGAGTCTTGAAACGGGTTCCATTTGACGCCTAGGATTCCAACCTCGTTGTTAGGTGGTAGGTAGACGTCCGAACTGTCATGGCTTCTGAGTCCCTTCGGGATGAGTGAAAGTGCCTCAGGGTTGTTTGACGTCCATGCTCGCATTTCGTAGCCACAAGCTTTGTGCACCGTGACTACGTCGACGGCCAGTTGTGCGGCCTCGGAAACATTAGAGAGGCTGCCCAAGTAATCATCCATATAATGGTCTTCGAGTATTGCCTTACAAGCAGCAGGGTAGGTGGTCAACATACTCTTTGCATTTTTGTCTTTTATGTAAAGCGCAATGAAAGGGCTGGATACTGCCCCGAAAATCATAGACGCCATACGATACTCAGTGAGGGCTCCATCTCTGTTACGCCAGAGAAAACGTTGGGCATCCCTGTCTTTACTAGCGATTTTGATTTGCGGGAACATTTCCTTAATGTCAGCGTTTAGGGCCACAGCGCCTTCCCTAAAGCGGAACAGAATGTCGAGCAGAGAGCACAGTAGGTCGGGTCCTTGCAAAAGAAGGCTATTAAGGCTTACTCCTTTCGTGGCAGCGGCGGCGTCATGAACGACGCGGAGTTTCTTTTTCTGCGGATGCATGACGCCAAAGGTGGGCAAGTACCAGCGGATACCTCCATCTGCATTGATACACGATACGTTGAGTGGCTGCCGTTTGTAGTACGTGTCCGCACCACACTCTTCGGCATAGCCTTTGCTGATTACGTCATCTATGAAACGTTGATAAGCTGCGGAGAAAGATGCATCCTTAGACATTTGTCGTTCAAGAGCTTTGAAGCGTGAAAATGCTTGTGGGTAGCTGTCGGGTATGATTTTAGGTAAATCTTTTTTCCACGGTAGCCCCACTTCAAATCGGCCATCATCGAGCTGATGTGCCGAACATTCGATGATGTCTATCGCTCGCTTGTCATCGTCATTGGGACGCGGCGCACTTTTCATTATTCCGAGAGAGTCAATATCGTACTGACTTTTTATCAGAGCGTCTAGGTCGTCACAAACGTGATTAACAAACTCTAATGGCTTGGATGAACCTGATAATGCGCCATGAAGCACCCATCCTAATAAGGTCTTAGAAGCGACGGGCTCGTTTTTCTTGCCGCATCGTACCTCGCGACTCAAAGATAAGTGCCAGTCGGGAGCCCCAATAAGAACAGTAGGATTAGCGTTAGGATATGTAAGTTCATCGGATAAATCAGACAGATGATTGTAATCCGTAAAGTTAATGGCGTTCGGATGCTGAACGCGCAGACCTAAAGGAGTAATGGATCGCGCGTTTTCTACCAAATATTGGTCTGATTGGTTACGCCCGCGAATATAAAAGTTTACGTAACTTACGTCCATTTCCTTTGTCATACCGCCAACTCCTTCAATGCGAAGACGCTCATGGCGGGTGGGTTTGGCGCCGATGCGCGCCGCTACTTCGCCGTCGATCAGCGTGGCGGTGCTGCCCTCGTCGAGCAGCGCTGTTGTTTGGAACTCGCCGTCGGGGCCCTCGAGCACGATCGGGAGCGTTTTTAACAAGCCACGCGGCCGGCTTATCAACGGTGACGAACCTGTCGCGGTGATTAAACGGTCAGATGTGTTCGTTATCACAGAGGGCTCAGTAATGTCGATACGATCATTGATGTTGGTTGGAACGGTTGGGCTGTTAGGCTTTATTTGGGCGTTGTTGCACTGGGCGTTGGCTGTTAACGTATTCGTAATGGCGGCATCGTTAGGTGATATGCCGTGGAGGAGGCAGTTGTGGCGTCTGCTGCACCCGTTAATTCCACACGATTTTGCGCGGCAATTGTTCCATGTGTGTGGGTTTGACTTAAGGCAGCGATAGCACACTTTGGCCTCTCGAACCCAACGCCATCTGTCTTCTAAGGAGAGGGACAGGAAAACTTTACACGTTTTTATAGTGTGCGGTCCCTGTTTGCAATATGCGCAATTGAGCGTTTTGCCGCTAGAGACCGTGGCATGTACTGTCTCTTTCTTAGTAGAAAGCTTTAAAAAATTCGTCGGATTTTGCGGCCCAACAATACCATCGGGTACAAAATTAAACTTCAATTGTTTATCGGCTTCTATAAGCAAGAATCGTGATAATAAATCTAATTTTGCGACGTTTGGTTCCGCGGGTATGTTGGTCGCAGCAAAATCTGTAAAGCGTGCTCGCATATGCTCACTTAACTTAAGTACAATGCAGCGAAAAAGCTCTGGCGAGTATAAATAATCACTTTCATTTTAAAGTCGGATGCCGGTAACAAAATTTCTCAATTTATTCGCTAACGCATTTAAATCTTGAGGAGAACTTAACTTAGGGCTGCGGCGCAGCTCGGCGACCTCGCGGGCCACCAGGAGTTCCGGACGCGCGTAGGTCTGCTCTAAAGCGTTTACGACGTCCTGGGGGTCACAGGAGGTCCACAGGAGCGACGCTACGGATTGATACGCCGCGCCACGAACAGCATTATTTAGACGTGTTAAGTTCTCTGCTGGGGAAAAACTGGATTTAGTTCTCTCGTAACTACTTTTAAAAGCCATCCATTGACCTCCTTCGCCCGAGAAAGTGACGAGTTCGGGTTTCTTTGGGCGGTCCGTCAGGGTTGTAATGGCTTGAGCAAGCTGTGTTATGGGATCTGATGGAGGATGGTCAGCAAGTTGGCGTGCCTTGTTTCCGTTATTCACGGCAGGTGCGGGTTCTGTAGCGTAGTATGCATGGTTGACATTTGGCATATTGAACGGTACCTCGTTGATGGGAACAGCCGGCTGTAGAGAGGGTCCTTGGGTATTACCCAAGGTGACAGTCGGTGCCTCACCAGGTAAGTTCGCATGAGTTGCCAGGGTCACGTTTGCATTTTGCTCGTGCACCCATGTCGCAGTGCGTTTTTCGGTATTAGGATTGGAAAGACACGAACTACGAGATTTAACTGACTTATCTTTGGCCTCCAGAGCAGCGAGTTTAGCTTGCAACTCCGTTTGTTCCGCTTCGGACTCCAGACGAGCAAGTTCACGTTCGCGCTCTGCCTGCTGCCGAGCGAGCTCGCGCTCGCGCTCGACCCGGCGCCGCAAAGCGTCTGCTTCAACGGCCAGCATTTGAGCGCGGATGGTTGCGGATGAATGTGAGGAATGCGTGCGCCCACTTGCAGACTGTATGCTACAAAAACTGTGGCCGCTTTTCGATGTTTTGGCATTGCCTCCTCGGCCACTAGGACGCTCGGCAGAGCAGGTTGGTGCTATGCCTGAAGCGGAGACGCCCACAAGTTGTGTGGTTGAGGTAGGTGGCAATGGCAAATCAGCGATTGCTGTGGCAGAAGCCGGCCGGACGCTGTGCAGTGGCCGAGTTTGGCGTTCGCCTTGCGTACGCCCGACTCCTGTAGCCGTCAAGTCTGCAACGGATTTGCTCTTACTCCGTGTTTCCACCATGGTTGAAAATGAAAAATTTACAACGCGTTAAAATGAAAATGAAATTGGCGAAAAGTGACAGGAAAATTTTGGTAAAGAAAAATCGAGAAATTAATGGTTCTATGCTTACGGTGAGAATGACCAAAATGATAGCGAACGAGGTGGATGTTGCGGTGGACTGTATTAAATAACTAATCAATGATGGAAACGTAGAATTAAGCGCATATATTTTAATAGTCTTGCAGAACGACAAGGCTTGAAAGCAAGAGTGAATGACATAGCCAAACTTAAAACTAGGAACATATTATGATAAAAAATGACGTATAAAAACGGTTGCCTGCCAGTCACCAACATTCCGGACCCCTAGTGGGACACTAACAACCGGTGGTGACTGGCTGAGGCTCGGCCTCCATTAAAATTAATTTACGGGCCGGTCGGCGCAGCGTACCGCCTCTGGTGTGAACGTCCACTACGCGGACCGCTCCGTCAGGCCCTGAGTAGGCCTTAACTACCCTCCCCAAAGGCCATAGGCCCAAAATGATAGCGAACGAGGTGGATGTTGCGGTGGACTGTATTAAATAACTAATCAATGATGGAAACGTAGAATTAAGCGCATATATTTTAATAGTCTTGCAGAACGACAAGGCTTGAAAGCAAGAGTGAATGACATAGCCAAACTTAAAACTAGGAACATATTATGATAAAAAATGACGTATAAAAACGGTTGCCTGCCAGTCACCAACAAACCCTTTAAAATTTTATTTAAATATCATTTTTGTAGGAATAAACTGTACGCAAATACGTTATAAACAGAATAAAAGAATGATTTATATGTTCAAAGAAAGTTTCTATTCTATTGAAATTAATAAAACATTTGATATTACAGGAGTGAAGGTGAAAAGCAGAAATTGGAGGATGCTATGTTAGTCTGTGATGACAAATACCGGGTGTTGCTGACTCGGAATGTGTCTGATGAGACTCTTGTGAATAACATAGATCAGGTATATCCTGGGGATACGGCTTGGGTTATTAAGCGTTGTCAAAACAACGTTCAAGCTAAAAAAGAATCAACTGAAGGAATGTAACGACTTAACAAAACTGTCAAAGATAGAGATTCACACAATGACAAGCCCATTCTTGCGTCTTACAATTATAGAACCTATTCGTTGCCCATCTGTATGGATGATTACTATGTTTTAATGTTTCTATGAACAGTAGGTTTGCTTAATAGATAAGGTAGTGAATAGCCAACATTTTTAGGTATAATAATTACGGATGTAGCATTTAAATTTTAACGTTTAATGTTCTCATTTCATTCTTATTTTCCTATTAGGCTTGAACAGCATTTTTAATTTATATTGAAAGAATTTACATCGTTGATATTAATTATAATAATGGTTGTGATTTGATATCCAATTAGTTACTCAACGTTTTGAAGAGAATTTCTTCATAGAATATGATAGAATCAAAAACAAGAAAATCCGTAGAAGACTCAGTTCAGTTTGCAAATTGTACCGGCAGTGTTGCACAAGATGGGGTTTGTTAAGGTTCCTGGATACATACATACATACATATAATCACGCCTGTTTCCCGTAGGGGTAGGCAGAGACCACTTCTTTCCACTTGCTACGATCCTTACATGCTTGTTTCGCTTCGTCCACTTTCATTATTCCCTTCATACATGCTCTTCGGTTTAGGGTACTCTTGACCTGGCCTTTCTTCAAGACGTCCCCGATTTGGTCTCGAAACGTCCGCCTAGGTCTACCCCTTACAACCCTTTCATTCACACTCGCCTTATACACTTTTTTCGTCAATCGTTCTTCATTCATTCTCTCGACATGGCCAAACCATCTCAGCATACCTTTCTCAATTTTTGTCACTACATCTTCTTTCAGACCACAACGTTTCCTTATCTCACTATTTCTTATCCTGTCACTCAGTTTAACTCCTATCATACTTCTTAACGCTCTCATCTCAACTGCATTTATTCTGCTTTCATGTTTCTTCTGCCATATCCAACTTTCACTTCCGTACATGAGTGTTGGAACCAACACCCCCTCATGCACAGCCAAACGAGCCTTGTTAGACACCTTTCGACTGTTCATAAAGGAGTGCAAAGCTCCATTCACCATGTTTCCTGCATTCACTCTTCTTTCAATATCACTCTCACACTTTCCATCTCTTGTAAACTTTGAACCCAGATACACAAACTCATTCACCTGTCCAATTTGTTCATCTCCAATCACGATATTGCAGCCTGTCACTGCCTCATCTCTTTCAAACACCATCACTTTCGTCTTCTTTACATTCATCTTCATTCCCTTTCTAACAAAATCTCCACTCATAGCAGTTACCATCTCCTGCAACTCCTCGGCCGAAGACGCAAGTAATACTTGGTCATCAGCATAGAGAAAACATTTGACGAGTAACTCATTCATTCTCAACCCACTTTCATTCTCTTTTAAATCTGTCAAGCAATTGTTCATGAACAGATTAAACAGCCACGGTGACGCTACACATCCCTGTCTAACACCTTTTTCGATATTAAACCATTCAGTGTATGCCCCGTTTATCCTTACACAAGCACTAGAATCCCTATAAAGAGATTGCAATGCTCGTATGAGGATACTGCTCACACCGTTCACGGACAATGCTGACCACAATTCATTCCTCACCACTCTATCATAGGCCTTTTCTAGATCCACGAACGCGCAATAGACCTTCTTGTTTTTAGCCAAACACTTTTCGGCTATGCACCGCAAGGAAAAGACCTGATCCGTACATCCCATTCCCTTTCTAAATCCCGCTTGTGCATCCCATACTTTTTCGTCTGTTTCATTCACAACCCTTTCAATCAACACTTTCGCATACAATTTACCGACGACGCTGAGAAGGCTTATACCGCGGTAATTTATGCAGTCCTGCCGTGACCCTTTTCCTTTATACAATGGCACGATTACGGCTTTGCACCAGTCTCCCGGTACTTGCCGGTTCCTGGATGATCTAGAGAAACGTAACGGGACGTTAGCTTGTAATAATGGTGTTGTTGACAAAAGTAGGATCATTACAAATTAAATTAAATGTTTTAGATTGCACCACAAAACGACGAAATATTTCGAGGGCTGTGTCGATGGCGAGACGCCAGGGTTTCATGTAGTAAAATTTTCAAAAAGGTGCTTACAAGTGAAGGGGTGTGTTTCAACTTCAACGCGTTGGCTTATTCAGAGATCTTTAGGAATGACAGGCAAGTTCAATGCGATGACTGTAAGGGTAAGACTCCATTAGTGCGTTACGTTGCGACGACGCTACGCATTCATTTGGCTTAACATAAAAAAATATATAAAACGTTGCACCGTTGGCCGCTGCGATGACGCAATGCACTAATCCCTCCCACTACAGAATTTTGGTGAACCGCGGACATCCACTGGATGCGGACAGCGCAGGATCAGTCGTTGTGGCGATCTTTGGAAGAGGTTAATATACTTCATTGGGCATCTTTCAGCTAATGCTAATGATGACTTTATATTCTGTCCATTTTCCGTCAAAGTCCAGATATCAAAGTCATTTGGAACTACTTAAATGTCTTTAAATTTATTAAAAACTGTAGTTATATGTAGTTGTTTTTGAGGTTCCGTAATGGTGCCCTAGTCAAACTACTCTTATTGTTTCTTATTGTGTGTAGAGGCTTCTAAAGATGATAACTGACATTTGACAGTAGCATCCCTTATTGCTAAAGAAGAAGTACACATTTAATCCTGAAAATCTTAAGATATTGTTAACATGAATGTTACTCAATCGATGCACCTTTTACTTTCAGTATACAAAACGAGTACTTATATCTTCATTCTACTGATAAAATAAAAAATTGGGACATAGCTCTTGGGTATAGTCCACAAAAGAAAAATGTGTATCCACGCCGTGGACAGGTGAGTATAATAGGTGTGTAATAATCGCCATAACAACAAATTATATATTTTCAATCATTATAAAGACATTTGATATAATCTCTACGCATATAATCACTCAAAGAATATTATGAATAAGTGGTATAACAACAAAAATAATAATTTCATTTTGTATGATACTTACATTGATAAACCTTCAGTATAATAAACATTAGGATATACATTGAAATATTATAATAAGGAACTGCTCAAAGCAATTCTCGCGATGCTTACTTTTGAGGTGTCAGTAAGCGAATCTGACACCATGGCACGTTCAGTTGCATGGCAACCACGGTCTTTGACGCCTGTTTAAGTAACACTATTATAATTAAGTATCTAGTACAATTCCGCAACCCGTGAGACCGCACCACCGAACCCAGCGTCCATCAAGCAACATTAGACTTTTGTATGTATGTCGTAAGAACTTAGACATCAGCAGTAGGGTGTGGTTAAGCTATGGCGCTGGCGTTTGACAACCTATCCGAGTCGTTGCTGCTCTGACCATACTTGCTCACTCGCTTGCTCGCTGCCATTTAACATTTTTAGTATGTCATGTGTTATTATTAATTATATATAGCATATGATCGATATATCAACTGTTGCTATACAATATAATTGACATATTGGTATGTTATATGAAATACCATTAATGCTTGTGAATGTTATACCATATGATATTAGATAAAATAAATATTATACCTTATGAACTTTATTAACATAATATTGTATAAAACGTTGTTTTATATTATGAAATGCACCCGTTTCTGCTACATGAGGACTGATGTTTACTCAAAAAGATATCATTGCCACTTGATACACATAATTTAGAAAATATTACTTTGGACTTAAAAACTAAATCAAAAGTACATGCTGGGCCATTCTTGACAATAAAACTAGGTTTACGAGTATGTCGAGTGTTCATAATGTCTCACGAAAGTTTTAATTTGACCAATTCAAAAGTGTTCCTAAAATGGAAAACTATTTAGAGCACATACTCCTCATATCAATTTTATATGAACATAAACATATTTGCCGTGGGATATTTACTTTTAAGAAATACCCTAATTACTTAAAGCAGACATGTTTGCTTTTGAAGTAGCTTCTTTAAACAAATCTTTAGAAAACGGCGACAGTACTTGAGTGAATGCGACTTTTATTCGAATTTGTTTTCAAGGAAAATGGTGCAAGGCCTGATCTCGATTTTATACTTACGGAAGAACCTGAAAATAGCGATGACATGTGTAACAGCCTCTACAATGGATTTAAGGTATGTTTCAATCATAATACTAATAAACCTTGTGAATACGCAAACTTCAGTGTGAATTTGTTAATTTATGGGTTGATGTGGAAGGATGTTATGGATGTTATTAATATTGATTTCTCTTTGTGATCTAAATTTGGCTCGGATTACCTTATGTAGGTATTTGTTTTTTACTGTAGATATACTTACATCATCCAGCTGACATGCCGCAGTCTTCGCTCTATTACTACGCAGCTATACCCGGACAGCTGACGTCACTTGCTCTCAAGTTCAGCATACTGAACACGGCAGAGACACTAATGAAGTACAAATCGGACCAGTAAGTATAGAAGAATTCTGGCATAGATTTTAACAGTAGCGTGATGTAAGTTTACCTGTAATAGATGTTTAGATGTATTTTCTACCAGTGATATGTGAGGCAGGTGAGCGAAGAAAAAGAAATAAATAATTCACCAATTACAATTTTATGCTGTCAAGGGATTGATAAATGAATCGATGTTGTTGGTAGATTTGTTCTTCACACACCGCATATCTTCTTCACACGGTAGACAACCAGTCATTTAACAACGATAGAAGAACGAAATCCGCAGCGAAACTCATGCAAACTCACCAACCAAAACTTGGCAAGGGTATTCAATAAGGTTAATCCAGTCTAAGTAAAATTGTCTGATCAAATTGTAGTTTACTCCTATGACTTCTACTGGTATTTTTTTTGTTCTGACTTCTTTTCATTACGCAGGCGTCAGTGCTACTTCCCTAAAGACCGTGAGCTACAATACTTCAAGACGTACACGCCAAGCAATTGTCGGCTTGAGTGTCTTTCTATTTACACGTACAGAAGGTGCAATTGCGTGTGGTTCCATATGCCACGTGAGTATGTTTTCAAATGAATTATTATTTATTTATAAGACATGTTACAATCGCCATTATTTAAATTTTTATTAATTCAATAGGTAGAAAATCTCCTTCTCTTGATAATAAAACTTCGCCTAGGATTTTAAGCTTCAGAACATAAGTGCCGTCTTAATTGCTTCAATATATTTATTTCCTCTTCTGTCCTCAATCTCCACAGCATTTCTTATGCGACTTATGGAGCAGTAAATAATACACTTTTATAAATAATATATTTATATAATAATGAAAAGTTCACAATAGGAAATATTGGTTTCCTTAAATTTTTTAGACTAACTAATTGTTACGAAGAGATTATAAACATCGGAAATAACATGCTGATAAAAACTAAATAAGTGTGAAAAATGTCCGTTAAAAAATATTCTTCCTAAATTTCAGATTCAAATAGCTCAGAAATTTGTACAGCATCGAAAAGAAAATGTGTTGCAAAAGCTCAAGGTAAGTAATCCCACAAAATGTTCAGTTTTGCATTTTACATTTAATTGTTGCTACAAGATCGTATCTTGCCAAAGCGATGTCTGGCGAAATAATAAGAAATTCCTTTCTTAATGTTGTTAAGTTATACATTGATATAATTTCAGATGAGCTAGCATCAAATCAGTTACAGGATATGGAGGATATCAAAGATGCCTGTAACTGCCTTCCGTCGTGTGACAGCATCCAATACGACGCGGAGATCCTTAAAACCAATTTCGATTTCAAAAAGAATAACAATGCTCTGCTAAAGTTTTACGGATACAAAGACACTAGTTGGATTGACAGGTTAGTAACTATTCTATTTGAGGCACAAACAAAAATCATAGCCTTGTTACAAGCCTTTATTTACTTTCACCTGCCCCGTTGTTTGTAATCAATTCTTGTTAGTTAAAATTGACCCACATTTTTATGGTAAGCATGACTCGAATAGACATCTAGGATTAGCTCCAGATAAAGGAACTCTTCAACAGTCAACAGTACAGATAAGGAATTTTGTGTATGCATTTTATTGCACATTAAAGTGTAATGCGCAAAAAAGCTTTTTATAAAAAAGCAATTTTAAAAACCAAACTTGTTAATTATTATCCCACCAAAACCAAAAATGTTAAAAAAGATCGCCTTAAGCGATTGTTAGAACAGAAAAGAGATAAACTCCGGATTTTCTACGTGTATAATCATCGTCGTCATTAATGCCCCAAATGCCACTGCTGGGCATATATCTCCTCTTGTAGTAAGTGGGACTGGGCAGTAGTCCCCACGTGGGCTCTATGCAGATTGGGGATACACATCTTTTGAATTACTCCGCAAATTAATGCAGGTTTTTATTACGATGTTTTCATTCTACAAATTGCTCATGGTAAATATCAAAGTTAATTCCATATGTATAGTATCGCTTGTATTTTGTAAATTTGCAGCCATAATTTCTCGAGGGTGGAGATGTACTTCAAGGAGCCCCGATATGTTTCAATGCGTCGCTCGGAGTTGTTCGGGCTGACGGACTTCCTGGCAAACTGCGGCGGGTTGCTGGGGCTCTTCCTCGGCTTCTCCTTCCTCAGCATTGTTGAGATCTTCTACTTCTGCACGCTGAGGTAAACGTGGATATAGTTAATTGGTTTTGATTAAGGCTGCGTCTAAAGCTGTAAAAAGTTGTGAATTTCAAACGGCATCCTTCCGCTTTTCCTGTTACCAATGTGTGCAACATTTTGTTTCCGCGTGAGTTACGACCAGACATTACATAAGTCTGCTTTAGAACTTAATAACGTTAGCAGCAATTACTTGCGTTACGTGCTTTGGCCTGCGATTTCGTCCGCATAGAATTCGTTTATCGCGGTAAACGATAACTGTGCTTTTATCTGGGATAAAAAGTAAATATAAACTATCTCCATGCCAAATATCACATCAATCAATTTCTCCGTTGCTGTGTGAAAAAAGGACAAACCATTATCTTTAAAGTTCTCTGTTACTTTGAACGGTTCACTATTAGGTGTTGTTTGTTGACATTTTAATAATGGTTACAAGAGATTTATCATGGGAGGTAAAGAAAAGTGGGGTAATTTAACAATTATTTTGTAAGAGATTTTAAACGTATTTATGTCAGACGTGCTGAGCAGTAATTTAGTCTTTTATCAATTTTTTATGTCAATAAGCTAAAAAAAAATCTTAAAATATTTGCAATTCAAAATATACTGACACTTGTTATTCTTATGTTATATTATACAGGAAATGCCATATAGCATGCATATTATGTTTAATTTATCCCGTTTTTCGAAGAAGTATTAGTATCAATTTACTAAATTGACTTTTAAAAAGTTATCTACTCAATCTTACCATGAAAATGATAAAAATAGTCAAATTAATTTTGTTACAGATTATGGTGCACTCTAAAAAGAGATATAAAAATTGAAAAGAGACAGTTGAAGGAGAGCATGCGCAAACAGTGATGGAGTGCACTTCATAATTTATCAATGTATTTTCTTTCGAAGTCTTTGTGATTGTAATGTAAAGTTGAGCTTTTGAAACGGCGTTTTTCGCCTATAATTATATATAGAGAGACATTAATGGAAAATTGGAGCATGAGTATGCCCAACGGTGGATCATTCTGATAGGATTTACTCTCGATGAAATATTACAAAACAAAAATAGAATAGTTAAAATTTTAGTCAAAAGCTTTATCAGCATCAAATATATTTAGCATTAATCCTCGTTCCGTTTGCCATATTATGGACAGAAAGATTTAAATATTCATAACATAGCACAAAACACATGAAAGAATAAAGAAGTAATTACATGGAATACTCATAGTTCCAACTACTACGAAGAGATCCAAACTCGGCATATAATAAGACATGGAGGATAATTACAATGCTTTTAGAAATCATAGTCAGTGACTACTTACTAATTAACCACCACGTTCGTGTCGTGGCCCAAGTGCTGAAGACCTCTTGAGATGAGATGCTCCCTGCCGCGCCCTTCTCGTCCTAGGCAAGTCGCCCTCGCGCTGCCTCAGAGGCAGCAAAGTAAAGATAAGGAGGAGAAGTAGGAAGTAAGGATTTGTAGTGGTAGAGCCAAACAGTAATCCTCACTAGATGATTACTGTTCGAATGGGCCGGCTCGACCGGGGTAGTACCACACTCTCACAGAATATCGGCGTAAAGTAATAGCTTGCTATTTATTGCGTTTCGTACGGTGAGTGACGAGATCCGGAGGCCTATTCCCTCATCCCTATCCCATCCCCATTCCCCATCCTCCCTAGACTGGCAACGCATTGGCAGCACCTCTGGTGTTACAGATGTCCATGGGCGCCAGTGACCACTTTCCATCAGGTGGGCCGTCAGCTCGTTTGCCAGTCAATCGATATAAAAAAAAAAACCGACATGTTTTGGACTCGGATGAGGGATTGAGTGCGGTCGTGGTCAAAGCAATCCGCGCACTGCCCGTCGCGTAGCTTCTGGCTGAAATGCGAGGGCGGCGGCGGGCGGCACTGGCGTTGCTGATGCGCTTGGCTGCTGCTGGTCGTCGGTGGTGAACGGCAACACACATGCTGAGCTCACGGTGTCCACAAGAATGTTGACACGTCCAGTATCTGCATCACCAACGGGCATTGCCACCGGCGTGAAGCCCGACAATAATTTGTGAGTAAAGCCGTGTTTATTTCTAGTGCTCCAAAAATTAAAATACTAAGTATTATTCGCCTGTAAATTATAACTCGGCGGAGACGCAGCCTGAGTCGGCCTCCCACAAGATGGACTGACGCCTTTGTTAAGGTCACTGGAAGCGGTTGGCCACTGAAGGCGTGTGACCGTGCATTGTGGTAGTCTTCAAGGAAGAACATCCAGCAGCGGACATCCCCGGATTAATGATGATGTCTTTTCCTACATCCATTTTTAAATTGCGAATCAAATCAGTAAGAAGCTGTTTGCGATCACAAACGTCACTATCCAGATATGTTATCCGCTCTGTTCGGAGGAACTCTGAAATTATTTATACGTTGTCAATGCCAAGGCAAGACTGACGACCGCGCGCGAGATTTATTGCGCCGGCACAGATCAAAGCGATCGATCCAAGATGGCCGCTGCGCCGCCATGTTTAGATCGCCGGGTCGTGTCTCGTTAGAAGTTTATTATTCAATCAGCTACCTTATCTAATAGTGACGCGTCTAAGTCAATAGTTGCGTGAAATAACGAAGGGATATAATAAACTTTTGAAATACGGCTCGACGTTGAAGTTTGTACTTTAAATAATAAAAAAACTTCTATCTTTATAACATTTCAATGAAATTCAATAGCCAAAGGCAAAATGTAGTTGTTATTAATTGGCGTAATTTACAGTATCTACAACTCTCTCTCACCTGCTTACTACACAGTTTTGCAGGTATTTGTATTGTATTGTGTTTGTATTGTGGTAGGTAATGAAATAAACATATTTGAATTTTGGAGGGGGGGAAATATTACAGTGGCAAATTTCCCATTTACGTCCCATGCCGATTATGTTATGTATTTTTACACGATCTAACAAAATTGTGTAGATAATGCTTTTTCTTCCTACTACGCTTTAATTTCATCATTATGGCCTTAAATACTTAGCACAAAGCAGCCCTTATTTGCTCTAGAGCAAATAAAGTTGCATACAAATTTCATTATTGCACTGTTTTATATATTTTTTTATTTGGTTGGTTGATCAAGAAGTTTACACCAACAGCTACCCAATTCGCCTATTCACAGTCCGACCGGACAGCCGACCACTATTCTGTGGACATTAGCAAACAGCAAAACATGTTAGGAAAAAAAAAACAAAAAAACAGGCCACATATCGGCGGCCATATCGAACTGTGATTGTCTCGTCTAAAATGTTATGCTTAAAGTACTGGCTGATAAGATAGTATGGGTTACAAAAAGATTTTAAAAAAATTGGCATAATATTACAATTAATAGAGTAGATACAAGTTTTCTGAGAAAATTTTCGGATTTTCGACTTTAGCTTCAGAACCAATAGACCGATTTTAATAAATAGGGTATCTTAAGATTCGGGGAGAACGTGCGAGTGTCATAGGCTATATAAAAATTCTAAGGGTGCGTCATAACAGGTGCCAAAATCCTTTTTACTTCGCTAGTTGGGTTTAACTGTACCTTTACGTTTTTTTACCAACTTTTAGCAGTAGTAGAAAGAAAAGCAGATTATGCACCTCGCATAAAGTGATTTGTTATTGCGCTCGTGTTTTTAGAGCCGTCACTTGCGTTCGGGCTCCAAACTAACACTGCGCAATAATGAATCACTTTCTGCTGGATGCAACAATCTACTATTGAGAATCTGTCCGCTGCAACATCGTTCCCTAAGAAGATGAATAATCAAGTTTTTTTTATAAAGAATAAATTGCCAAGCTCTACATAATGTATATCTAACGCTTTTAGAATCATGTTTACTGAATAGTTAGTATGTAACCGTCTTCTGTAATTTCATGTGTTCATCTTATTATTAAATGTAACAATCACATTATACTGTTAAATGTTTCATAGATGAAAAACTGTTTTTATGATCGTCGTTAGCGTTAGAATTTAAGAATGTACCAGTTTCTTAAAATAATAGATGGCTCGGTAGGATAGATTAGATATTAATTTGAACCAAGAATCCACCCTTTTTTATGTTGATTATAAATATTTTAATTTGTGTATTACTCTATTGATGATGGTAAACACAGCATCAAAGCATATTAAATACTTTAAAAGTTGCCTAATGAATGATTATGCCAAAAAAAACATGTGAATCAATACGGATCCTCTGCAGCAAATCACAGCACAGCACATATATAATACTTACACACACAAGAAGAATAAAAATTGTTTTTTGACATTTTATAAGTATAACCATTACATTAAATAGATTTGAGAACCGGAGGCCTATTCCCTCATCCCTTGCCCATCCCCATTCCCCATCTTACCTAGACTGGCAACGCATTGGCAGCACCTCTGGTGTTGCTGATGTCCATGGGCGGCAGTGACCACTTTCCATCAGGTGGGCCGCCAGCTCGTTTGTCAGTCAATTGACATAAAAAAAAAAAAATGCGAAATATTGTGAATAAAGAGTAATTTTCAGAACCCTAATTTACGACTGTTACTGTCATGGAAGGGGAAGGGCGAAAACTTCTGACACAAGTTATTATTAACTTACTAGAAGATCCCAACCAAACGGGTAATAATCACATTTAGGTTCAAAACTGTCTCCTCCTCTTCCCGAAAGTTAAGGAGCGTGAGACTCAATCGTTTTTAGGGTTCCGTACCTCAAAAGGAAAAAACGAAACCCTTATAGGATCACTCGTGCGTCTGTCTGTCTGTCTGTCTGTCTGTCCGTCTGTCACAGCCAATTTGCTCTGAAACTACTGGACCGATTGAGCTGAAATTTGGTATACATATGTAAGTTGGTGACCGCAATATGGACGCGTGACGTAAATATATGAAATTTAAACACGGGGGCCACTTTTGGGGGGTAAATCAGAAAATTAAAAAAAAAAAGTTATGCAATCTATATTGTGTGACATATCAAATGAAAGGGCTTATTGTGAGGACTTTAAATATATTTTTTTCTGAATTTTAAGTAAAATAGTTTAGAAGTTATTTAGGAAAATAGGCGAAAATTGACCATTCCCCCCCATTATTTCCGAAACTACTTGGGCTAAAATTTTGAAAAAAATACTGAAAATAGTTCTTTACCTATAGATTACAGGAAAACCTATAAGAAGTCTATGGTATTTAAAGTAACTTAGTAAATTGCAGATAATCATGTACGGAACGGAACCCTCTCCACGCGAGTTTAACTCGCACTTGTCCGGTTTTTTGGGTTATGATCGAGTTGCCTACAAATCAAGATGCCTAACAAAGTAAGATGCCCAAGTATTATGCCTACAAAGTAAAATGTCTAAGTGATTAAATGCCGTCTAGGCAAATGGCCTAATTGCTAAAACGATTACCAAGCAAAATGTCTTAAGTACTTGAGTGTCTTGAAGACAAATTGCTTGATAATTAAAAGCCTGCAAAGGAAGACAACTAAAATGGTTTTTATTGTAGGTAAACATAACAAATAATAGTAGTTTATGCAACGGTTGCATAATGATAGGCCTTAAAACACTAGTGCGGTTTTCATGAAACGAGCCGATAGGCGAGTTTCATAATAAGATCGCACGTGTGTTTTAAGGCCAAATTATGCAGAGTTGCATACATAACTTTATCTACACACATATTATAAATCCTCCATGATGGGTTCAGAAACAATATTTTCTGGCAACAAGTTATTTGTTGCAATCGGGGCTGCATATTTCCGATATCTGGCGCATTTTCACATCACACACACTCCGAGAAGACTACTTACTATTCATATTTTCAACTAAAATGTAAATTACAAACAACTTTTTCTATTCAATTCAACAACAATTCTACTTTAGTTCAGCAAAACACCAACATGGCGGCAATTCGATCCTCCGTCAAGACCATTTTTTTTTTAAATCGTAGACAAGCGAATGAAGTCTCTATTCTCATGTCACTCGAGATCAAATGTCGTTCGGTTTATATTAAAAAAACATACTGAATTGATGTTTCGTATCAATAACTGTTTAATATCTATGGATACTAGAATAGAGACCCACTTGAGTTTTGACAGCTGTTCCAAATTTAATCTCATTTCTTTACTAAAAACGATAAAGAAATAACATTGCAGCACTGGTTTTTCCTAATTGGTTGTCAAAATGGTGGTCATTTCCTATGGTTTTTGATTAAACAATGGAGGTTTTATGATATGGGTGTAGATAAAATAATGATAGATACAATCAGTCAATGCTTTTGAGACATCCAGCTTGTTAGGCATCTTGCTTTTTAGCTATCTTGCTTCTGAGGCATCTTGCTGCTGAGGCATCTTGCTTCTGAGACATCTTGCTTTTTGGGTATCCTGCCTGTAGGGCATCTTGCTTTGTAGGCAACTCGCTCATAATCGACTTTTTTTTTACTATATCCGCCTGTGAGATTTCATGCCTAATTTTGGCCTGTATGAAGAAACCGTGAATTGACCCTTCATTTTCGTGAAATTTTGGCCACAGGAAAGAAAACCGTTGTTTCTTAACGTGATTATTACCCAAACATATAAATAATTTAATTTCTTCACATGCGACAATGTCTGATACATTTGAACGCGCTCACGGTCAGTCATCACGCGTGGTACGTTCACACAGGGAACCAAGTTCCTTTTCATGTAACTTTCACAAATAATTGCAACCCACATGCATGGCGACCTGCCTAACATGTCCGTATGAATGTTGATTTGCGTCACGTACTTTGAACAATAGCCTCATCCACTTCCGAGGATCGAACGACATTGTTGGTGGTCTTCGCAAAATATTCAGGCAGCCACCAAAATTTTAAATATCCATTAATTCTGAACATTGTGTACTTTCTCATGACTTCAACTTATTTTCTTAATACAAACCCATGAAACAAACATCACGAAACCATTACCATGACTTTGTGCAAACCGTTTTCGTTATCGAAAACTATCGCTCGGCCCCATTTACTTGGATTGGCCACTAGCAGTATTTCCGATAGATTGCGATAACGAGAACGGTTTTGTCAGTAACGCACTAAAAAGTACAAAAGACCCTCACCACCAAGGTGATGTATTGGACTCGCCAAAACAAACCAAATGGTCCCAAACTCGATGGATTTACTATTGTCATAGAAGAGTTCCACTATCCACCTCCTGGCTCCATTGTCACATCAGCTCAATGATACCACATTAATTACTTTCATTAAAGTAATGTTATCCTTTTATTTGATATGTCACAAGCTATAGTTTGCAAAACTATCTTTAAATTTTCTAATTTACCCCCCAAAAGTGGCCGCTATGTTTAAAATTCATGTATTTACGTTACACGTCCGTGTTGCGGTCACTAACTTACATATGTGTACCAAATTTCAACTCAATCGATCCAGTAGTTTCGGAGCAAATTTGCTGTGACAGACGGACAGACAGACAGACACACGAGTGATTCTATAAGGGTTCTGTTTTTTCCTTTTGTGGTACGGAACCCTAAAAACAAAAGAAATCAGCGCGTATTCATTAAGCTATTATAGCTAACATTTTGAACAAGTACTGATCACAGTCCATCGTAAAAATCAACTACAAAGTGGTCGTAATGACGGAACGGGCGGACAGACACGCCTTGGGCGACAGCGGTGTGTAATCTGGGTTTTTGCGCCGGCGCCGGTCTATTCATTATCAAATCTGAGCTTGTCTGGATACATTTGGAGTTATTGGTTCTTGAGGTAGCAGCTAGAGCTGCCTTTGATATTTATTGTAATATGGGTGTGGTTATTAAAAACTTTATGTTTTTTGACTTTGCTAATAAATATACGTCGCACATCGGCAACGAAAGTGTCACAACACAACAAATGTAGTTTTTGGGGAATCACTTTTTTATTTTACCACTATAATAGTGATATCCCAAAAACTACATTTATTGCGTTGTGACACTCTCGTTGCCGATGTTCGACGTGTCCCTGGCAGTTGGAGATTAAATAAAAACCCGTAAAATATTACTTCTAAAAAGTGCTATAAAACCGTTTTTATTTTGTTTGGGTTCCGTACCTCAAAAGGAAAACACGGAACCCTTATAGGATCACTCGAGTGTCTGTCGGTCTGTCTGTCTGTCACAGCCAATTTGCTCCGAAACTACTGGACCGATTGAGTTGAAATTTGGTACACATATGTATGTAAGTCGGTGATCGCAACACGGAAGTGTTAACGTAAACAAAATGAATTTTAAACTTGGGGGCCACTTTTGGGAGGCTCATAAGAAAATAAAAATAAAAAAATTGAATGCTATGGCGTGTGACATATTGATATCAAATGAAAGGGTTCCTTGTATGTACATATTTTATTATAATTTTAAGATAAATAATTTTGAAGTTATTTAGGAAAATAGGCGAAACTTGACCATTCCTTACTATTACTACCCTTATCTCCGAAAGTACTGAGACTAAAATTTTGAAAAAAAATACAGAAAATAGTTTTTTACCTATAGATTACAAAAAACCCATAAGAATTCTATGGTATTTAAAGTAACATAAGAAATATCAGATAATCATGTACGGAACTCTCTCTAGGTGATTTAGAATTGCACTTGCTCGGTTTTTAAAATGATAAACAAGAATCAACATTCTCACTAACTAAACGAAAACAAATAGTAACACACTGTATCAATCGTTGATAATGGCTACATTAATAATTGGCATATTCCTAGACGGAACCTACTTATATGGGACCTATGCAACACATGTGACTATACTAAATACAGGGTGATCCAAGGTGATGAAGTAATAAACAGATATTTTTTCGGTAAATAATAGAGTGATTGTATTGATAATTTGCAAATTGCTCAGATATGCAGTGCTGAGTATTTTGTGTTAAAGAATGTCCATTAGCCAGGGATACATGATTGTCAAAATGTCTTTTTTGTGATTGTAAATCAGTGGACTTCATTATTCTGCAACTCTCTCTTAAAGTAATTTTACCTTTCAAAAATATTTAGCTATATAAATGATAATATAACATTATTTATTTTTATGTATTCAACTTGTTTACCGAGCGCACAGAACTAATTGAATCATAGTCATTTGGTTTAGGAGTGTTTACTCTGAGTCGAGTGCTCGCTCGAGTCGCTCTCGCGTCACGGTAGCGAGTTGTTATGACAGCTTGTGTCAACAGTGGCCAGTGTAAATTGTGACTTGAAACACCAGTGTTGTGCTGTGCCTATTGAGAAACTTACTAGATCATAGTGACTGATGCGTATTTTTTATTTAATTTAAGGTCACTAATAATACTGCTTACTTAACAATATTCTGTTCGATTTGAACTTTTTTTCTGCTCGTGACTTCACATTTGTACAGTTTTTTCAGTTATTATTGCATAGTGGATTGAGCTTAAAAATGTTAAAAACGGAAGAATAGACAGTCACGGTATGGACGTAGTGCGTTAGTTTATCTTTAAACTAATCTGTAACTTTAGTTTGATTATTGACCAGAATCGTTATTAAAGTCGTATTGATATCGCACATTTTTTTTGGGCCAAGCTTTACCTAAATCCATCTAGTCCCAAAGTAAGCTCTAAATACTCATACTTATCTAGATAAATAAATACTTAAATACAAAGGAAACATCCAAGATGCAAGAACAAACATACGTACTCATCACACAAATATTTTCACTTAGCGGGGATCGAACCCGGGACCGCAAGCTTCGCAGGCAGGGTCACTATCAACTAGGCTAGCCGCAGAATATAATACGTATCCACTTAAAAAATATTTCTGACCGTTGTTTTGGCTTATTAATTAATTTAATGATGAAATGCAAATATTTAAACTGTGGCATATTTCATGTACATTTTTATAACAGAGATTTCATCGTTATTCTTTAAATTAACTCGAATAACCATGAAATTATGTTTAGATAATATACGAATCATGGTGTCCAAATGTATGTCTCAAAAATCCAGATCAGATTTTTTATTAGCCACATCACTATTTTAATAAAATACACGACGATAAGTGTATTCCATTTGATCGATGGGCTATGCCTACCTGCAGTTAGTTAATAGTATTTACATAGTTAACACTTAAATTTGACGTCTTAAAACGCGGGTGGCCAGCTACTGTTTGCTTTTAGAAAGATTTGAACGCTCCTTAAAAAAAACAACAATAAAATAAGGATTCTGATTCATTGAAATAGAGTCTCTATTTGGCTGTGGTTTTATTGAATTTTGGTAGTCAGAGTGAAGTGTTTTCTTACTAACGTGTGGGGTGATGTTTGATGAAATAATATCTTGTTTAAACAATTCTTTGTCTAATCATAATAGAGCCGATGCTAAAGGTGCTTTTCATATTAAAATGTTTGTTTTGTAAAGTAGGGTTCCCTTTTTAAATCAGCTTTTATATTTAGTTACCCTTGAACAAGATATATACCTAGTATTTAATGAAAATAGAGTAAGAAATATTTCGGTATAATTAACGAAACAAAAATCTAAGAGGAGTGTGAACCTACGGCTTTTCATATAGAAGGCGATAACGATTTCCATCCCGTAAATGTTATCCGATTTTGATTTTTTTTTGATAGGTTGTCAGTTAGAACAAAATATAGGTCTATACGTTTTTTGAATTTTGATTAAAGATCCACAAACGTTTGGTTTTTCACTATAATCAATAAATACAGTTTTATTGCTGTTTCAGTATTCTCCTACAAAACCAATTTCGGCGATTATTTGACTTTGTTAATCTTTAATCAATATTCAAAAAACGTATACACCTAGATTTTGTTCTGACTGACAACTTATCAAAAATCGGTTAACATTGAAGGGGTGGAAATCGTTATCGCCTTTTGTATGAAAAGGGTGGTTTTTGCCGTTGGTCCACAGTCCTCCAGTCCATATTATTTTGCACTTTAATATTGCATTTTCATCGGGCTATGGTACTGTCAAGACAATCAAACGAGCCCAAGCATAGGGGTGTAGACTTGAGGAGTTGTTATGGCCACCTTCGACTGCATCATCAGACCAGCTCCATGGTAACCGAAGTTACGTAAGTATACCTCGTCTCAATCGGACACCGGAAAGTGTATCAAATTTAACTTGCAAGATTTTATTACAGACAGACACCAGGATAGGTAAAGCTTGTAAAAGTAGCCAGTATACATCGCCCAATGTAAAAAGAGCGCTGACAGCCGTAGAAAATGTATGACCTTCGGCGCTCTTTTTACATTGTACCTACTCTTCGGCCCGTGGATCTCTATGCAAAAATCCGAACATTTGCGAGGGGTTCCGTGATTATATGAAATTTCCTATGTTACTTTAAATACCATACACTTTTTAGTAATGTATAGGTAAAGAACAATTTTCTGTGTTTTTTGCGAAATTTTAGGCCCATTACTTTTGGAGTAAGGGGGGGGGGGGGGGGAATGGTCTTAAAAATTTCCAAAAAATTAAGATCCTCACCAAGAGTACCTTCATTTGATATGTGACACGCCAAAACTGGCCCCCATGTTTAAAATACATTTATTTACGTTACACATCCGTGTACCGATCACCGATTTACATATGTGTACCAAATTCAACTCAATCGGTCCAGTCGTTTCGGAGCAAATTGGTTGTGACAGACAGACAAACACACAAGTGATCATATAAGGGTTCCGTATTTTTTCTTTTGAGGTACGGAACCCTAAAAATCACGTCGATCCGTTGCTCCGGAGAAGAAAGAAAGACACCACCAAAACTAAACCCAACACCCGGGATCAATTAAAACCCTCAGATAACATTAACGGCGAAGATAAGACAAATTAAGCGGTTCTCACAGTGCTGCCAACACAAAAACCTGCCACACTTGACTTTTATCTCGAAACTTCGAACATAAGTTTCGTTTTATCGGCGTGCCGACACATGCGCACTCCGACTTTGTCGCTAAAATGGATTTAAAGTGCTTAAATAGGTATACTTCGTTTTGCTTAAAATTTGAAATAATATAAACAAACTTGATAAGCGTTTTTATTAAAAAGTGCTTTTCTATACAAATAGATAAAATTTAAGTATCTGTTTGGAATGGCATAATAACAGGTTTTTACTAAATAAATAAGAAATATACGGTACTTATAACAAAAAAACATTTTTATAAATTTTTGTAGTCTGTCTGTTCCGGCTTATCTCAAAAACGGCTAGTCTGATTCTGACGGGAGTCTCACAGGCAGATAGTTGATGTTATAAGGAGTGATTTACGCTACTTTTATTTTAGAAACATCCGCGTTCCGGGTTCCGCGCAAAAATATGTGAACAAAATTATATTTATGCAGGTCAAAGCGCGGGAGACTGCTAGTATAAAATATATATAATAGCATTTAACAAATACATTACAGTTACATAACTAATATTGTAATGTATTTCTTAGTAGCTTTTATGTATTTAAAAAGTCATCATTTGCAGAAAAAGACTCGTCAAGAATGTTTATATTGTTACTAGTTCTAAAAACACGAAGTATAAGTAGGGCTTATGTTTTGTTTGATTCCGTCAAAAAGGATTGAAGCTGTCCACGGCAAATTGGACATTAAGATAAGATAAGATAAGATAAGATAATATTTATTTTCGGAAATATTCAATACAGTTACACTTTTTCGTGACTCCACACTAGGCTTGGCCTGTACCGTGGAGCCTGAAATACGATTTATAAACATTAAATAGATTCATAGTTGGCACATAACAAATAATAAATAATTAGACAAAACAACATCCAGAAAGTAAAAAATTATAAAATAACAATCCATTCATTTATATAATAAGTTAATAACAATAGTAATAATAATCCTTTTCATTTTAATAGCTTGGTTTACTTGTTTACATTTATTTCTGATATTGATGGACTATGATTATGATATGAGAATGAAAATGTAGTAGTACTGATGTAGGGTGCTGATGAGTGAGAGTATGTGTGCATGTGTATCGAGTAATTGGGTATGTTCATGTAGGAGTGTATCATAATAATAAATTAATAATAATTACTTACATAATTACGTAGCTTATACGAAGGATATTTTCTATGTCTCGGTATTCCAGGTCACTAAGCCATTCCTCAACCTTGGTTTTAGCATTTCGGACACTCAATCGTTGGATGCCACACAATTTCACTATTGAGTTATATGTCCTTGGATGAGCAAACCTCGGAAAACGGCGGGCAAAAAACAGTTTGAACCCTTGCAACGGGCACAGTGAAGGTTCTTCGCTGCAGTCGGACTTTATACTCATTTGAGCTAAGGGCCGATTGGTGCATCTGACACTCAGTAGCTGGGCATTTTTGTAAAGGGTAGTCGTTGAGTATAGGAAAGGCTTTTCGAGCATTACTTTAAGCGAGTGTCGAGATTCCAGCAGCTCCCCATACCGATATGCAATATGTAAGGATCGATTGGCAGATTGCTTTATAGATTTGTCTCAGCAGATTATGGTCAGCCACATGACGTAGTTTTTTCATGACGAAACTAAGTTTCCTTAACCTATCAGATGTTTTAGCTACGTGCTCTCTGAATGTGAGTCGTTCGTCCAATATAACACCCAGATATTGGACAGACTTTGTTCTGGAAATTGCTGGACAGTTGCAAGTTTCAAACTTTAAGGATTTCAAATTGTTTAACGAATATTCAGTAATGAATGATTCTCGATCCTTGAAATGAAGATACCGCTTAAATCTAACCTCGAAAAATCGCCAAACCATAACTTCTTTCCAAAATAAATTTACAGTCTTTAATCATTGTCATTCAAACAACAATAGCCTTTCTGCTTACGCCATAAAGAGCTTTTGACGAATTTGTGCGCCATCTTAATAAATGTATTCTTCAAAACTGTATGCAGCGCGCGTCCGGCCATGGTAACCATATTTGCAAACAAATGCAGGACAAAAAGTTCGTCCGTCTCGCGCATGACAGCGTGGCTTGACGTGCTTCTGTTTTCATTCTGAGTTTATGGCCACTCTAGTTGTTAAGATGAACTTGAAAAGAACTTTAATCTTGCTTGCACTGTTGCTGTTTGCACAATTCGGTTCTTGACTATTATTAAAAAAAGATTTTTAACTGCTTGGTAGCTCATTTTAGAACGTGTAAAAATATTTTCGTAATGAATTTTTCACATTTTCAAGGACAAAGCTCAAAATAGTTAGTTATCTTACTGTCAGCTGTCCTGTGCAACGTCAACATACTAAAACCAGTCTAAACGTCAAAAAAAGTATAGTCTGTGTGATCAGATCACAACGATTAAGGTGGGCAGCGTGATTCGGAACGCAACCGACCAAACAATGCAGACGTCATACGGCGTGACTTAGAAGTAAAAATTGAAGTTTTTATTTTACAAAATTCTAAATCATTTTGATTTATTTTTACTATTGAGGGTTAAGCTGCCGTTCCACAAACATTAAGTACATTAATTTTTATTAAAGTGCTTGTAAACGCGCTAGTTTTTTGGCAATTTATTGCTGCAATTCGGGCTATCCTCAAAAGTTTACATTCAAACTTTATATCCCATTAGTGATGTAATATGTAATCTATTTGGGAATAACCCGAATTGCAGCAATGAAATTCCAAAAAACTAGCCCGAATTCGAGCCCCTTTACTAATAGTCAAGTCAACCAACTTGTTTTGTAACGAATTCGTTCATTCGTTTGTATGTTCGGGTCAAATCTTGTAAGTTTTTTTGAACTGCTATGAGAATTCCCGATGACTCCCAGTTATAATGAAATTTGAGAAATTATTTTATGAACAATCAATTTATAAAGTATTATTTAAAATACACAAAGATATGCCAAAAATGATTGCGGTTCGAAAAGCTTTGCAAATGAAAACATTACTATCAAAAATAATATATCGCTATTTCAATATCCATCCAAAATGATCGATACAGAATTAACACCAGATACACATTACACATCCATCACTTGCGTCGCAAAAACTCTACGAAGTCATATCTTTCATTGTTTGCAAAGTGTAAGGCAAACGACGCCTTAATAATGAGAACCGCAAGCTAAAAGCTATTCTACTACCAACCAGATACGCTTCAAACTGACTTGATAAATAGCTCCAGCAAATTCAAGCCTGCATTCATCTGAACCTAAACCTTATTAAACAAGTTATAAAGCTGCTTTTTAAATGGATGTTTTATAGTTTAAGGCGAAGTATTCACGGTGCGTCGTAGCGGGATGGGTGAAAAAGTGTTATCAATCATCTGTGACGATGATGGACGAGGCGATGAGAGGAGGCCGACGACAACGTGCAACATGTGGCTCGCTTCATACAATTTGTATGGACGGTTATAAATGCGGTTGGAACTAAAGCTCAGCGCGTCTATTCGACGTCTAATCTAAGTTATAGTGGATTCATTCATACTTGTCTTATTTGGTAAACAAATTTCTAAAGATTGTGCAATTTTTGGGTGCAACAGCTCTTCTATCCTAAACAAAGCAAACCTAGGCTAAAAATTGGCAAAGTGATGTATACAATATTGTCTGTTTCCTTTATTTGCAAAGAAACAGCTTTTTTAGCCAAAAAATGTGCATTTTGAGGTTAGAAACTTGTTTACCAAATAAGACAAGTAGGAATGAATCCACTGTAATGTTAAATGTTTTTGCATGCTGTTGTTAACCAAAATCAATGTATTGGGTGTATATTTCTGTTGGGCGATCCTTAATTAAGTAGAGATTAAAAAAATACCGGTCAAGTGTCATTCTGATTTGCGCGCCGAGGGTCCTGTACTTAACAATGAAAACAGACAGTACCTACCTACCTACGTACGGAAACCTAAAAATTAAAAATATTGCTTGTAATAATCGGATAACCATTTTGAACCTACTCACGAAATAAAAACAAGACACACATATTTGGAACATTGTTTTTATTTTCTGTAAAATACTGCATCTCAACATGAATTATTTCAGATTTTTGGGATGGATAATTTCAAAGATAAGGGGGGGTTGTAAAAAGTAACAAATGTGATATTATCCCCGGTTGATTTCTATAACACTTACAATGCTATTTTACTAGAAAAAATCGTGAGGTAGCCTGCACACATCTGCGTACGTCAGTCCCCAATCCGTACTAGGCTCGCTTGGGGACTACTGCCCAGTTCCTCTGACTACGAGAAGAGGCCCGTACCCAGCAGTGGGCCGTATATAGACTGATGATGATGGGCAAATATAGCGGTTTTCGTGGGATGCTCCAGAGGATCTCTAAAATAAAGCTTCGTTCATGAACTCAACGGCGAACCTAAGAGCGTTTTTACATTAGCCGATACGATATCAATATCGGACGCCGATAGCCGATACCCGATATCCGATATCGGTAACACAATGTCCGATATTATCGGTCCGATTTGGTTTGTGATTTGTCACGCACACACCAAAGAAAATGTATTCATATAGCACACATACAAGCATTATCGTCTGATATCAACGGGGGCCTGACACGGCCGCCGACATATCGGTATCGGGTGCGATATCGGATCGGACATTGTAAAAAACAGGTTCATATTTCATACATTTTACTTGCCTCGATATCGTATCGGAGCCCGAGACCGATATCGTATCGGCGTCCGAGACCGATATCATAACGGCGCCCGAGACCGATATCGTATCGGGTATTATGAAAACCTGTCAGACCTGTCAGTGCGTAAAAACTACATGTTCGTGGGTGTCTTGAACATTGGTCTTATTTCGATGCAACTGGCCAGGGTAAGTACCTCGTTCCGCATAACGCCTACGAGCGCGCGCAGGTCAATTTATGATTATCGGACGGAATAAGTGACGAGATTTGTTAGAAAATATTAGCTGTACTGGTCAGTATGGGACGTATATAGGTTGATTGTATAATGTTATTTAATAGAAAGCCATGATAGATCTCATCGTGGGCGGTCGCAGGTAAATTATCTTCCTCGCAGTGCGCCGGCGACGGGATACGCATGCAAATAAACGAATTTGCATGAAGAATACTAAATCCGTTTGAGTCTTGGTAATAAACTCATATTAGGTTGTAGCTTCGGCTGCGTAGAATTTGGTTATCATAATTACCTCGGGAACTTTTAAATTTTCCGGGATAAAATATATACTATAAGTATGTTAAGATTGAATATAAATTATAACCTTTCTACACGCCAGTTCAGTTATTTTTAGGGAACTTTTAAATTTTCCGGGATAAAAACGGTCCTTTATATAAGGTTGGGATAGGTATCAACCATCTACAGTATTTTCATCCATAGGTACATGTATTATGTGGTAAACAAGTTTCTAACCTCAAAATGTGTAATTTTTGGTCGAAACAGCTGTTTTACCCTAAATAAAGCAAACGTAGGCTAAAAATATGCAAAGTGACGTCTAAAGTATTGTCTCCGGTTACTTTATTTGCAAGGAAACAGCCGTTTTAGCCAATAAGGTGCATTTTGAGGTTAAAAACTTGTTTGCCAATTTGGACAAGTATGGATGAATCCACTGTAATGTATTGTATTTAGCCTACCTATTTTCATCCAAATCCACTCCACCGTCTATTCGATTGTCAATATTCTACCGGGAACTTTTAAATTATCCGGGATAAAAAACATTTATTAATTCATAAGGTTGTTGGGAAATTTTAAACGCTGAGTGTTACAAAAAGAAACACCAAACAAGCATAAGTGCTGAACAATCTTGATAGATTTTTAATATAAGCGGGGAACCAACCGCCGAAATCTTTGGTATAAAAATCAGGAACGGCTATTATCAAATTAAGATCCTTTGTTTCAAGTTCGGTGCACCAATAAATCAACATTTCGATTAAACGCCGCCAAAACCATTCCCTCTGCTCGTCGCCATTTTTTACTAGTCCGTGCTTGAATAAATATTCGGCAAAACACGTCGGAAACACCGCGCATTCCGCCGACAGAGCCGCCTCGAGTAATGCCAGGTTGGCCGTCATTCGCCGTCAAGTTTGGCCGTCAAAGTGCTCGCGGGTGGGTGTCGGTAAAAAGCAAGATTCCTCAGATGTTCGGATCTTGGGAGGCGGTGAGCGTCGGGTTTATCCCGTCGATTTCGAAGTTGTCGTTGCGTAGAGTGATAACTACTGAAAAAGTTTGAGTTCACAGTTTTTTGGGTTTCCGGTTCACACCAGAAATATATTTTTACAAATTATGACTATGCCATTATAAACATTGTCCATGAAAATGTTAAAGCTTCTTATTACTGTCTCCTCAATTGGATTAGCCTCGTAAATCCCCTTGTACTTCATATAGTACAAATTACTGTACCTCATTACGACCAGGCATTTTGTTTCATTTGGTTGTAATTTAATTTTGTCACAATTGATTTATGGTTTAAAACTACTTCCATTATTTGTTCTTATTTTAGTACTTAAGGACGGAATCACTTCTAAGCATTAAACATGCTAGGACTTAAGAGGTTACCTACATTTTGATTAAATTAGAAAAATTAAAATTAGATGGACTGTAATATAATTTATGCTTCCATAGAACTACGAATTTTGTATGGAACTTACGTCACGTGAAGTTCTGCCTCTATACAAAACTCCTAGTTTTATGGAACAAATAGACATTACCCCAATGTAGTCGTGGTGTCGGTTAATTTGTCCCAGTACATGTCATTATGTCGACAAAAGTAAAATGTCCATTAAATCGATGGAGTAACACTTAGCTGCAGCATCTCCCGGACTATTAGAAGCATGAAAACTTGACATTCGGCGCGATGCGTCGCGGATGTCTGGAATGCGCCGATGGATTCTCCGGATGGAAGTTTTTGATGCTACCGAATTTATAAGGTTCTTTTGGTCTTTAGGAATAAGTTGAAGGCTTAGCATTGTTTGGTCGTAGACTAGGAGTTTGAGATTCTGATTCGTTATTTCAAGTTAAATAACGGCTACAGCAGCCCTAGCAAGGTTGACACAAGGATAAGTTAAACCATCTTATCTCTAAGTGCGTATCTCTCGCACTAGTGCCGACGAAAGAGATAGTTAGAGATAAACGGGTTTAACACTTAACCCCGTGTCTGGAATATTAGGGCCGCTGGAACTGCATTATTTTAAACATATCTTTATATGTAAAAGCGAATTACCGGTTGCAATTCACTGACAAATTACGATATGTCTTAAAGCCTACCTATAGACTCGAAATTTCCCGTAAGAAAGGATTTTATGTAAATCCACCTTTAAAGAGCGTTTGAAGATTGTATGCGAAATGCAATTGTACGAAGTTTATTCAATCCAATATAAATGTTAAGTATTAATAATTAAGTTCTATGTCATCAATATAATATCTAAAATTCTAAAAGGTTTTATTGTGGATTGGATCGTTTTCCCGTCCGTTATTACGTCCATTTGTTTGTAACTTTTAATGTTGGATTAATGAGCATAGAAAATCGCCGTGGCGCTGTGCAGTTTCAATTTGCCAGATATGTAAACAAAAATGGTGGCAAATGTCAGCACCTATAGGGTTTTTTTACGTTATTGATAATCTGGGTTTAAGTTCAACGCTTTGCAGACTGGCTTCTCCAACAGAGATTTGATAGAAAGAGCTTAGGTAACAAATCAACCAATTACAATTGTGTACCTTTAGTACAAGGATAACGTAGAACTCTGTTTGTCTGGATATTTATTACTTGGTGTTTCAATTTGAGATCCAATTAGATACTTGGATGTCCGCAAAAGAACAAGAGAAACTGACATAGCTCAACTTGCCTAACTTAAGTCGCAGGCGCCACATTGTTCGTAGAAAAGATGGCCGAAGAGGTCTCGAGCAGCGACCGCTTACCGGAGCGCGCAGTGTGGGCCCACCACCCACACGATGGTCTGATGACTTGGTGCGGGTCTCAGCTGGAAACAGCACAGCATCGGCTTTTGTGGTGATAATTAGGGTACGCCTATGTCCAGCAGTCGACATTTTTCGGCTGAAATAATGATGATGAAGCCAACGAACTGATCTTATTGGTATTTTTTTCGCAACCACACCTTCCTGGCAGTCAGCTTTATGCTGACTCTCATACAGTTTGAAAATGTGAATGAAAATGAAAATATTTATTTTGCAAGTAAGTTCACACGTCTGAATCTACCAGCGCTTCGAAAGGTGACATCTGCTGAGAAAAAACGCCGCAAGTAGTAAGTCTCTCAGCAGTAAGTCTTTATTCCAACTTTAACATTACCGTTTTAGCTAAAACTAATAGGTACATAACAAGTGCAATAGAGAAACCAAATGGGAACTACTACGGGAGATGTAGGTATAGTGTAGTATTTTGGCGGAACAGTTGACTAATCAAACGTGCCTGCCTACTCCATCTTAAATTAGTGGTCGTGAATGTAGGTGTAATTTATACAAACAGCGAGAGGTTCGATGAATGCTCCAGAAGCGTGCATTTGAAGGCACAAAGGCGATGACAAAGACGCTCCAGCAGCTCTTCAAATTAATTAGATTTATTGTTCGATCTATTGGTGTTGGAAGAAAGTGGAATAAAAATCGGGGGGTGTTGAAAATTAAGATTGCTAGAGCATATTCGATCTTACTATTATAAAAGCGAAAACAACTGTACCTATGTCTGTTACGGTTTCAGGACTAATCCGCTGAATCGATTTTAATAAAATTTAATATGGAAATAGTTTTGGTCCTGAAGAAGCACAAGCTACTTTTTTTTTAAAGAAAATAAACCCCAGTTAATGTTAAACAAGGCCTGGAAAATTGATTTACGGCAAGTTCGTGCGTGACCGATGAGAGTTCGTAATTTAAGTGGAAAGATCTAAATTGAAAGCGTCAGTACTTATCATGAAAATTCTATATATTTTAAAGATACTCGTTTGGTTTGTTTTCTGTGTTCCTCTTTATCGTCAAAACTTGAACTTTTGCATAGCGATAGTTGGAAGACCCGTGAAACATAAACTATTTTTTATCTCGGATACATGCACAGTTCTTGAGGAAATAGCGATAAATGAATTCCACGCAGACGAAGTCGTGGGAAAAGGCTAGTAATAATGACATAATAATAAAGCGTTGCAAAAAAAGGTAGCGTCACCATCATAACATTAATCAGATTTTTACGCAAATTACTATTTGATATATAAGTCGATTGAGGAGCAGAGCTCTTAAAATCCATACTGAAAATATTTGGTTTCTTCTAAAATATCTAAGCTATAGTTTATAGAAATAATAAAATTATTCAATGTAACTAAAATAACAAAGCAAAAAGGACTTCTAGTAATCACTAAGCCTCTTGTCAGCTTAAATATTGGACTTTTTTCGTTTAATTTTTTAAGTCTTTAATTAACTAAAAGTTTATGTTAAGATGACGCATAAAGTAAATCATAAAAATAAGTGTTAACGCTCAAAATCGAGATTATTTTAGAAAAAAAAGCAATAAGTGCTGTATTTAAACCTTTTTAAACAATCATTCTTTGTTAAGCAATCCTCGATAAAAAAGTGCGTTTGCCCAAAAAACTTTCATTAACAAAGGCCACCCAGGAAGGAATTTTTTTAAACCCACATAACGGTCAGGTAGGGTAATTAACAGGGGTTTTGGCGCCAGCGCCTAATCCCTTTGTAATAATAGCGGCGAAAACATACGTCAAACATTTGACGTACGATTTGGCAAATTGGCGCCGTTGATAAATAGGTTGGGCCAACGTCACGCCAAATGCTCGGTTCGTAAGGTGTTATTTATATTTGGCGGCTAAGTTAACTTGATGATGAAAGAGCCGACTTGACGAGCGGTAAAAGGGCCGTACAGTTTTTTTGTGTTTTTTTTTTAAAAATATCGTTCAAATTATAGTATTGTTTTCGTTTCTTTCAGATATAATCTACATCCGGCTCAAGTAAAAATAGTTACACAAATACGGCGCGAAAGTTACTAAATATATACATATTAAAATCAAATGTTATTCTTTCGCTACGCATTCATCCATTAATATTTTAAATGCGACGGTAAGTTTGTCTGTTAGTTACGCTTTTACGTCCTAACTACGGCATCCAATGTATTGTTGAAATGGATGTATGTAGCTTAGATCATTGAGAGGAATATTTTGTATCCCGGGAAAATGCAATGTCCCGATGAATCGTGATAGACGAATACTACGCGGACGAAGCCACAGGTAAAAGCTAACTAAGCTTATATAAATTTAACTATAATTATATATATTTTCGACGCTAATCAGGTCATGCGTCTTGCTTATTCGTATGTGTAGGTATTTATGCAACGTCCAATAGCTCCAGACAAAACTGACATCATTTATCGGCATAACATCCATCTTTGGACCATAAACCTCAATTTAAAAAATTGCCCTAGTATTTCCGTAAATGGCACCTGGATTCGGCTGTGGTTTGAGCAAATTACATATTATTTGAAGGCCCAAGCCGAAAGCCGGCGTTGGCGCCTCGTTGGTCAGCTATTAGTCATTACGTTATTGAGGGGTATGTCGAATCTTGATTGTCAGACAGGGACGGAGCGTGCATGATTTTTTAAATAAATTTGAAACTGACTTCGCAATTTTTTGGGTAAAATTTGGGTGGTTTAATTATGGAGCACAGAGCCACGATGATTAGAATTATAATTGAAAAGAGGGTTGTAATAATTTACGATGAATATCACACTAGTAGTTTATGCAACGGTTGCATAATGATAGGCCTTAAAACACTAGTGCGGTTATGAAACGAGCTTTTAGCGAGTTTCATAATAAGATCGCACGTGTGTTTTAAGGCCAAATCATGCAGAGTTGCATACATAACTTTATCTACACACATTATAAAATCCTCCATGATGGGTTCAGTTGTTGCAATCGTGGCTGCATATTTCCGATATCCTGCGCATTTTCACATCACACACACTCCGAGAAGACTACTAGTCATATTTTCAACTAAAATGTAAATTACAAACAACTTTTTCTATTCAATTCAACAACAATTCTACTTTCGTTCAGCAAAACACCAACATAATGGCGGCAATTCGATCCTTCGTCAAGACCATTTTTTTTTAAATCATAGACAAACGAATGAAGTCTCTATTCTGATGTCACTCGAGATCAAATGTTGTGCAATTTATATTAAAAAAACATACTGAATTGACGTTTCGTATCAATAACTGTTTTAATATCTATGGATACTAGAATAGAGACCCACTTGAGTTTTGACAGCTGTTCCAAATTTAATCTCATTTATATACTAAAATCGATACGGGAATAACATTGCAGCACTCGTTTTACTTAATTGGTTGTCAAAATGGTGGTCATTTCCTACGGTTATTGATTACACTATGGAGGTCTTATGATATGGGTGTAGATAAAGGATTATTCCCACCTATTAAGGTTATTGAAAATTAATTGGTGTTAATTAATATGACAATGAGAAACAAATGAAAAAAAAGGCAAAGAAACGAATATGAGTGCAGCTTAAAGGTAATTTTATGTTTATACGTAAACACAATTATGACTAAGATTGTATACATTATTTAGATGATTACGTGTACGTTTGTTTGTCCTTCTATCTAGCAACAAAGCAACAGCTTGATTTTTTATTATATCTGTTAATATAAGTTATTGCTAAGAAGCGTAATTTTCGTAATTATAAACCAATTTTTCGCAGTAAAGTCACTTTCTAGAAAAAGTTTTAAATATAATGCATTGTCTAGATAATTTTGAATCCGTCCCTGTATTCAATAGGGTTCGTATAATAACTAGAATTACGTGATTAGACCCGTCCGTAGTTAACTAAAGTATTTTTACTTAGACCAAGAACAGGAACCGCAATGTCCATCACTAAAACCCAAATTATACTTAACCATAGCTTAGTTAAGTATGGGTTTGCTAAGTATAGCTCAGTATCGACAGTTTTGTGTGGGCGATTATTTCGTGACTAATGTCAGTTGTAGCATGCTTAGTTTTTTGCAGATTGAAGTTATCGATTGACGAGTGATTTTAGTTTCAACGTTTTATTCCCTCTGTTTTCTCGTTGTCATACTAGGTTGTCCTGTATATATGACCTCGAGGATATAACTGTTCCCGCACCATATGATATATTAGTTAACTCTAGCTCTTCCGAGCTACTACAGTGAGTTTGATGGGTATAACAATCTGGAAAAAACCGGACAAGTGCGAGTTGAACTCGCGTGGAAAGGGTTCCGTTCCATACATGATTATCTGAAATTTCCTATGTTATTTTAAATACCATAGACTTCTTATAGGTTTTCCTGTAATTTATAGGTAAAGAACTATTCTCTGTATTTTTTTCAAAATTGTAGGCCCAGTAGTTTCGGAAATAAGGGGGGGGGAATGGTCATTTTTCGCTTATTTTCCTAAATAACTTTCTAAACTATTTATTTCAAAATTCTAAAAAAAAATATTTGAAATCCTCACAATAAGCTCTTTCATTTGATATAACAGAAGATATAGTTTGCATAACATTTTTTTTTAAATTTTCTTCTTTACCCCCCAAAAGT
Organism: Tortricodes alternella; assembly: GCA_947859335.1. Classification (NCBI taxonomy): domain Eukaryota; kingdom Metazoa; phylum Arthropoda; class Insecta; order Lepidoptera; family Tortricidae; genus Tortricodes; species Tortricodes alternella. Next base: position 1,055,017 of record OX401979.1, on the reverse strand, counting down.
AGCCCCCATGTTTAAAATTCATTTATTTGCATTACACGTCCGTGTTGCGGTCACTGACTTACATATGTGTACTAAATTTCAACTCAATCGGTCCAGTAGTTCCGGAGCAAATTGGCTGTGACAGACGGACAGACAGACAGACAGACAGACAGACACACGAGTGATCCTATAAGGGTTTCGTTTTTTCCTTTTGAGGTACGGAACCCTAAAAACATTTCTTCAAAGTCTCACTGTGTCAGTCACTTTTAGACTAAAACGTAATAGGTTCAAGTCTCACTGTGCCTGATTAGCTTTAAGAATAAAACGTAGGTACAAGTCTTACTGTGTCAGAGTCGCTATTAGACTAAGACGTAACTGGTCTCAGTATAACTGTCAGAGTAGCTTTTAGACTAAGACGTAAAATTGGTCTAAATATTACTGAGTCAAAGTCGCTTTTAGACTAGGATGTAGTAAGTCCAAGTATCACTGAGCCTGAACCGTGTTTTTAGTCTAATCATAGGTAATGCGCGTTAGGTACACTGAAAATTACGTACACAGAGATAAAAGGTACTCATGTTTGTAGTCTCTGTTGTAGCAAATGTATGGACATTTGCTACAACAGAGACTACGCTTATGGAAGCGGCAGTGACCACTTTCCATCAGGTCAATAAAAAAACATGCTAGATTTTTAAGAGAGCCACTTTATTTTATGCAACGTGTTATCATGCGGTGATTATTTAAACGAGAATTGGCGTTGCAAGGCCAGAGACAGGTTTTTACAACCTGAGTCTATAGTACTTATATCTTTATTTGAACGAGTAGATATTGTATTTATGTATTTCGCGTTTCCCCACAAAGTCGGAAACGGCTCAATGACTCCTTTGGGTTCGTTGATGTTCATATCATGTGACTCGCATGATATGAACATCAAATCGCACCGATTACCTTCTGCTTTTATAAAAACAATAGGTTATTTTGTGCTTCAACAGACATATAAATACTTTAACCGATATCTATTAAGGATCTATCTGATTGTCTGAATAATTCAATAGGAGACGTGATTGTCATATGGGAGCGGATGACTCATAAGAACTTCAAGGGTATTTTAAACATTATAATAGATTTTTCGAGTAATAAACGAACAATTAAATTGATTTATGTATTTACTTACTAATTAATAAGAATAAGAGTCATTAAAAATCGAATTCTGACTAAGCCATTTGCTTAGTTTATTTTACTATGCCTGCCGCCCTACATGTACAAAATCTCTAACAAAACATCAAGTTTCAGGGTCCTTAACTTTCAGGAACAGAGGTCGTATTAAGAGCTTTTAATTCCAGGCAGTTTCCGCCGTAAACTGAACTGCCAGGCAAAATATTATTAGCGCGCCCAGCCCAGTTTGCCTGGAATGAAGAGGTCATAATACTACCCCAGCGGCCCTAACATGCAAGACTCAAGGATAAGTTAAACCATCTTATCTCTAAGTGCGTCTCTCTCACAGTAGTGCTGACGAAAGAGATAGTCATAGAGATAAACGGGTTTAACCTATCTTTGTGTCTTGCATATGAGGACCGCAGGGCGGTACAGTTCGGAACGTAAATGTGATTATTACCAATCTTGTTAAAGTAGCACCTAGTCACATTATTATCATTAGCAGCCTTTTAGAATGAGAGGGACTGTACAGTCGTCTATACGCGGGCCCAGTGCGGATTGGGGACTTCACATACATCGTTAAATTGTTTCGCAGATGATGCATGAATGCTCGTGGTAAATATCAAATTCAATGCCACACATGAGACCTGAAAATTTCGTAAAAGCTGTGATTTGAACCAGCAACCTTCTGCTCGAGTGCGCGGCAGACACTACGCTACCACTGCATTGTATTAATTGCACAAAAAAATGTTATCGAAATGCGAAGTCGACATCCCATCTGGCCACATTCGCCAAAGTCAAACGGCAACGTAAATCAGACGTTATTGCACGTCGGCTGCAGCGGTGCAGCGGCCATCTTGAGCGGGGCGGGGCGAGTGTAGCGCCGCCCACCGCCTCGCAACTTTCAAGCATGATACTTTGTTACGAAGTTTCAAAGTTTTGTTCGTTATGGGATTTTTTATGGTGATAATTGGGTCAAGGACTGAATCAAAATGTAAATAGCAGTTTAATTTGTAGTTTAGGAAGCGATATTTCATACCTTTACTGGGATAGGGTTTGTTTATTAATAACTTGTGGCTTCTGCTTAATTAGAAACATGAGCAGACTTCTTTTTTGTCAACTGTTTTCTGATTTTGGAAATTTCGCTTATAAACCTGTAAAGTTGGATTAAAGAAAACTGTACCAAATTAATGTCAAACTAAAAAAAAAGAGAAAACGAGACCTTTCATACCTATAACTACTGTTAACTCACTTTGTTCTTATATAAATAAATAAATAATAATTATTAATTGTTATAACAATATTTATATGTATATGTATTTCTGTTTCACGGTCTGTACTAACCTCAACATGTTTCTGTTTGACCTATTGATTGGTAGAGAATGCTTTGAAGAATTAAGTCTGCCATTTTTACTTTCTTGTATTGTGCAATAAAGTTTAATTAAATAATTAAAAGATACGAAAAACCCGACTGCATAACTTCAAAAAGAAATGAACAAGACATTGATTCTGCCAGGCTCGTGGGGCCGATAGGGAAATAGCAGTCAGTGACTTCAAATAGGTATTATAGGATTTTATGGAGAGTCACTCACTGACTACTATTTCCATATCGGCCCCACGAGCCTGGCAAAATCAATTACTTGTTTATTTCGTTTTGAAGTTATGTCGGGTTTTTTGTTTATTTTAATTAATAATTTTTATTTTCATCTGTCTACTTTAAGTTGTGTTTTTTTCATGTTACTGTGAAAATGGTAGCTTAAAAGTGTTATAATATGTGCATAGTAGAAATTGGCTAATTATTAGCTTCCATTTGATACACATATTGTTAAAATAAAAAAATAAAAATTAATCCCCGCTCCATTTTTTTATTCGCGTTCGCCATATTGAAACATTATATAACCCATGTCACTCCCGACAGTTAAGATGAATCCAATGATACTGCATATGTTAAAATCCGTCACGCCTCTTAGGCTACAAAGGCCACAAAGAAATAGATATATATATACATACGCTCGAATAACATAACCCCGGGCAGTCGGGTAAAGAGTAATTTCATCTAGTTTGCTTTGATTTAAAGTGCGCCCTATATACCTACCTAAAAACGTAATGCCTATTTTTTTTCAACATAAAGTATAATAGTAGTAGTAGTAGTATTTTTAAGCAATAAGGAATAAAAAAAAAATCTTTCGCTTGACTAAACGTGCAAAATTTTGCTATACAGGATCATAGCACCATTTTAAAACCTACCAAAAGCTGTCAAAAACCGTGAAAACCAAGTTTCGAAAACAAATCAGCATCGCAGCCGCAGCCGGCGCTCGTCGGCGAGATCAAAGCGCGTCCACCAAATGACTTGTTTCTCAGTTAGCTTAGTGTAAACAGCGCGGCGCGTCAAAGGAGCCGCCCGGGGCTGCCGGGCGCGAGCCCGCTGTCGATAGCGATAGCGAACTTGTGAAGTACAGTTGTTGAATTTTTCTTGTAGTAAAAATCGCTTTCCCGATGTCACCTTAAGTTATTTTAAATATTTAACGTTATGTTATTCAGATTATGTTTATCTTCTGTTTTTACATGCAGGAGACTATCATCACCAGGAAACAGCAAAACCCTAAAAATTGTATAAAAATAACTTTTTTTGATACGCAGTTTTGAAGATATTTGTGATTGTATTGTATTGCATAATATTTATGTCGGAGTAACAAAAAAAAAGTTATATTTGTATTTGTGTCTGTTATTATCTCTGTGTTTTTTAGGCTTTTCTAAATTAAAAATCACAAAGTTATGTAATTTCATATTTATGTCTTTATACATTGTATTTTGAAATTATTGATTCATCAATTAATTAATCGTATACGCAAAGCTACAATTAATGTAGGTACGGTAAAATTATTTATGAACCCGTTGATTTTATTTCTTAAAAGTAACCATCAACAGGTAAAAAGAACTGCTAGATTGTATCTACGCTTTGTCACATTTAAAAATAATGTGCTGATCCTGTCGCTTGTCGTTTTCGACAAGCCAGTCGCCAGTGACTCGGCGGCACCCGGCAAGCCCCGTCTATTTACGTCGAGGCGGACGTTGCGTCGGCACTAAATTTTTTACAGCTTCTTCCGTTAATTTGTTAGAAATACAATATTTATTCACCACCAGGGGGGCTGAACTCGCGACCACTTTAATGAGCACCACAAACTATCAATTAACAGGCGCCGACTTAGACCCTGCGATGACGGATGCTCTGATGTGGTTTTAATCTAATGATACCGTCTGGCATTTACGATTCGCCATTTAGTTTAATTTTCGACGATTTGCGGCTAGTTTTAAGTGGTTCAAAGCGGCGGTTTCCGGTTTTTTGCCCTAAATTATCGGTTTTCAATCGATTGCGGTTTTTTTGGGTCAGTTTATTTTGAAGCGTGATTTCATGGCAGATTATGGACAAGGGTTTCTTGTTACATGGTTGGTCGTCATGGATAAATGTAACATGCATGGAAGGTAACCTTATTGATGCCAAACTAAAACAGCGGACGGAAACCGGCTTGCTACCTGTCATAACTATAACTGCTTTTAGGTACCTACCTACTTAGTGAATTTTGAATGATAGTTTTCTATTTTTTTTTGTTGATTATTCTACAACCTTACATATTTTAACTAGATTTAATAATCATCATTTATAAATTTATTTTTTGTAATGTTTTCATTTAGTTATATTCAAGTTTTTAGGGTTCCGTACCCAAAGGGTAAAAACGGGACCTATTACTAAGGCTCCGCTGTCCGTCTGTCCATCCGTCCGTCTGTCACCAGGCTGTATCGGAACCGTGATAGTTAGACGGTTGAAATTTTCACATATGATGTATTTCTGTTGCCGCTATAACGACAAATACTATAAAACAGAATAAAATAAATATTTGACGGAGCTCCCATCCAATATAACAATAGTAGTTTATGCAACGGTTGCATAATGATAGGCCTTAAAACACTAGTGCGGTTTTCACACGAGCCGCAGGCGAGTTTCATAATAAGATCGCACGTGTGTTTTAAGGCCAAATTATGCAGAGTTGCATACATAACTTTATCTACACACATATTATAAATCCTCCATGATGGGTTCAGAAACAATATTTTCTGGCAACAAGTTATTTGTTGCAATCGTGGCTGCATATTTCCGATATCCGACGCATTTTCACATCACACACACTCCGAGAAGACTACTTACTATTCATATTTTCAACTAAAATGTAAATTACAAACAACTTTCTCTATTCAATTCAACAACAATTCTACTTTCGTTCAGCAAAACGTCAACATGGCGGCAAATACGATCTTCCATCAAGACCATTTTTTTTTAAATCAGAGACAAACGGATGAAGTCTCTATTCTCACGTCACTCGAGATCAAATATTGTGCAGTTTATATTAGAAAAACATACTGAATTGACGTTTCGTATCAATAACTTTTTAATATCTATGGATACTAGAATAGAGACCTACTTGAGTTTTGGCAGCTGTTCCAAATTTAATCTCATTTCTTTACTAAAAACGATAAAGAAGTCATGTTATTTCTTTATCGCAGCACTGGTTTTTCCTAATTGGTTGTCAAAATGGTGGTCATTTCATACGGTTGTTGATTAACCAATGGAGGTTTTATGATATGGGTGTAGATAAACGTGATTTTCTGCTCGTTTTTGCTCGATATTGATAACGGAAACAGGTAGAGTAGACGCTTGAAATATTCACAGAATATTGAAATATAAATATATTTAATTTAAAAATAAATACTTAATTTATAATAAAATTCATATTCATATTTATCTCCCATACAACAAACGTGTTTTTTTTGCTTGATTATATGGTACGGAACCCTTCATGCGCGAGTTTAACTGGCACTTGGTCGGTTTTTTTATATTCTATTAGCTTTCTGTATGATTTGAAAAGATGACTTTCTGCTGAGTTTCTTTCTCAGTAATGATGGTCCTGTCCGAAACGCTGGAAGATTCGTTTTTTTTTAATTATATTATGTGACGAGTAAGTAAAAGAGCCCACAGATGGCCAACTTGCTGAATAAATGATTTGATTTGATTTGCCAGAGCGCGAACGGTGATAATGATTAACATAGCAAAATAGCACAGCACAGCTAAATGAACAATACTAACAATAGTTTTTAGCTTTTTTTTAGTTTTACATATGTACATAGCATCACGCCCGAAATCCCTAATGGGGTGGGCAGAGCCACAAGACTACTTGTGGCCACGTTCGACTAATTAGTCCTAAGATGGTATGATGAACCGTATGGTGACAGGTGATCAGCCCATCGCCCATACAGATAGTCCACCATGTTGGAGAGGACCCGTCCTTTAGTCGACTTTTACCACATGCCAGGATGATAAGCATCTGCACGCATTCTATACTATTTCTTCACTCCCAGTGCAGCAGAGGAGGGATTTTTTAGTTTAGATATGTCTTATTAACCATGACATACTTGAAACTTAATTTGATTTAATAATTAATTAAGGAAAATTAAGGGAAATCAAGACTACATTCGTTATGTTGAATAAAGATAATGATTATTAAACAGTTGTTTTGATCGAGCAATGACGAAATAAGTAAAATAAGACTAATGGCCGAATTCAGAAAGGCCACTCAAAATGAGCGACGTTTCAGTGACGTTTCTGTATAGGTTGATAAGTAGTTGAGGGGCATTTATTTAATATCGAATCAAATGCTTAAGTTGCTTTTCTAAATTTGGCCATTAGATAGTTACATAGTTAGACAGTCTCCATTCAAAATTAACCCCTATTAACTAGCCTACAATATCCCTAGACAACCGCAATACTAAAGAAAATAAATATAACTGGGTTGCTTTAGAATACCTACCTGTAGGTATTCTGAACACAACAAAAGAATATAACCTCTCCTTTTTACCAACAGCAAAAACACACATAGGAAGCAACAATTAAGTGCTTACACAGTACACACATTGATAACTAAGCGTCGTTTAAAAAATACATAAATCCGCCATCTTGACTCGCGTGTCAAAACGCTATAACTCAGTCGCCTGCGCACATTCCCGGCGTGTAAAACATAATTGCGCATTCTCCAAGTCGGTTAAGGCAATTAGTAAGCCATCGGCCATGATGGTTTAGTGGGAATGCCCGGGGTATTCACAATTTGTAGTAGGTTGAAGTTTAACGGAATGTAAAAAATAGTTGCAATAATAAAAGTAAATAGCAAATTGCAAAAAAGTTACTAATGAGCTGGAAATTAATCTACTTATATCGAAATTAAAGGCATGCGTTTGACCCTTAGTCTCATGGAAGGCTTAGGTCAAGGGCCTAGGGTAGAATACGCTTGCCCTTACTTTTAAGACACCAAGATTGTATGATTCAGAAAATAACATCAATTTCTTGATTACATCGACGACATTGTAGAGAGCTAATTGAAGTCGAGGAATAAATAAAAAAATGTCGCAATATCGATTTATTTTAGGACTCTTAACCGGTAATAGCTTAGACTAAAACTAAAAGTCTTACTTAGTAAGGTAACTCATTTTTGAATTGAACATTGAACAATAATTCCTGAGATTATGATCTGATATTTAAAAATGAAATATTTAATTATTCCGTTCACAGCTTAAAACTACAACGGTGACAAAGAGCATAATAAACACTTTAACCTTTTGCCCGCCAAGCATGTCTGAGAAGTAACACGAATTTCAACTTTAAGTCAAGGTAATGAAAGCTTTTTACCCTGTATACGCTGTCACGCATAGTCGACAACGGCGGCCAAAAGGTAAAATAGATCCAGCTGTGCTGACGGCGCCGGCGCTGACCGTGCAGACATCATGCAGTGTCCTCCTACAGGTTATGCCAGCGGCCCTCCTGGAGACCTGGTGAACCTGGAGTGACAAAGCCCTTTAAGTGACTTATAAACCTTAATTTAGGTTTATGATTCATATTTTAATTTCTGTAACTTCTATTAGTCATACGATTATAATTCGCACCACGTAAGTTTACTTCTGTGAAGTTAGCCTCAAGCCGTGTTCGGCGCAGGTACATACATGCCGCTGCCTCTGTCGAACACCTAAAAACGTTTACTGCGACGCTACTTGTAGCTAACTTTAGACGCATTGCGTACGAATTGTACGATTAAATAATAATAATAAGATAATTATCTTAAAGTACACAATTATTTAACCATCACTGTCTCAAATTACTCCGACCAAGTTTATTTTATCCCATAACGTGGCCAGACATAATCATCAACAAAAATCACTCAAACGTCACCTATCCGTGACAGGACCATTACGGGCCAGACATCAACATGAAAACAAAAAAGTGACAAGCACGAGTCGGAAATGATTAAGGGTTCTATTGTATGCTACCTGTGTTCCGCGACTTTATTTGTGTGGGATCGGGATGAAAGTATCCTGTTTTATTCCAATATATGGTCTAAGGTATCTGCCAAATTTCATGCGTGATTGAAGAACAAAAATTTAAACATCTTCATAATACTGATACATGACTAGGATATTATTACTAAAACGTACAGGGGCTTTAGTTGCACATTGCCAAAGTTATTATTTTTTATCTTTGTCTCGCTCGCACTTTGCGGCTTGGATACTTGAATCGAACATTGTATTTTCGGTCAGGAAACCTGTATCAGAATTTGTTATGACGTGACATTACTAAACTTCTGGTTCACTCTGAAGTAGTCCGAAAAATATTTTGAGCTTTATTACGAGTGTAATAGCGATTACAATGCTTAGCCTCGTGTTCAGAGCTATCTAGAAGTTTGGTGGATACTGTAACTTCAATGGTGTAGACGTAATATCTGGCAACCTGAACCTCCAGCAGTGGTACTTCAACCAAGCTGTTTTCAGTCTTCCCGATTTCTTTTTCTCTTGCCTCTTTCTCACAACGAAGCTAGCAAACCATACATTTTTTACATTTTTCGCCAGCTACGGAACCCTAAAAAGATCAAAGAAGTCGCAATTAGTCCGGTGCAACGCGAGCCGGCTTCAAAGTGCCACAACTAATTTCTGTCGGTGAGGGACGCCGTCAAACCCTTTTAGTCGGCGATTTATAAGAGATCACCCAGGAACTAGGGCTGACAAAAAACGGTTTTTTTGGTAGCTCCGTCGAACTGTGTGTTTTAGTGGTGCACGTTAGGTGGACGTTAGGTGCTCGGCGTATCGGTAAATTTATGGGTAATTGCTTTATGTAGGTCAAATTTTTTGGCACCTTCTAAAGCTTAAACGGCTACATGGATTTTAAAATATGAGGTGTCGTTAGATTCGTCTTAATTGTGGGAAAAAACAAAGAAAAATAAAGAGCGAGAAACAGGAACTTGATTCTGCCGTGCCCATGGGCTCGATATGGAAATAGCAGTCGATGACTCTCAATAAAATTCTATAATAGCTATTCAAAGTCACTGACTGCTATTTCCATATCAACCCAATGGGTATGGCAGAATAAATTTCTAGTTTCTATCTGTTTATGGTATAAGGTTATGCAACGCAGTTTTTATTTTATATAAGTAACTATTTTCAATATTCACTTTGCAAAGTTAGATAATTCAAAGCAGAGCGATATGATATACCTAATCGCTTATGTCGAATAGAGGTTTTGACTATCCCTCAAATGACAATAAGATCTATTCGATACTGCTGTGATTTACTATATCGTCACTAAAATTCCAAAACTACGAATGTGTAGTCTTAGCAGTATCGAATAGAGTCCCAGTTCATTTGTCTATGCTGTAAGATTTCTGATTGTTTAAATATAAAAACAACATTTTTGTATTAAAGCCATTACCAACCCTATCGGCCACAAAGAGAGCCGAACGTCTTCGCGGCGTGAAACTGCGTTTAATTGAAAAAAACGCGCGATAGCCCGCGCAGTGCGTTTCGCTGGGAATTTTAATTGTATCGTTTTTTACTAAGCAATTAAACAGAGATTTTACGAGGTAAAATGATGCAAACTACGGAGCAAATACAAGAAGCCTTGGTAATGTATATTAAACAACATAGGGATAGGGATGTGATGTCAATGGGAATTTCATCAAAGCCTTAAGAGAGATGATCAATTGACGCCTGTGGCCCGTTTGACTAAGCTACAAGTTACAATTACAGGCAAAAACTGGCAACACTGTAAGGCAGATGTATGGCAGCTATAACACGCTCAATCTAGATCGAGATCCGTGATCGTGATCAGTGATCTTGATCCAAATTGACTGTGTAAGGTGTTGGATTGAGGGATCGCGACATAGGATCACAAAATTGCGATCCGCGACCTTGGTCCAGATCAGGATCTAGATTGAGCGTGTAATGGCTGCCTATGGGTTCTGTCAACGGTGTTGCCAGTTTTTGCTTGTAAAATTGCTACAAGCGTCGTGAAACGGGCCACTGATATTAAAATTACAACTTGATATGGTCATTTCCTAAACAAATCTAGTGATATGATCAAATCCCTAAACCTTTTCAGTATAAAGAGAAAATCAACTAATGGCACCTCGTATTCCCATGTAAAAGTTTTGCAACTTTAAAGCTTTCTTTGATCGTATATGTTTCAATATTATCAATGCTCTGGTTCTGGTGGAAAATCCAATAGTGGAACTTCTAGATCTACCGATCGAAGGATCTTGAACGGAGTGGCATTTATTTTATTTAAATGAACATTAACAATCAAGTTAATTTCCATAAACACGTATATAACTCTGCCACTCAAGAAACTTGATGAAAGCACAATATAATTCAAGCGACGCGACTGCCATTCCTCCGCCATCTTGTCGTGCCTCTTTTATAGGGCAAGAAAGAATTAATTACAGGGAATGCGGTCTCATTACTTTGTTTTGCGTCGTAACGCCTTGTGGGGCTCAACTTATTAATTTATATGGGATATTTATAGTGGCGAGGGGCTTCTGTTTATTTGGGATCCTTTGGAGTATGAGGACTATTGGTGTGATGTCAATATTGATATTAAAAATTGGAGGAAATCTCTTCCTACTTTTGTATCAATAGTGCAAGACCATAAGATTTACGTGGGGTTTCGCTCTCCCTGGTCTGTTAAAATGACAGGGGGAACATCAAACGGTCATTTGAACCTCGAATCGAATATTCTATGTTTGTCAGTATTTTCATTATTGATAAGGACCTGTTCTGGACCTGTAACATTAATTATGTTATTCATAAATAATTTCATTTCATTTTCATTTCCGTTCTGCGGCCGGCAAAGACCTCTCCCTCTTTTTCCTCTGTTCATAATAAAAGCCGTTCCTAACTAGTTTTTCGAAAATAATTTGCCACGCTTCCATTCTTATTGTTGCTGTTATCACTCTGTGGTAGACGTGACCCTCGTAACTCGGCCCCACTTTAGCTGGGTCGCTTTCTGAGCTACATGGACTATTTTAGCTAGGTGGTGTTCCAAATATGATTTTTTAATGTAAATTCTGCGGGTCATCGAGCGCTGGACAACTCTGAGCCTTGACTTTTTTGAATCTATCATTTTTTATGTCTGGGTACCGTAGGATGGAACCGACAGAATACCTATATTAAGCCGTGTGCTTCTTCCTCAAAGATCACCTTTCATCATGTGTTTCATGAAGCAATAGCGTATCTAAGCGTGTTTAATTTTTATTTATTAAAACTTTCTCGCACAATGAAAATACAAATTCGGAGTACAAAAGGATTTTTGCCTTGAGGCATTCTTTACCAATCAACCTTTTAGTAAAGCAGAAAAATATTGTGTTTGGTCAGCCTTATTCATTAGATTGTTATTTAAAGCATTTGCGGGGACATTTAAGAAGGTAAACTATATCATCGAAGTATAAAAGCCTTTTCAGATTGCTGCAAAGGACAAAGCTTTCCAAAACCATCTAAATAAAAGTTGTACTGAACCGCATCTCCGAAAATCTTCGGACGATATGAAATTAATTTGTAATGTTCCATTCCTTTGTCATTCCCAACAGTGGTCGTTACATCCCATAAGGTGAAGTCATGTCGTTATACATATTACAACGAATGGCTAATTTGTACCTGAACAATGTTAATAATTATTACAAATAAATTAATTGAAATTATCGCGACAGCAAAACTATTTAGCATTGAATGAAGATTGCTGTTTTTTGTTGAATAAAATTATGATATCGCTTTTACGATGCGATATTATATTAAAATGTTTTTCAATCGATTACATTAATTCAGAGCTGTTAGCTATTAATTTTGAATCAATTTGAACTACATTTCAAAGCAACCTATTACAATCAGAATACCTGGGTAATACACACGTAAAAACAAAATGAGTTTCTCCTATACCCAAAACTTATACCTCATTTACATGCCACTGTCACTGCTGTTCCGGCTGCCAGAAATAATTTCTGCATATTGCTTTCGAAGGCAGTGGGTGTTTACATGTTGGTTCTTGACTCACTGGGTGCCAGGCAATGCGAGTAGCAGCAGTAGGAGCAGGAGAAGTGACCCATTTACATATTCACGCTGCCCACTTTCATGCCCACTTCCCTGCTCATTTTGGCTGCATGTAAATGAGGCATTAACGAAAACAACGGGTTAAATTCACATTTTTGTTCAGGCAGACCAAAACTGTGTCTGATGCCAGAAATGTGGATATATAAATAAAAATCAGGCGTCAAGGTCCTTTTAACTTTTGGGAACACGAGTGACAGTTCTGAAGCTAAGCGTCCCATCTGAAGATTGGTTTATTTATAATACTAGCTAGTTTATCGCGCGCAGCGCCATCTACCTAAGAATAGCATTTCTCATATTTCCTGTATTTATGGATATTCCTGTAAATGCTTCCAGAATATCGGAATAAAAAGTATCCTATGACAGTTTCCATATGACATGCTACATTTGTGCTAGTTTTAATGGAATTCTGGTAACTCGTTTGGCCCTGGAAATGAAACCAACAAACACACATTCGCATTTATAATATTAGTATGGATTTTGTCACAGTTTAATAACTAGATATTACACATTCTAATGACGAGTTTTGAGAATAATATATTTTTTTCTATCATAAATCCTCCCCCTCCCCTAGTGTAAAAAAATATGTTTCATCCCAATAAGTTCTTTTTATTTGAAACAATTTAAATTGAATTAAAATTTATAATTAATGAAGAAACACCAGGTGGCATTTTCGATACGTATAAGGATATGTCTAATGAATTTATTCACGATACCTTAGTTTTTGTCTGTCTGTCCGTAATTACGACAGAAGGCGCACTGTTTTCTCCGAATGAGTTAACCATGGAATCGTTTACTTAACGCCTCGCTTCTAGAATACTTTGTATAATTAATAGTTTCCTTATAAAGACAGTACTTGTTCTTACCCTTCTGGTGAATATATATATATATATCATTTACTACACAACTAACAGAAGTTATATTATCTACAATTCAGGCACGAAGAAAGCATTCTGTTTCTGGAGGGGGACAATTTTATTTGTTATCTGTATTATTCAGAAAAATAGTTCTAATCAAAACATTTGGTAGAAATAAGGTGCTTTAGACCCGCCCCCTTATTGATCCGCCCCCTTAAAAAAATATAATATTGAAATTAGCGTCAATTATTTTTTGAGCAGATCTTCTGAAAAGTCGGTTTGCTTAAAATTGCAGAATATCTCGTTTTTATTATCATTACCAGCAGCAATAACAGAAAACCCAAACTTGTCAGAAACCTCAGCAAAGCAATCTTAAATTTAACAATTATTGTGACCCTAATAGCCTTACTGGTAAAAATTAGTAAACATCACTACAATCAATCAATTCTGTAATTACAAAACCAAATTGGTATCGCAATTATCATTCGTAAGGGAAATCATTACGAAGAAAGAATGCCCATAATCATTAAAATAATCTGAGTGTTGATGCGTAAAGGTGTGCGTTTTTTGTCAGTGCCATTTTAATTTCACTGTAATGAATTAATGATGAGAAAAAATGTTGCCAAAGATGGATGCTGATGACATTAAACTGAGGGAGAATAAACAGAGAAAAATAAAGATAAATTTAAGATAAAATAAGATATCAGCACTGATAAAGTAATGACACTCGTTACAAAATGGGTAATGTAGCAAATTATAAGGATAAAACAAAAATATGTGTATGGGCAACGATATAGAAGACATCGTTGAAAAATATTGCATTTATTATCATTACTATTATTTAATTATTCGTACATTGCTTTTAAATTTACACCGTCCGTCGTTTTCTGGACAACGGACATTCCGGACTGTAGAATATTAAAAGATCAATATGTAATTTTTACACACATACATAATATAATTAAAAAATTACTGACATGCGACTTACATCTAGCATTTCAAGCAACTCACTTTCTTCACTCATATGACTATAATAACGTTCGTATATCTAGCATGATTCAAACTTATCCAAATAAATGGATATCCATAATCAAAAACTTCATTCCCTGTCAAATCTGTCATATTCATATCCCGACCACAAAAGAAACCTTGCAAATCAAGTTTCAACATCGTTGAATTAACTTACATTGTCTGTATTCCACGACTCGTAAATTTACTGCTTCGCACAATAAATCTTGCAACAATAGTGCAAAAAAGCAAGCTTACGATCGCATGCTACACTGTCGTGTTGTTTGTCCAGCACTAACACAGTCCAGGGCTTTATAGCTACAGAAATAACTCTATAATATCACGGTAATTAATTTACTAAAACAAATTCACCTAAAAAATAATTTCTAGGATATTCTACGCGTTTTTACAATAAAATACCTAAAAAAATTATAGAACAAACATACACAATTCAAATCTCTAGGGCATATTACACAGTAAAACACTACGTCATGGACAGGGACGTTTGGTTTCAACCCTGACCTGCACCGGCGATCCCTGGGTCTCGATGGGCAATACTGTGGTATATAAAATCTCTAATATCTGTATAAAACTGTAGACATCATTGTTAACCTATATATGTACTGTTTTTAAAAAAAAACATCATACCATCTTAGGACTAATTCATCGAACGTGGCCACAAGTAGTCTTGTGGCTCTGCCCACCCCATTAGGGATTTCAGATTCTATGTATGTATGCATGTTGAAAAAAATTATACCTCAGCGAGTTTCTTGCCGGCGCTTCTCAGTAGAGGCTTTTTTCCGAACCGGTGGTAGATTAATTCCTTGACCTTCATAAAAGCTTGTAAAAGCTTAAATTGAATAAAGATAGTTTGTCTTTCACTTGACTTTGACTTTATCCATCTTACCTTCTCTCTAATTTCGACATATTCAACGTAATCTTCAGAATGTGCTGGTTTCCATCATAACGTTGACCGCAATTAATGCTATATGAAAAGAACTTTTTTCAGTTATATTCATCTCTTTAACTCTGTAACACTTTTAACTCTTATGTTCCGATTCATAAAAGCGGCGCACGTCACTATTTTTGTTGCGCATCACTAGCGCTGGTCTCTGATTGGTCGAGTAGCCACACGGACGCCATTTTGTCATTGCGGCTAATATCTGGGTTCGTATAGGAAGCAACCATGTGAACAAATTTGGTAATTTGTTGGATATAAATAATACTCCCGTAAGTTTTCAGTCTGAAATAGCTGCAGTGTGCTACATTAAGTCTTTGCATGCGTTTTCACATCAATTCTTTTCGTTGCAGGCATAAGGGCGGAGATCATGACGTTCGTCATGCCTATCCCTTACTTAAATAAATCTTTTATTGTAAGTAAATCTTGGAAAAAAGCACTTCTTGCGTCTATCCACGGTGATGTTCTGTTTTCTTTATATATGTGGTCATGTTTCAGGAGATGTAGCCGCAATCTTCCACACACCTCACTGGCGCATTGCCACGTCGGCATGTCATACTAATTTAAGAAATACAATTTTACCCCATTCCAATGGTAGGTATCTCATGAAGATCTGACGCATCCTCTCCGTTAGATGATTTAATGTTATTCGCTTTATTAACAATTTTGTTTTGGTTTTAGGGTTCAAGGATCTAGTTCCAGGATCTAGTTCCAGGATCCAGTCTAAGTATCCGGTTTAAATGTAAAGTCCTAAGGAACTACTTAGTTAATAGCTACTAGAGAGGAAATGCAGAACTCCCAGGTCAACTGTAGATACTCCCTCGCCGTGATCATCATATGCACGTACTGCGGTTAACGAATAGGCTTCGGAAGAGCTCGCAGTTAATTCTATGCTATGTGCTGACTGCCAGGTCTCATCTTCAGGAAGTGTGTGTTTAGTATTTGCTTTCCTTGGCGGCTGTGACTAAGGTACATTTTTATATAATTACTTTTTAAAAGTGGAACTCCGCAGTGACTTTTTAAAAATAACTAATTACTTAAACATCAGAGACATCAGACTGGCAAAGTATGAAATGTGACTGTGTTAATCGAAGATAATAGAAGACATTAAAACATGTAACACATGACCAATTTTCATTTGACTTCACCTTACTTGAATCGTTACTTTGACTGGTACCTGGCGCTCATTTTCTTTAAATAAGGTCCAGTCAAACCAGGAAACCAAATCCACGCCTGAGGGTCTCATAACAAAAAAAAAATGACTGAGCTAGTCCTGGATGTTACAACTCAAACTACTTATAGATTCGCTATGTTTGGCTCCTTGTCTGGCTTTTTAATTTCTTGACTGGGGTCGTTGGATAGCTCTTTGAAAACTATTATGCTTATAACATCTTTTTTTTTGGGGGACCATTTAGGAAATATCAAGGACTTATTTTTATTGGTGTCATTTCTGTAGCCAAAACTCTCTTAGATATCACAATTAAAATATCCGCAACACGCTTCGTTAATAAATACATGATAATATCCGCAACATGCTTCGTCAAATCAAATATCATTGGGTAATAAATTCCGCCACAAGCTTCGTCATACATATACAAACCAAAATCCACAACATGCTTCGTCAAAATAGTAAAAAAAACATGGCTCATGGATATTCCCCTCCTGCCCGATTAGTACCCGGCCCAAAAGTACCAAATATACTGGCAGCATTCCCGCGCTGTATCGCCAATGATATTCTCTGGACCAGGTACGAACCGGACCGAGGATCGTGGCCTAAATCACGGAATCGTTTTCCCAGAGCCTTTACAAACAATTTCGCCTCGGAACACCAGGGCCCAGCCGTTTCCACCGCAACCGGCACAAATCATAGGTAGGCTTCAAGTTGGAGTACTTAGTATGCTGCCCTCTTGCCGCGGCCTCAGCTGCACCCCCGGCTGTCCGCGTGGTCTTACAAATATGTGAAGGTGCGAAGGTGCTTACGCATGTTGCGTCCCAAAGCAAACTTCGCCCCCTGGCCCACGGAATCAGCGTAAGGCCGTCCGGCCTTTTTCCATCCGTCCGGTTAAGACCCTGAGGCTTCAACACGCAAGGTACATTAGCAGTTACCATTGCCCGACGTATAATCTCGTTTAAGGCGTAATGCCTTGGGAACCGACCAGCACACCGGACACAGCTCAGCCCGTGGTGCCCGTTTGCCTCTACTACAGCCCCACAAACACATTTGTGGGGTTCACAAACCTGACAACCCAACCGTAAAGCAACCCCAACCCTAAGGGAGTCATTATCCAACAAGGTACCCAAGTGCGATGACGGCAACGCATGTAGCCATGCTCCCGACTCCGGTGCAACCACCGCCTTAAAGCGGGCCAAATCTACTCCCGAAGCGCTCTCCAATATAGATTTAAGTTAATATAACAAATTGAAAATAAAAACCATCACGACTGAGTATGGTTCATTGGTCCATGTAGGTGACTAACTTGTTTAATCAAATGAAAAAAAAAAAAATCATTTGTAGTAACGGCTACAAAACTTATACTGAGCATAACCCGACATACTCTTGACCAGGTTTTTTGATATAATATTTTACTCTTCATTCGTTCCAACCGTATGTTAAATATACAAAAGGAAAATTACCAACACCTACGACGCATTAACACGGCGGTCCATAGCGATTTATTACCGATCCCGATAAAATTATAATCGTTATTTATCGCTGACTCGCTCGCGTTATTGCATTATTCATCCGATCGGTTGTTGCGATGTCTTCCAACGATTTACTATGCAATTGTTCGTTGCAAGTGTTGCAACAGCGTCGTTCGCACGATGTCAAAATATTTTCAGATTCCGCTCTAAGTACATAACCCTGGAACCAGTGCGTATGAATATGAAAGTTATTCTATGAATTAATAATAAAAATGTGCCGTTGCCATATTCCCATTCCCAGCAAATATTCTTACCTGGGGTTATTCCGGCAGTAATCTTTAATTTGCCGGCAGATTGATTGCCTAGCAACATTATTACTGTTTTTGGAAGTGTATTGGGAATATTGCCAGCATTATTACCATTTCGGGCAATGTCTTCTTTCAAAATACTAATTTGGTCAGTTTCATTTTGACACTAATCATCATTATTGCAACAAGGACGTCCTCATATCGGATATAGTTCTCCCCCAAAGATTTTCTCAAGGAACGTCTACGGTTACGTCTTTTATGTGTATCAGCTTCTACTGACATTTCCAGGTCTCAGTTCACCTCGGTCCGAACTACGCTGCGTCACCCAGTCTGTCTGTGGTTTCCATTGACGTACCTTTAAAAAAAATATATTAAATTGTATAATCATTGCACACAATAAAATAAAATAAATAGAAAAAATAACACGCGATTGATTTTTCAGGTCATGAGGGGAAAAAAATTGCTTCATTAGAGGAAATTCGAAGCTGCTAAACCATCGATCGTACCTACTTCAGATCCCGCAGCGTGTGACTAGCACACTGCTGTTTCAACTGGTTATTCTTTTATGATACTTATCAATAAAGTATTTAATATTGCAAACAAGACACGATTTACAGATGTAGTGATAGGCTAGCATACTGCTTTTTAAAAATGATAAACCATCATGTTACTTATAAAGAGTTCTGCCAATAATGCGAATAGCGAGTCCAATGCATAAAATTATTAATAAGTTTTTGTATTGAGCATTTCTATAAGAAGTTTTTAGTCCATTGCAGTTTAACATTGTGATATTATCAGGCAATGTCAAATAGAGGCGTAGGTCTAAAATGTTGGTCAGTCCAGCATAACGGCGTGGCAATTTAGTTGTCAAACTGACGGAAGCCCGGCCGTGTTAACAGTGTTAACACTATCACGAATGTAAATAAGCTCGCAAAGCAAATTTTAAGCCTATGCAAACCAATTTAGTAACGCGTAGTAAAGCGATACGTTAGGCATTTGTTTAAAGATCTATTTTTTATGTCCCCAATAAAAGAAGGCTTTGCATTAAAGTATATTTAATTATGTTTGCTCGTGGAGATAGTGTTTGAAAATGAATGCTGAAACAAATAATCCCAATATCAGATTCAGAAAAAAAACATGAAACTCTTCGTTGCTTTCTAATATATGAGATTACGCTTTATTTATTGAACTTATTCGAGATAAAAAGAAAGCAAACAATAATAATTAAAAAAATGTTATATATTACGATTGTAAAATTTGGAAAACGATTCGAATCATACCCGCTTTGTCTACGTTTTTACCACAGAATATATGCATAACATGGGTGGCTCCGTGAGCTGTAGACCTCGCTACAAAAGACTTCAAAAAACTGAATCTAAAACAAAAACCCTTTGAAAAGTAAGAAATAATGATTGGCCTTGCGACAGTCTTAACTTTGCTGTGAAAAACTGATATCTCCATACATCAACATAGGTCGATTCAGTTTACCAACTCCGCCAGTAAGTTTGTAATTGCAAAAACCTCCATATCTCCGCCATTTTGAAATATTCCGAAAAACTGAATCGACCAAAAAAATTGTATACACTTACCGAACCTCCTCACAAATTTTTATGAGAATCGGTTGAGAACTGCGAGCTGTAGACGAGAACAAATGGACATCCGCTGGACATACGAAAGCATTTTTGCCCAAGCTGAAACGGAGACGCTTCACTCGCTTCGCTCGCTCGGTCGATAAAGAGGAATCGGAGACTTCGAAACAGACAAACCGAAAAACAAAGACAGATCAGAGCCGCTAACTGTTCTACTAATTAACGGGCACCTTCCCTTCATCCATCAAACAGCTCGTGTAAAAAAAATGGGGCCAAAGAAATGACGGAATACTTGCATTTACTCATTAAGCAAGAACTTTTAAAAAGTCTGAACACGTACGCTTCTAATCATCACAAACCTATTGGCACGTGCTTAGTTTTTCCTAAATCGACGTCCATTGAAACGCAGCGATGTAAAGCTAAAAGGGAATGGGGTCTTCCACGTATACGGTATAAAAATAATTTGGTAAAGGGTTGGTTTGACAAGTCAAGTCGGTCGGTATGGGAGGAGATGGATGGGTCAGCTGTCTGAGGCTTGACAAATGAACACGAGACTGAAGTCGGGGTTGTGTAACTTAATGACTGTAAGTCGTGTCTAAAAAAGTCTTATTTGTTAAAAAATTGTAATTACGGTATGCTTACGAAATGTTTTTTTTGGGTAATCAATTATTTCTGTGTTGCGCCAAACGAACGCTACAAACTGGAGGTTTGCGTTTTACCGTACCGTATATGAATACTAGGAGCGCGGCCTATACCCAATTAGTTATAATTTAGAACCGCAGTTTGGATTTCACAGGTAATATTGCTACTATCGCAAAAATAATCGGACTCTATTATTTGTAGTAAAAACATTTTTGACACGTTGCTTTTATACGAGCTATCATCATGCCTGACACAAAATAATCGCAAACATTTTCAGAACAAGTACTTAAAATGCAAATGAAGCTTGTGTTGCATTATGCAGCTGTGACCCAGACTGGGCAATGTATTCAATCATGCGCAAGAACTGCAGACAACCGTCTAGGTGATCTGTCAACAGTATAGCATAACCATTTTATCTGGAAGCTGTAGCAAAAACTGGAAGCTACTTAAACTCACATCGAGGTTGCATTGTTCGTTCGATGATAGCAACACTGAACGGCTCAGGTTAAGCTGGTGACGCTTTAATAAATTCAGTGATTTTCATGTCACATTATGACATTGCGTTGGCTGTGTGAGAATATTTTTGTCGCCGAATAAACGTTTTTGTATTAGGTGACTTTAGTTTTTTAGTTTCCCATGTCCCGGTGTCTGTCTGTAATAAAATCCGATAACGGAACAGAGGTGACCCCCACTCTGGGTCTTATATTGTCCAAAAGCTCTCTGTCACCATCCAACGTTGCAATGTAGGCACGAGTATGGCCCGGGGTGGTTACATTAGATTCAGTTAGATTAGTTATATATTTAAGGTAATTTGTAAATAATTGTAAATTATTACATCCATAAATGATCATGATCATCATTTCATCCGAAAGGCGCCCACTGCTGGACATACGCCTCCCCCAATGATCGCCGCAACGACCGATTCTTTGCTGCTCGCATCCAGCGGAGACCCTCAATTTTCACCAGGTCGTCAGTCCACCGAGTGGATGGTCCAACCCTGCGCCTTCCAGTACGTGATCGCCACTCAAAAACTCTTTGTCCCCATCGGCCATCTGTTCTACGAGCATTGTGCCTCGCCAACTGCCACTTAAGTTTAGCAATTCTTTGGGCTACGTCCATAATTGTAACTTGCAAATATCACCTTTTGAAGAACTAAAAATACGCTGTGACTTATCATAACAGTTTAAAGTAAAGCAGCAGAATATAAAATTCTTCAATCTTAAAAAAAAACTAGCTGGCCAAATGCCCGAATTATACTTGACAAGCTACAAATAAGTGCATGCGTTGTCAGCGCCATATATCAATAGTCAGTGGTACTGATGAATATAACATCATTTTTTTGCCGTCAAGTCTGCTGCTTGTATAATATCTCCATCAATAACACCAAGGTTCGAGACGTTGAGGTCGCAATGTAGATTACTTAGACCAGCCATTTGATTCTCTAAAGAGCTCCGCGGCTGATCAACCATGAGGGACGCATTCAGATTTGTACCGAATGACTTTGTCCTTACGTATAAATTAATAGTGTCGTTTATCAGCTAATTAGCCGCTGCAAATGTTAGAGAATCAGACCACTGAGGAGATTCCCTAATAGCATTTAATGTTGGCATTTGGTCGGGCCACATGGGTTAGATTTGGCCGTCGTTTTGAGGTAAGGCCTACAACCAAGGGCCATTGTAGAACTTCCGTTGGTCCAACGTTGATAATATTTATATAATAGGGCCTTCATTGTATATAATACAGAAATGGCAACCATTTTTAAACAACGGTAGCGGTATTCACAATGGCCCAACGATGGTAATTTATTCATTTATAAATCATGTTCATTACAATTATAGTTGTTTAAAGTGATTGGCAGTTGGTACATAACACCCTGTAAGGGCAGATAATGTTATACTTAAAAACTAAATTATCCTTAGTTATATGTATTATTTAATTTGCATATACATATTATCATATTAGAATTTAATTCATTAATTGGTTGGGCGTAATGATAATCTTTTTGTTATATTGGTCCAACGTTAGTTTTATGTGGGCAAACTACTAATTATATCCCTACGGATTCCCTACTATTGGCCAATGGATGCCAACGGAAAATGCTTCTAGGGTTGTGGCTCGACTGTTGTTTTCTAAGTATTGTATAGGTACTGTGCCAAAGAACCTAAAAGGTAAAAGAATAATCCTTATGATGAGACTTCTGCGTCTCTATTTGGGAACGTCCAAGCGATATTGTTACGGCTATTTGCATCCCACTTACGCATTACGCATCGTGCGGAAGAGTGGGATGAGAATTTCGCTAGCGCGTCCCTACAATATCACTTCTATCAGACAATTTTTTCCTTAGCATACCTCTTTCCATGGAGTTCTGACATATTTCGAGCTTCTTATTGTGAGTTTTTGTGAGTGCCCAGGTTTGGCAACCATAAGTAAGTAGGCAGGCAGTGTGCAGGTATCAAATAATTTCCATTTGATAGTTATCCTGGTTTCACTGTTTTCCTTGTAAGTAGGTATACGATTGTAGCTTTAAAATTAAAACCCTGGTAAGATTTTGCGTAGAAACAACATATTCATATTATTTCATTTGCGTAAGCATTTAGGTAGTCCTTGTTAAGTCTTCTTCAAATTATCGTTTTCAAATTTTGGCTTTAATATGACTGTCTTGCATCGAAGCCGGATCTTGCTTTCATATCTGTGTAACTCTGTCATAAAATTGTTTATTATCTGCTTTAAAAACACCTCAACACGACTCAAGAGTTGCATTGTATTCAGTTGAATCATTCATGAAACGCGATGTCTGTAAATCTTAGTTTTTCAAGTAGTTGGAATATTTTTTTTCTATAATCAAATAACAATGCGAGCTTTATTGAGTTGCAGATATTTCAACTGACTCTTTCCTTCTTTCCCTATTTGGTAAATTAAATCGTGAAAAAGAAATTGTTATACTTATGTCATTATATTTTACGTGGCAAGAAATTGATCAGCTTGGATCAATAACTGCCACTCTAGGCATGTATTTATTTTTATTTTAAATGAGTTTATGTTCCATTAAAACAGAATTTTCTCTCAAGAAAATCATTAGGCCGTAGTTAATTTTGAAGATAATATATTTCTGATGATTAAATACGTGTGTTATCAAACAAAGCTAACAAATCGAGGTGCTTATAATGAACCGTCAAACGAAGACGATCATGATAGCAATAAGAAGGATGTAATAAGCGACTTTAGACTAAAGCGTATATTATACTTGACATTGACACTAAGCAGTGCAACGTGTACGGCATTTGTCAAACGTCTGAATATTTCATGGACTTTTTTTACATTGATGATATTCTGTTTTGTGCAGTCACCATTTGATTAAATTTAGTCAAACATTTTTCCTTGAAATTTTATGTCATTTTAACGTTCATAATATTAAAAAAATAACTAACATCAAATTCAGAAAGCATCTACAGACAAATGGCCAAATTAACAAACGCCAATCAAATTGATCTTTAATTAAAGTTACGTTTGAGTGACGTTTATGTATAGGTGGACAACCGGTTGAGGGTCATTTAACTGTTTAATCTGTGATCAATTGCTTAAGGGGAGTTTATGAATTCACCCAAAGGAAAACAAGTGACTTATTCTTAAAAATAACAACTGTAGATACTATGTAAGTTAAGGAAAAATATCTAGTATAATAAAAATACCCGGTATTGAATTAAGCAAGCATAAAATTCACAGCTTCCATTTATTCACATAATCGCTTACCTCACATTAAAACTTAAACGATCATCCAAAATAGCGCGTTGACAATTATCATTTTTATAGTCACAATAAATTATGACTATAATCGACTATAATTTAACCCCGCCGTATACTTATGGGCAATTAAATATTCTATAAGAGGACTCGCAAAATTATAGCCGGTTTTTGACACTTGATAATCTGCGATTCTCATTTTATTTATGTAGAATTATTGGAATACCATTGATTCGTGTTATGGTCAATGTAGGTTAAGTTATGCGTTAATTATTGGTCACATGTTCTTTATAAAGGTAAACTAGTCAATTGCAAAATTGTTTAGGCGAAGTCAAGACAGAGACAAGATCTTTATTAGTTTTCATCACACTTGCTCGGAAAGGGTGTGGAGCAGGCGGCAGCAGCTATAGCCGATATAACTCCTACGGGAGTTATGGATTTGTATGGACCATAATAAAAATAAATAAAGGGAAAATCTATATTTTTTTTCATAAAGCATTTTTTATTGAATAGCCTGTATGCTGGCATATCATCGGACGACGACCATGACAATGTCTCAGAGTCGGAGGAAGAATCAGAGTCGGTGACGTTTATTATAAAACGGTCAATTGCTTCGTCTAAAACAGCACACGAACACTCAAAAGACACACTCGAAGCGTATTTCAGAATGGAATAGTAATATGGACGCCGCGTGCGCGCGCTCGCCCGCCCGGCGTGGCGCCGCGCTTGACAACAACTGCCTGCCTCGTAGCGCGATACTCGTGCGCGCGGCGATAAGCGACGCCTGTCAGTTCGCGATAGGTAAGCAACAGTCGCTATTTTGAGACGATATCATAATATTTATCAACCCTCAGTAAACAGACTTTAGAAGTCATAATAAGTTTCGAAGTAAAAAAACTTGTTTTATCAAAACAGCAATTACTTTACCTAACTCTTTTAACCGAACCGTTACCGTATTATGCTTTTACACTGTCATAAACATGATTATATGTTTAAAAAAAACCAGCTAGAAATTAGTAGTGTTGTACACGCAACATTTTAACGATTGTTTATCGATAATTCGATGGGTATGCAAATAATTTAATAGTGCTTTAATGGCCGGACCGGTCGGCTTCGATATTTAAATGAGTCGCCTGAGGTGTGACGGACGGATGGATAGAGCTATTAGCTTTTTTATGATTTAATGTTTATTTTATGCGTTTAATTTGTAACTGGATTCTGATAGATACTGATTTTTTACTAAGTACCGTGTAAACAAGAATATTTGTTTATAATTAATTTTAATAAATTGTTTTCAAATTTTAAATGACGATGCTGTTCTCAATTTTTTTTTGTGTAATGTTTAATACCAAATCCCCGCATGGTAACAGAGGCTACTCTACGGCTAGAGTCAACCTCAAAAATAACTACAAAATTTAGAACTATGTTACTCTCAGTTGAAACATACTACCACTCATGTTGTGGTCGTTGTGGTGTGGTGTTGTGGTGGTGTAGTCTCATGCTGGTCTCAAACAAAGTTTGACTGGCTGACTTAATTAGCAACAGTGCATATTTAATCACGTGTTTCTGAGCCTTTAGTATAAGTTTGAGTCATAGTCACAATAAATGTCTCGAACGCGTTTGCGTAAAAGTTTCTATTCCCTTATGGATAACAAGATTAACGCGTTCGACACGTTTTTTATGATTCAAACTTACACTAAGTGGACTGATTTATATTTTTTTTAAACGTTTAAGTACATCACTAAATAAAAAATATATAGCCGTTATTTCTGCTACTAACGCCTGTTTAACTAATGAAAATGTAAGCGAAAGGAATGTTTTAAAAGCAGATGTTGTTATTTCATTTAAAATTCACCTTATTAGAATGCAAATGAAGTAATAATGATACTGTTTGCTTTAAAATTAAGCAGAGGTAGAATAATCAACCATATTTTATTACGAATGAGAGATGTTTAAATGTTAAAATATTTTAATCGGGTTGTTATGAACATTATTTCAATCAACCTTTTTTGATTAACTAATGGAAAAACATGATTTAAGTGACGAACCCAATATCTGTTTCATCATAGAATATGAAATATTTTATTTAAACAAGATAGATATTTTAATATCTGAAAATTTTCATGATTTCGAAGAATTGCCGCCATCTTTAATAATATACACCATGTTGCAGATTTTTCGAAAAGTATTGATTTTATTACATTGATTCAAATTATAGCTAATAAAATCCTATAGTAGGAAGGACGGTCTTCATAAGTATTTTTACTAAAAAGTGTCAATATTTTGTAGATTTCATTTGAGTCACATGTCCATGAAGTACGAAAATACGTTGATACGAAACCATGTATGCATGAGTTTAACTCAAATTTGATCATTTTTAGCAGGGCAAAAGAACGATTTATATTGATAAAGCAGTAATTTTAAAAACCACTTGGTCTCTATATGTCAAACACAGTCCCTAATCCCTGGCCCGACTTCACCGCGCTATCGCCTCAGGTATCCATTTTTAATAAAGGTCCAATCACTTGGCCGCCGGACGCGACGCCATCGCGGTGTTCCGCCGGAAATGGAGCTCGTGTTTGCAGCGCCCTCTACCAGCTTCCGCGCCGGAAGTGCGCGTTGCCCGCGGAGTTTGATTGGGATTTGGTGTTTGGGGTTCCGTACCCGGAGGAATAACTCATTTAATCTGTGCTCGCGATTGATATTATTTAAGAAACAATGGAAAGAGTACTTGAGTTCCGTTTCAGTAACAGTAGTTCAACTCAACATAGAACTTTTACAGTAAGTAATAGTTTTCTTATTGCTGAGGTATATATAATTATGCACATGTTTTATGTTAAGACGCAAATAAATGAAAATTTGTAATAATTTTTTACAAACATTGAATTCATGTTTTTTCTTTCGGACTACTAATATATTTTGTAAATAAATGTATAAATTTAAAAACGGAAAACTAAGTTTGTTATATCATTATTTTTCAAAACCTTTTGAATAGCTCAATGGTTCAATTCTACAGCCACATGAAGAAAAGTAAACTACAACAGCGGCCTAGCAATGTTGACACGAGAATAAGTCATCCCCATCTTATCTCTCAGTGCATCTCTTTCTTCGATACTGGTATGAAAGAGACACACTGAGAGATAAGATGGAGATAGCTTATCCTCGTGTCAACCTTGTGAGATCGCAGGGTCATAAACTAGCCAGTTAGATTATACTGAATATGTTGGTATCGTTACGTAGTTGATCATCAAATTATAATAATTATTTACGGAACCCTTATCGATAACAACCCTTTGTTCGTTTCCCCGAGGGCGATGTTTTCTAATAAAGGGGGCGTTATATTAAATCGTTTCGGTTTACTTTTTGGGTCGCACTTTGTCAAGGCTTGATGAGCTGTTCGATGAAGTGGATGGGATTTCTAACTGGAATTGGTTTTTAGTCGATATACAAAGTATCAATAGTACGTACATTACTTTATATTATAGTAGATATGGTAGGGGGTGTTATTAAAATAGTGTGAATCGAGATTTGTTTTGACAAAATACTAAGCTAAAATATTGCGTTTTAATTTTATTTATTCATGTGTCTTTTGTAGCAAGAAAATGTAGTTATTTTAGCATTGCCGAAATAATTATTGACGGCAATGCATGTGAAAAAAAACGACATGAAAAGAAATTTGATAAATTTAAAATAAATTTTAAAATATCTGCGAACTCGTTTAAAATAACTCTACAATATCCAAAACAATATTAGGCACTAAAAAGTATGACCCAAGTAAAACTATATTGTAACCAAAGGTATTCCACCCGTCACTGTTGCCAGCGCCACCTCGCGCCGCTAATTCGTCTCCGGTCTGAACGAGCGCCGCTTTATCAGGCGCAGTCAACGTGTGAAAACAGTTTTTCTTTCTGACTCGGGTGGCCAGGAGTTTGATTTATTTTTTAGAATACAGGCGCTTTTACGTGTCTGAAGGGGGTGTGTAATGATCGGTATAAAAACTTTTGATATATTTGTAAATGAAGTTGATGACACTTCATTTAATTTGCATTTGCCGCACATTCACTTAATGTCGTTTCATGTGTAATCTGTGGTAGGAAGTAGGTTATATAATCTGTGGTCAGACAAGTGTCAAAAGGAAACGTTAAAGAACATTTTATAAGTAAACGAATTTGTGAGATAATAGCTTTAAATGTTGTTTCTCTTTTCAGGTAAGATTTGTAATTAGTGGCATTAAGCGTACATAATCTTAAAGAGAAATAGTCAAAAACAGTATTTAATAAAATATTCTCTTTTCAGAGCAACTCAATTTGGTTTTTATTTCGCGGTTCTAAGCAAATGGGGCCTGTGTATAAAGCTACATTATAAAACAACATTTCTACAGCTGTTTTGAACAACAATGGAAAAGTTAAAGTTTGAATTTATGGTGAAATCTAGTGAAGATCCAAAATCAAATATAATTTGCATAACCTCAATTACGGATGTAGATAAAAATACTTTTTACATCCCAGAACATCTCCAACCGGCAAGATTGCATGAGGCGGTTATAAAAACTCAAGCGTTTCAAAAAGTCAAAGCTACACTACAAAGGAGACATGAAAAAAGACAAGTATGGATCTCATTGACATCGGACATAACTGATGTGTACATAGATCAAGATGGAAATATGCAGTTTAAAGGATATTTGCTGGAAGAAGCTTCACCGGAAACACAACAACAGGCTTCTACTACAGGAGTCTCAGAAGAGGTTTTAACCAGAATTCTGGAGAGTTTTGCGGAAATGAAGAAGGACACACCTAAACCTTATAATATAAGAAACTTGTCAGAGAAATTTGTAATAGAAAAATTCAATAGTAAAACGTCGAATGTGTTCCAATGGATGATTATTTTTGAAGCGGAATGTGTGCGTTTAGGAATTGATGAAGATGTTAAGAAAATTGAAAGTCTTAGGTTGTTTTTGGACGATTCATGTTTAGACTGGTACAGCTCCATGCTCATAAAATATACAGTTAATTCTGAATGGTCATCATGGAAAAAAAACTTTTGTGACACTTTTGCGGACAAAGGCTGGTCGCCGGTCAGGTATGCAATTTTATTTAAATATAGACAGGGCTCCTTACTAGAATATGCCTTAAAAAAAGAAAAACTTTTATTGGAGTTAAATAAGTCAATGGATAAACCCACCCTAATTGATTTGATCGCTACGGGGCTACCAAATTTTATAGCCGATAAAATTGATAGGAACATTTTGAAAGAAACAGAAGACTTATTTAATAACATCAGAGGTTTAGAATATTTGGTGAATAAAAAGAATTTGGAAAAGAAAACAGTCACTTTTGAAAGTAAAATTAAAGAAAAATATGTAAGAAATACTGGCAGTCCATGTAAAATTTGTGAAAAAGAAAATAAAGGCACCCGCTATCATCCTGAATCCCTATGTTGGTTTAAAAACAAAACCAGTGATAGACCAAAAAGAGAGCAGATAAGGAGCATTAACAATTCTGAATTAGAAACGGAATTAAATGAAATTGATCCAAAAAACTTATAATTTCGCCATTAATCAAAATTAAATTATTAATAAATGACACCTTGGAAACTTCGGGAATCTATGATTCTGGCTCGAATGTGTCTTTAATAAATTCCAGATTATTGTCCTTAAAGAAAAACACGATTATTGACAATAATAAAAAAGCGAGTTTAAAAACGATTAATGGCGTAAAAAAATCTATTGGCATGGTAACATTAAAGATAAAAATATTTGATATTGAGAAAAATATAAATGTTTTTGTGATAGATGAAGAAAATTTTGACTATGATTTTCTAATTGGGTTAGATTGCATAGAAAAATTTAAATTGATCCAAAATGAGAAATTAAACATTACACAAAGTATCAACAACCTCAAAAAAAAAAAAAAAAGCTTAAAACAAAATACAAATAAACTTATATTAAAAGATACAATATACTATAAGAAATTTGGGAAAAAGGAAAAAATTATACTTACTGAAGAATTTAGTATAAAAAAAATTAAAAAAATACATTATCTTTACTGTCATATAGGTATACAACAGATGGAAAAAAAAATTAAACCATTCTACATAGCAAAAAATTTAACAAATAATATTAGACAAATTTGTGACAACTGTGAAATCTGTATAAAAAACAAATCAAGAGCAAAATATAAATTTGGACTAATGTCTCACTTAGGTCCCGCTACGTACCCTTTCGAAATAGTATCTATAGACACTATTGGTGGATTTGGTAGCTCACGTTCTACAAAAACATATTTACACCTACTAGTAGACCATTTCACCAGATATGCCTATGTTTTGACATCCAAAACTCAAAGTTCGAGTGATTTTATAAAGCTCGTTAAAAAAATACCTCCAGGAAATGAAAATATTAGCATGATTCTATCTGATCAGTATCCTGGCATAAATTCAAAAGATTTTAAAACCTTTTTAGCTAAAGAAAATATTCCCATTATCTTCACTGCAGTAAACACACCATTCTCCAATGGTTTGAATGAAAGATTAAATCAAACACTAGTTAATAAGATTAGATGTAAGATAAATGAAAAGAAAGATAAATTGGCCTGGACGACTATTGCCCACGAATGTACCAAAATGTATAATGAAACTGAACATACAGTGACAGGATTTTCCCCAAAATATTTATTAGAAGGAAAAAATATTGATATTTTACCAGAAGAATTAAAACGAGAAAAAACACAAAATGATTTATTTCAAGATAGAAAAATTGCATTAGAAAATACTATAAAATCACACAATTATAATAAGCAACAATTTGATAAAAACAGAAAACAATGTGAATTGAAAGTAGGAGATTCGGTATATGTAGAAAACGGAAATCGATTGAACAGAAAAAAACTAGATGAGTTAAAAATTGGCCCTTATAAAATTTTAGAAAAATTATCAAATACAATTTATAGGATAAACACGGGGCATAGGAAATCCGAGTCTAATCTTTTCCATGTAACAAAACTTGTTCCGGTACAGGAAAATTTATAAATGTACATAAAGGTATGTGTATAAAGTATTGGGGGGGGAGATGTAAATGAAGTTGATGACACTTCATTTAATTTGCATTTGCCGCACATTCACTTAATGTCGTTTCATGTGTAATCTGTGGTAGGAAGTAGGTTATATAATCTGTGGTCAGACAAGTGTCAAAAGGAAACGTTAAAGAACATTTTATAAGTAAACGAATTTGTGAGATAATAGCTTTAAATGTTGTTTCTCTTTTCAGGTAAGATTTGTAATTAGTGGCATTAAGCGTACATAATCTTAAAGAGAAATAGTCAAAAACAGTATTTAATAAAATATTCTCTTTTCAGAGCAACTCAATTTGGTTTTTATTTCGCGGTTCTAAGCAAATGGGGCCTGTGTATAAAGCTACATTATATATTTTCACTAGATATAACAACATTTGACATAATTTCATGTAACAATACTTTTGATATAACAACAAAGTAGATATTTTCATGGTGTATAATTTTAAAAAGTATAAGAGATGTTTGGTATAATTTTTACCTAATATAATGAACGTATGTATGTACGTGTGTATTAATGTATTATAAAAAAAAATGGTTTTGCCGCTTCGCCGGTCCCTGCCGCGGCACAATCGCTTCGCTCGCTCGGCTCGCGCGCTGTAGGGTCGCAGTTCTTCCTAAAACTCCTCCTCGCTTCGCTCGTCATCGTACCTAACGGAGACCTGCCTTAACGCAAAATAGGGAGGTTATTATAACAGTAGTACGTATTGCATATTATACCAGTACTACATTATACCCACCGAGCGTTATATCGGTAGTTATTATATTACAAGTTCATTATATCTACCTTATGATAGTTAGATCATATCAGAATATGCCAAATATTTTTATCATGAAAGAGCATTATATCTTCTAATCGTTATATCGACCAATAATATATCAAAAGTTGTTATACCGACCGTTACGCACCCGTCTCAAGGACGGACGAAGTTTTGTAGATTACTTCCAACGATTCAAACTTCATCTCTGTTTATGTAAGTTTATTTTTTTCATAATAAATACTATAAGCAAGGGTATATCAATGATTTTTTTCAGAGGCCAGGCAATAATCGATATACAAGCGTTAAAACTCTGGGGTGGGCTAAAATGGTGCTAGGTCGTCCCCCTTATTTATTTATTTATTTCAGTTCAGTATAAGTTAACAGTATACAATACCAAAGCACTTACACGTTAAAACAACAGATATAGGTAAACATAGATAAAAAATAGACTAAACATATCAAATAAGGAAATAAGGTTAGAAATGTCATAATAGATCAAGATTACAATGTCTATAGGGTTGACTATAGGGTTAAAATAGGTAGATACTATCGGGACATATTATCGAATTGATACTCGCAAGTTAAGCTCTAAACAAAAAATAATCCAATCAATAATAACGCAAAATAAGGAAATGAATATGTATACAATATTAAATTTTCCATTTTGTTCTGGTTGCTAAACGCACACGAGTGTCTAGACATAGAAAGTGGTAAAATGTCGAAAAATATTTTTCAGGCAGCAACATGGTCACCCCAGCATGAAGCCCTCACTCCACTTCAAGCGAGTGACAAATGCGATCGCCGCGCTCGCTCGCCGCGATCCCTCAGCGGACGTCAAGGATTTATCATGGCCGCGCAAAATGGCGGCTGAATTAAAAATGGCAACCGTTTAATTACGAGTTGAGTTATACTTGACGTCCTTTGCTGTTTAAATTATTTAAATTTTATTTTTTATTTATTGTTTTAACTTAACTTTTTTGTTTTTGTTTTTGTTTCTTAATCCGGGTTAAACCTGGTAAGTCACTAATGACTCTTCTCTTAAAATGCATGTACGTATTATCGGGAGTAATTTTGATGACAATTTAAACTAAACTATGGATAGAATTATTATTTAAGGTTTTGGTTTTTCCGCGGCAGCTGATGCCGAAAGAATCTTTGATTTCTCCGGATAGCTATGGCGATTACTTCATTCTTAATCTGTGAAGAAAATTTTCATCATCATTTCAGCCGCAAGACGTCCACTGCTGGATAAATCTAATGATCGTCATAACGAACGATCTTTTAAGAGTTATAGAAGTCCGTAATACCTTACCCTAAGGGGGTTATACAAGGGTTCGAAGTTTGTATGGAAAATATCACGGGCAAAGATGTGCGGCGGGGTCGCTAGTTTCTCAATAAAAAGAAATGTAACTTCAAGGCAAAAAATACTGATGGCTCAACAAATAAACATTCGCACACACACACACACACACACACACACAAATTCACACACCCGTAATTGTATCTTTATAATACTTAAATAACGTAAGTCCTGACTTTCATTTATAAAATAGTGCACATCTAATAGGAATACACTGGAGGGCTTCAACTGTATTTAAGAACAATAAAGATTATTATCAATATTATCAATATTATTAATTGTCCATCCCATAAAACGAGACTTACCAAACAATCGAAATACGTCTTCAAAAGTCGGAAACTGCGAAAACTATAAAAGGAGTTCCCGGTCGTCGTAAAACAGTATTTTATTGGAACGGTCAATAATGGCTACCCGGGGACCAGTTACAATTGCGCCAAATCTGCTGCTTGCCTATTTTTGACAATAAAACTGGAAATATTGGTTAGATTTTAAACAGGTTTATTAACATTGTTTTGAAAAATTATATTAAAACTCACGCTCAATTTATAATGTCCATATCATCATTATCATCAATAGCCGGTATACTTCCCACTGCACTGGGTACTGGGACTGGGCAGAAGTCCCCTTGCAGGCCCGATGCGGATAGGGGATACACATATCTTTGAGTTACTTTACAGATTTCCGTTTTACTGTGTTTTCCTTCATCGAAATGCTCGTGGTACAAATCAATTTCAATCACACCCATGAGATCCAGAAATCTCAGAGCCTGGATTTGAACTTACAACCCTCTCTCAAAAGGCCGCACGTTGGAAGACTAGGCTATGATGGCACAATAAGTCCAATGAAGGACTTATTTAGCAAGGAGACCTGACATAATTCTCCCGTCTGCAATATTTTGCTGTGTCTGGTTGATTTGCCTAATGTCTTTGTGTTGACGATTTCGCATTCATTATCGCTGTTGACTCTCCTTGTCATGCCTGATGCCCGGTAGCATATTCAACTTGTTTGCTACGGGTTAGATGAAATAACTTCATCATCATCATTTCAGCTGACAGACGTCCACTGCTGTATATAGCCCTCTCACAATTATCACCAAATCACCCACAGTCTGCCCGTGCTGCGCCTTCCAATACGCGGTCGTCACTCAAGAACCTTCCGACCCCATAGACCATTTATAATCTTCTAAAAAATTTACCAATTCCCAAAGGATGTTGAATATAGCAAATCACCTACATCTTTGTGCGGGGTTTTATATTAGTCCCACAATGGTGTTATATTATTGCGCCAATATAAAGTGCCCAAGTTTAATCGATTTTGGAGTTGTTTTGTTATCCTCTTGGCACGTATTACTGAGGATGATGTAAGTAGATTCCATATTCTCGTTGTTTTTAATAGTTATAATGTAATCTTACAGTAGATGTTCTGAGATTTGAAAATTGGTCTCGATATTTGATAAAAATGATTATTTATCTTTCTTACAAATGTAAATTTTCTTAAAAATCTTGAGAGCGAGAAGTCAAAATCGAATTCCGTCAACTCTTAATCGACCTTAGTAGGTCATATTAATTCATGTGACAAGTTAGTAAAAGAGCCAATTGATTGACTAATTGGTGACCAATTGATTGAATAAACGTTTTGAGTTTCAGTGCTTGCAGATTACAATTTTAATCTACTTTCAAGTGTTACTCGGAAAATAAATGATTAAAGTAGAATGATTGAGAATATTCCAAAATAACATCCTGTTTTAATATCTCAAAACTTCTGCTTTCCCTGTTTTTAACATCAGCTCTAGTTGGTAATTGACCGAAGTTATACAAAGTTCCATTAAAATTAATTCTTAAAATAGGAAACTAGGCTTCCATTGAACTTCTATTCTGTCGGAAAAATACTATACTACAAGGGCCGCCTTTCGACGTTGTCCAATGTATCGCGTATAGATTTTTCAAGTTAATAACTGCCACCGTAGCAAAACAATTTGCGATATCGCTTAGGCAATCGAATAAAGGCCCATGATCTTTCTGCTTACCAGTATCCAGGTATTTTGGATACAGCATTCAGAAGCACAACTCCACGTTCAAACAACTAAGCGTTCCGTGCGGTTAGCGCTCGGGTTCTAAAACACGAGGACAAACACTGGAGGCGGCTGTTAATTTATTGTATGAACAGTTTGCTATACGCTTTACACGGTTACTGAGAAATTTAGAGGGTTTTTCGAGGTGTTTGCTGTTATTTGTGTTATTTTTGGGGGTTGAGGAATCTATTTTATATGGCTCAATGCTGCTGAGTTTATGAAAGGCGATGCAAAAAGTTTCACCAAAATAATTCAGTCAATATAGTATTCTATTTCAAAAAGCGGACAAGTGTGAGTTAAACCCGCGTACCGCGCGGGTACCGTTCGATTATCTGAAATTTCCTATGTATGTATGTAAACACCATGGACTTCTTATAGGTTTTTCTTTAATCTATGGGTAAATAACTATTTAGTGTATTTTTTCAACATTTTAGGCCCAGTAGTTTCTAATCTTCTAATTCAGCACCCAAAAGTGGCCCCCATGTTTAAAAACGTTACACGTCGGTGTTGCTGTCACCAACCTACATACGTGTACCAAATTTCAAATCAATCGGATCAGTAGTTTCGGAGCAAATTAGCTGTGGCGGACGGACAGTCAGACAGACGGAAAGACAGACAGACAGACAGACAGAGAGACGACAGACACACGAGTGATCCTATAAGGGGTCCGTCTTTTCCTTTTGTGGTACGGAAGCCTAAAAATTTACATTATATTTTCGTATACTTTATAAATTTATTGTCAAATAATGTTAATAAACACTTAAATAAATAATGATACAAAATGTGCCATTATGTTTATGAAAACAGTAAAAAACAACTGCAACCAAACAACTGAATGTATATTTGAACAAATCATGACTTCCAAATAAGTACACACAAGTAATTCCCAAGAATTGCATAGCATTTAGATCTTTAGATAAATATGTGACTCCTTTTACAATATACCGCCGTTTAGCTCGGCCCCGCTAAAATCGCTAGCACCGATGCTCACGCGCGTTCTACGAAGGACCAACTGTCAATATTCCTAATTTGAAAATTCGAACGAAATCCGTTGAGCAAACCAGCCAGGATCGAAACGTCACGAAACTATGGAGGCGTCATTGTGTGTAGTTTGTGTGTGCCTGCTAATATGCAAGGGTTGTTAAAGGAACCGACTTGTTGATTCAAAGATGACTTTTAAATGTTGTTTCTTATATGCTTTAGATGTTAAAAATAGATTTTTCTAAATTATGACTTTAACGTTAAAGGTAGTAGTATAGTCAGTAACAATGACGCATCAAGTTCCTCTATCTGTTTAAATAGTTTTAAGTCTGGAATTTTACGCGTACCTTCATATCAAAATACATACCTACGATACGTAACAAATATATAGGTATCAAATTATATGTATTAAGTTATTTAAAAATTCTAAACTCCTAAGCCTGGAATGCATAATGGTAAATATATAACAGTTAAAATTCATAATGGGTCCTAATCATATAATAGTCAAAACATTTAAATCTTTTTCTTTTCGCATAACATTATTAAGCAGAATATAATATAACAATATAAACCTATACAGAATAACATATAACAAGGGAGTAAGATTTGCCGGGCTGTTACAAAAAACCTAACATCGAAGGCTAAGGCGGGAACTTCGCTTCGCTTCTCTCCTACCATAGCCTTCTGAACCTAACTTATCCGAGTCGCTCCTGCTCCCCACCCATCTTGCTCATCTCGTTCACGAGATTTAGATTTTATAATGTATTATGAACATGTACATTGTAAAATTATAGATTTTGAGTGTACGAGGGGCGGCTGAAGAGTTATCTACCTAGCCTATATGTTAAACGAAAATAATACTGGCCACTATGAGGTCGTGTTCACTGGTTATTCTTTTTTCAAAATCACCAACATTCATTTGTTTCTTGCTTCCCGCTTTTTTTGGGACTGGATTGTTTTCAAAATGTCGCAAGAAAAAAATAATCTGATTAAAATTGAGCAGCGTGCAGTGATAAAATTTCTCACTAAAGAGGGAAATACACCCTCGCAGATTAGACTGCGTATGTTATCTGTTTTTGGTGGTTTGTGCCCTTCTGAATTTACAATAAAGTTTTGGTCGAAACAGTTTAAGCTTGGCCGTGAGAGCCTTGAAGATGATCCTCGTAGTGGGCGACCAGTTTCCGCTGTCACCGATGAAAATGTGGCCAAAGTGAGAAATTTTATTTTAGAAGACCGGCGAATTAAGCGGTGGGAGTTAGCCAGGGATGTGGGCATTAGTAAAGAACGGGTCAATGAAATAATTCATGAACATTTGCACATGTCTAAGGTTAGTGCACGCTGGGTCCCTAGAATGTTGACTCCGTTTGACAAGGACAGACGTGTTCAATGTTGCGAGGAATTTTTAGACATGAGCCGTGGAAAAGAGGAGGAAATTATTTCTAGAATAGTAACCTGTGATGAGACTTGGATACGGCAGTGGGAGCCCGAAAGTAAACAGGAGTCATTACAATGGAAATTCAAGGATGAAAAGCCTCCTCGGAAATTTAGGGTTCGCCCGTCAGCAGGCAAACTAATGGCAACATTTTTTTGGGATGCGGAAGGAATTCTGCTTGTAGATTACTTGCCAAAAAAAACTACAATGAATGCTGAATATTACGCAGATTTACTTGACCAGCTCAGAGAAGCCATAAAAGAAAAAAGAAGGGGCAAACTCAGTAAAGGGATTCTGCTTTTGCATGATAACGCACCTGTGCATACTGCTCGCTTAACGAAGCTAGCAATTAATGGGAATGGGTACGAAGTAATCAACCACCCTCCATATAGTCCAGATTTGACCCCATCCGACTACTTCCTGTTCAGACTTTTGAAGAAAGAACTGAGGGGACGAAGATTCGTAACCGATAACGACATGAAGGCTGCTGTTAATGACTTTTTCGATGATAAATCTAAAGTTTTTTTTTTAACGGATTAATGTCTTTAATTGATAAATGTAATAAGTGCATTTCCCTGTCAGGAGACTATATTGAAAAATGAAAAAAAAACTAGCCATGATCGTCTTTTGTTTCATAGTTAGGTAGATAACTTTTCAGCCGCCCCTCGTATGTGTTTCCACCATTACGTAAAACGTGTAAAACGTACATTATGGATATTGGTTGTTATTTGTTCTAACTATTATATATTTATATATTTTGAATGTATAAATTATAAAATTATGCATTTCTATTGTATGTATTATCAAATATACCCAATTTCACTTGTCACTAAAGTTTTCATCATTCTGTAATGAGATATTCACCTTTAACGGGGCCAACCAAGAACTCATCTTTACGAAGTCGGTTATGAACGTGTATTTAAGGATCATCGGAAATCGTTAGTCAATCATTTGGAACACTGTTGTTTGAAAATTAGCACCATTACATTGAATTAGGATTTTTCTATCTTAAAATGTTTTTATGCAAAAGATGACCAAGGAAACAAAAAACATTTATTTATGAATACGCTATTAGCATTACGATTTTGTGAACTCTTAGATTTAATATTACTATGGAATTGATTAACTTGTCGCTAATTAAGTATACCATGATAGATTTAATAAACATAATACTTGTATAAACAAACAACTATTTCGGTGACATTTTTTAATAACATACTTTATGTTATTCGTTGATGACACCTCAGCGCGAAGATAGCAAGGGATCTGCAGGAGACGTTCAGAAAATGGGTGAATGATTCGAACGGTATGGCATACGGGTCAGTCGCTCAAAAACGAAGTGGATGGAATGTCACTTCGGTGGTGATGAAGAAAAATGTTGACATTGATAATACTACGCTATCCACTTAAAGTATCTTACAGTGGCGCAGCCTGCATACAAGCCGATTCCTGACGGCTTTACCAAGCTAGAAAGCTACGGCTAGCTGTCAGTGAATTCCATGTTACTCTAACTAAATGTCATACTCGCACGT
The DNA here is from genome assembly GCA_947859335.1 of Tortricodes alternella. Lineage (NCBI taxonomy): Eukaryota > Metazoa > Arthropoda > Insecta > Lepidoptera > Tortricidae > Tortricodes > Tortricodes alternella. Next base: position 1,015,470 of record OX401979.1, on the reverse strand, counting down.
GCGGTTTTAATTATTTCGGCTTCCCTAAGGAAATATTTCACGCTTCGCCACTGGTACCTTAGCTCTATACTCAGTCGATGCCCGCTAAGATGCAGATGTTAGCCGAAAGAGAAGAAAACAAATGATATATATTTAAAAAAACTATGAAGTTATTAAGAGAAGAAAATTTGTTTGAATACGATATGATTATAGTTTCAAGGGTACGATTACTCATTAATATTTGAAGTAAGTTATTAGCTCAACATTGTTTAAAAAAAAACAATTTTGATAATTAAGATAATTATGTATTTATTGTTTCGTCAGTATTTATTTGTGTGCTGATTATTTATTTAACCGTTTGGTGGTCTCTTGCATAAAGTTTTCCAATTACCGCATTTGACGGTCTGTTTATCTATCTGTTAGCATCTCAGTAGGTGGTACGAGGTGAGGAATAAATTTAAGAAACTACTCAAAGTACCACTATCTTATAACTGCGTAATATTTAACTTCGTTTTTAGCATCGTCACTGACAAGAAGGTTAGCAAATTTAGATAGTACTTGCTAAGTAATTGCTTTATGTTATGAAATTTGTCCTAAATTTGTTATTGATTTAAATTATTTACATACATATTTGTTTGCATGTTTGGGATTCGTGAAAACATTTGCAAAGTGTTTGTCAACGATGCCGTAATACGATTTCACTGTTACTCATCTGCCCCTTTAATTATCTGGAAAATCTAAATAAAGTCATCTATTCAATATTGATTCAGAGATATGGAAAACGATGGGTTACTTAGTTGGTTTTTTATTTTTATTGGAGCACGTCATGTGACTCCTCTTCCACCTGTTGGCGGCAAGTGGAGTCCATGAAGGTGGCCGATAGGCGCTCACACAAAATTAATACGGCGTCTGTCACCATCACTATGCCAGCTTAGGAGATGCTTTTTGACGCTTCTTTTGTAGACACTTGGGTTGTAAGAAGAAGGAAGGCGTGAGCTGGGAGAGAATTCCACATTTTTGCTTTTCGTCCGTACGCGCAGGAATTTCACTGGCTGTGATACTGTTGCGTGTGTGTATCATTATTTTATATTATTTGTCATTATCATTGTTTTACTTTATAAAGTTTGCATTGGAAATAAAGTGCCAAATAAGCTACATTATGGTTACCGTAGGTACCGTAGTAGTAAATATCGATTTTTAAATCACTTAGAATACTTAGTGCCCAAAATATAAATTAAGTTTTAGTTTTAAGTACGGTTCAATTGTGTCGAAATGTATGGAACTGTCAGACTTAAAACAGGTTCAACGACTTAAACCATTAGGCTTAAAAAGCCCCAAAGGACACATAATATGGAACGTACTTGAATTTTTATATTTAGTACTTCCTCTGTCTATTGGTGTATTCATTTCTGGATTCTTTAAACCATGAAAAGAAAGTGTAACAAATGTCTAGCACGACCTGTTCGCGAGATAATTGTCGCTCAGTGCATCCCTTACATATTTGACAAGTTCGACAGAGACACACTGAGCGTCAAACGATTCACAGTTATGTCGTGCTAACCCCCTGGAAGAGATCACTACTTAGCGATAAAACCACCTATTGATTAACTTTTTTCCAATATGTTTTACATGGTGTTTAATATAACAGTATAATGTAATGTATTGTATTTTAATGCATTATTTCCAAAGGAAAAGCCATAAACCAACCCGAGGCGGACCAAAGCGGTCCTAAAACAAATAGTTTAAACAAGTCAAGTCATATCATCAAGTGTTTTACGCAAGTGTGGTCCGAAGTGAAATTCAAATTTCAAGCTTATTATCGTATTATTAGCGTCTATAAAGTAAACAGCGCGAATGTGCTAATGCAACCAAATTGAAGTTAGTGAACAAACAGAGAAGCAAAGCGAGCAAACATGGAGGCACGAGTGAATGATTAGTACCAATTCATTGAGCGTGTCGATGAAATTCTTTAGTCATGATTTTTTAAGCTCGAATACTTGATGAGGGTTTTCGGTAAAATACCCACAGGACGCTTTTTAAATTGAACGTCGCACGATATGATTTATTCGTCGCGATAAAGTAGAAGATCTAATTGTATGCGGAATCTTTTAATTTATCGTCCACGGTAATGCCGTTGCCGTGGACGATAATGCCGTGGCCGTGGACGATAATGCCGTTACCGTGGACGTTAATGCCGTTACCGTGGATGATAATGCCGTTACCGTCGACGGTATATTTTAAAAGCGTTCAATCGCTCAATAAACCTTGTGCCCAGTAGTGGGACTTATACGAATAATGATAATCAATATACTAATTCACTCTAGCGATCTAGCACGCTGCAGCTCCCCCGGTAATATAACTCCATACAAAAAGTTAAAGTTCCATTGACTTCAAAATTTGTATGACACCTATGGGAGAATTTCGCAAATTTCATAATTTTGTAAAGGCCTTTCTCAATAAAATCGTTCATAGGAACATGCCTACCAAATTACAAGTTATTAGGATATTTTCAGAGATTTCGAGTAAGTCCGCGATTACTATTTCGCGTTTATGCTATTTTAATAATTATTATCTATCACCAGCATACCTACGTCCAGGGCTGAGGACTAAGCAATAGTCCCCGCGCAGGTTTAGTGCGGATTGGGAACGTCACACATATCGTTAAATTTTTCATGATATCTTCACAATGGTTTCCTTCGTAATTATCACATTGAATTCGTCTTATAAGTTCCGCAAAACTCAGAGGATAGTGCCGGGGTTTGAACCTACGACCCCCTGTATCAGCTCGGTTACTGCAGTACAATAATGTTAATATTCAATACCGATTTAAGTATTTTGTATCAACCATTTTCAAAACAGAAGGAGGTTCTCAACACTGCATCTTTTTTATTCGTCGAATACACCAAAAACATGCCACACAAGACCTCATAATTAAAATCTTGTTGAGAGGTCATCGGCATGCGCACACGCACACCGCAATAAATCTAATCCACGAATGTTCACTACATTATTCGGTAGACAGTGCCACACCGGGCGGTTGTCTGAAGTAAATAGGGGTCCGTAAGTTTTGGTTAGCGACGAAGTTCCACTAGACTGTGAAACCAGGGGTAGCAGGTTCAATTATCTTCTTAAATAGAGGCCAAATATCCTAAAGACACCGCGTAGCCTAACTTTTACTAGCAAATTAAGCTGCCAAACTTGACAGGCGCGTGGGATTATGCACTCCCCACGCCTGCTTCTAGACCCACCGCTTATGGCTTTTTACCCCTAATGCTAGTAGCGCGAGTCGCCCGGCTATGCAGTCTAGTGGATAAATGCTCTGTGCCACGGAAAAAAAGCACAATATTTTTTAGTTGCTTCGCTAAAATTAAAACTATTGATGTCGTAAAAAGAATTTTAGAATAGATAGTTGAAATATATAGTATGATCAGCCAAAATAATGTAGAATAATTTTAATTTTGATATGGAAGTAATTAAACGTCTCCTCAAGCCGATGGATACAGAGAGCTGGTGACCTTCTGACGCAGACAATATTGAGGAACACTTAATTCCAACAGTGGACGTCTGGACGTTGAGTTGGGTTTTGAAGCAAAATTATTATTCTTTTTATCGACTGGAGATAAATTTACAATTCTATTTGTCATTCACAGATAATCCAAGCATCTATTACAATTGCACAAAGGTCATTGCGATTTGAATTTTCTAGACTGAAATACGAAAATGTTTTGATGCCTATTTGCTTTTAAAATTACCTAAATTCGAATTCAGCAAGTTGGGTATCTGTGGGCTCTATTACTCGTCACATAATATAATAAAATAAAATATACCAGCGCTTCGGATAGGACCATCATTAGTGAGAAGCGCCGCAAAAAACTCTGCAGAAAGAAATCTTTTCAAAGCTTACAGAATATTAAAACTTAAATATAATTAAATGAAACATTAAAAGTAATACAGTAGTAAATGATAATTATTAAAACTAATAAAAAAAGTATGTTGAATAATCAACAACAAAAGAAAACGATCAAATATACTCGTAGTACACAGGTCTGAAGTCTCTCACGTCAGTTTTGGATATCACCATTTAAATATATAGCAAGGAACTGCTCAAAGCAATTCTCGTGATGCTTTCTTTTGAGGTGTCAGAACGCGAATCTGACACCATCGCACGTTCAGTCGCATGGCAACCACGGCCCTCGACACCCGTTTAAGTGACACTGTTATAATTAAGTATCCAGTACAATTCCACAACATGTGAGACAGCACCACCGATCCCATCGTCCACAATGCTATGATAGTGTGTGAATCAAGCAATATTAGACTTTTGTATGTATGTCGTAAGAACTAAGACATCAGCAGTAGTAGGGTGTGGCCATGGCCATGGCGCTGGCGTTTGACAACCTTCTATGACACTTGTTACACCAAATTGTACTGATAGGCATATCCTTCTTTTGAGATCTTTGGATATCACACATGCATAACAGTGCGGACCCTACAGCGCAGCCGTTCACGAGTCAACCAAAGCAAAGACGCGGAGTACCTACGATGAATCCTTTTGAATATAAAGTGTGTTTTACCCATAGGTTGTAAATAAATTTAAAGGAACAGAACCCTTACTTGTTCATCGTATAAGTTTTTTACCAGGGCCGGACTCGATTAATCTTCCATATCGCGCCATCGGCGGCCTCTTGAATAATCGCGGCGCGGACGAGTTTAACATAAATTAACTTTTCCACGACACCTTTTTGAATGCCTCCCTGGTTTTACAAAGAACTACCTACTTTCTATTACCCTTCGACACGCTTATTTAAACCTTACGCGATTGCAATAAGTTAGTCATGATCTGATTAAGAAACGGTGGTAAAACATTGTATTAACAAAGTTACGTTTGCGCTTACACGCACAGTTTTGAACTTTATTATTATTGTGTTAAAGGTGAATTGAAATGCTTGTTTATGCGAATGAAAAAGTAATAATGAGCCTTCATGGAAAGATTGATATCGGTGTGTAGAAAGGTCAAGTGTGAACATTTGTTTGTTAATGCCCTCGTATAATGGATTTGTGTTTTTTAATGATATATAAGATGTCTTACTTTGGTCTGATGGATTAGTTTGATATGAAATGTTAATTGAATTAATTTAAGAATGGATATTTAACAAAAAATCCTGTAATAAATACTGCCTGACAAACTTACGACATTTACAATCATTAAGATGTCACTAAATTATTTGGTTGATATACGACTTTATCTTATTGTTTATAAGAAAGAGCGGCTATCCCTACTTCATATCCCAACTAATATTATACAGGCGAAAGTGTGTATGTTGGTTTGATAGTTTGTCGTTCTATCACGCATCAATGCATAAATGGATCGAGGTGATATTTTACATATAGATAGTTTATGGGCAGGACAGTGTCATAGGATACTCTTTATCTTGGACAAATTTCACGCGGACAGAGTCGCGAGGAAAAGGCAAGCGACGGATCTACGTGATTTTTGCATATAGTTTTGCATATGGGACGTAGGCTAGTTTTTATCACGAAAAAGCAAGCAAGCAAGTTTCCCGACACGGAACGGATGATAATCGTATTCCACGCGGAAAAACCTATTCAGTAATATAGGTAGTTCGTTTAGAAACAAACCAAGGAAACTGTATTTTTACAAGCTTTTTGTTAAGTGGGAATGTTTGTATGTTTGTTTGCAAGCTGAATTAGAACCACTTCCTCTTATCCTGAGTAGCTGAATTTTTAAATGTTGATTCAGTTCTAATGACAATGCATTTTTATTGTAAGCGTGACCTGAATCGACATCCAGGATTAGCTCCAGACAAAGGAACTCTTGAACAATCAACAGACCATACGAAATTTTGTGTACGCGGTTTATTGCAAAATTAAAGTGCAATGGACAACAAGTTTGTTAAACAAATGCAATTTTCAACAAAAATCTATTAAACTAATCGTTAGACAGTTCACCACCGTTGAAAAACATTAATCATTAATTTAACCTTAAGCAATGCAGTAGTGTTAATGTTAATGATAATAACTAGGTATGTTTAATTTATACTATCATTTATCACGATTGGTCAACCGTAAAATTAATCTGTTTGCATCATACATAATTACAACGTACAGAAAATTACAACGTTGGAATTTAATGGGCTATTAATATTTTAAAATGATAAAACAAATGAATAACTTTAAATAGAAAGATCGGCGATATAGCCGAATGATTCTGTGTAACATTGTGACTGTAGTGGTGTTGTGTTCGGTTACTATCCCATTTTTAAACCACAGGCACAAATACGCACACATGAATACTTTTCCATATCTACTCACACAAATTTAAATGCGCCCCCAAAGTGTATTACCTATACTATATTTTAAATACAATGCTACGTCAGCTGATATGGCGTATGTAAAATGGCCAGGGCATCTATTCGAGAACGTTCTAGCGATATTGTTGCGGCTCGCGAGCGAGACTTGCATCCCACTCTTACGCATTACGCATCGTGCGGAAGAGTGGCTACAAGAGTGTTGCTACAATATCGCTTGGACGTTACCGAATAGAGGCGCAGGTCTTATAAAGATTCGGTAAGATATTGAAACAAATACCAATAACTCAATCAAGTTTATTGACAACAATCTGAGAGATGGCCAATGGGGTTGAAGAGTTCTTCAGTGGCGACTGTGTACTGGACGGCACAGCGTGGGCAGAACACCCACACGGAGATCATTGGGGGAGGCTTATGCCCAGCAGTGGACGTTTTACGGCTGAAATTATGATGAGGGGCTATAGAGAGGTAACAGTCATGTCACCTGTTCATCCCAATTGACGAACAGTGAGCGATCAAGACCAGTCAGCTCTGTGATCCACGCTGCTTCTTCCAGTAGGTACGTGGTCGCCACTCAAGAACTCTTCGGCCCCATTGGCCATCTGTTCTACCAGCACCCGCCCACGGCCACTTAAGTGTAACAATATTTCTGCGGAATGATAACTTAATATTCAACAATACATACAGAACAGGAGTCATGTAACAAAGTGGTTAGCCTAGTTGGTAGTGACCCTGCCTCTGAAGCTAGCGTCCCGGGTTCGATCCCCGGTAAGGGCAAATATTTGAGTGATGAGCACGAATATTTGTTCCCGAACATCCAAGACTGTTTCATGTGTATTTAAGTATTTATTTTTCTATATAAGTATGTATATCGTCGTCTAGTACTCATAACACATAGCCTTTAGAGCTTACTTTGGGACTAGGTCGATTTGTGTAAATATTGTCCCCTGATTTATTATTATTATTATGAAAAATAAATCAAGAAACTTATATTTTAATAATTTAAAAACTTCAATTTTTACTTCTAAGTTACGTGACTTAAAACACTAATCACGACGCATAACATCACAATCGGGTGCGTTTCGAATCGCGCTCATAGCACCAGATCGAGCCCGCGCTCGCACCGATTTATCGGGTCGTGCATTCCCTGATCGTACATTATTGGCTCCCGCGTTTTTACATTTATACCTGGGTATTTTGTTTGTATCTTCCAGTACAATGACGTCAAATGCGAGAGCTGACACTGGATAGCGGTTTGGCGGCAAATTTAAAACGCAAAATATTTTTTGGGTTTTTTCCTTGAAAATGAGGAAATGTAATTATGGAAATATTTTTTCACTTTCAAATCGAGTTAACAAGCGGCCTGCGCCTCTACTCGGGAACGCTAACTGATATTGTAGCGACTCGCGAGCGAGATTTCTAATCCCACTCTTCCGCACGACGCGTAATGCGTAAGAGCAAGATGCGAGTCTCGCTCGCGGGTCGCTGCAGTATCACTTGACGTTCCCGATGACACGCCCTGAAATATGAATACTTGAAATATTGTCAGAAATAGTCCGATATGTTTCGAACTCGTATGGTGTCCTTCTTCAGGGGTTGAGTGCGGTTGCGGTCAAAGCAGCCCCGCACTGCCCGCCGCGCAGCGCGCTGCGTTCGAGCAGAGTGAGCGTGTGTGGCTAAATCGTGAGTAAAGGCGTGTGTATTTCAACTATTCATAATGTCTCCCACGAAAGTTTTAATTTAACTATAGCCTGAAATATTATTTGAAAAGCAGTCAAGAACCGAATTCTTTGGACGTTGTCAGTTACTCTAGTTCTTTTGCGGATCTCCTCATGTCTAATTCGATATCGCAGTGAAAAACCGAGCATAATCCTCTCCATTACCTTTGATTATGGTCCCGTGGCATGCGAACTGCTCGTAAAAGATGCGTGCGCAACTGATAAATTGCAGGGGAGTAGGTACTTTATAGCCAGTTTTTTAAGCAAAATAAACTAGGGCCGTAATGACAGTAATTTCGATGTTAAGATTATGGTAGCAGAAGCAGTCACATAGATGTAAATTGATTACAGACACAGACAAAATATCCTAAGGACACCGCTTAGCCTAACTTTTACTAGCAAATAGAGCTGCTAAACTTGCGGGGCGCGCGGGTTTTGAGGGTTCCTTAGCATAATGGGAAAAAACGGAACCCTTATAGATTCGTCATGTCTGTCTATCTGTCTGTCTGTCTGTTTGTCCGTCTGTCTGTCTGTCTGTCCGTCCGTATGTCACAGCCACTTTTTTCGGAAACTATAACAACTATGCTGTTGAAACTTAGTAAATAGATGTATTTTGTGTACCGCATTAAGATTTTCACGCAAAAATAGAATAAAAGCAATAAATTTTTGGGGTTCCCGATACTTAGATCTGAAACTCAACATTTTTTTTTTCATCAAACCCAATGTGTGGTGTATCTATTGGATAGGTCTTCAAAATTGATATTGAAAATTGTTATAACATTTTTTTCTAAACTGAATAGTTTGCGCGAGAGACACTTCCAAATTGGTAGAATGTGTCCCCCCCCTGTAACTTCGAAAATAAGAGAATGATAAAACTAAAAAAAATATATGATGCACATTACCATGTAAACTTCCACCGAGAATTGGTTCAAACGAGATTTAGTAATCAGTTTTTTCTGTGACGTGTGACACAGTTTCGCGGTGTCCAATAACCGTCCACGAAAACGACGGAATACGACACCCTTCGGCCAGAATTCCTGTTTCGTGAAGGACGCAAGTTGGTCGGTCGGTACCTCCACCACAAAGGACGTAAAATTGACCTTGTGACGGAACTCCAACCGCTCGACTCTCAGGGTAAAACTGGTTTTCACTCTGCAATACTCTACGATCTCCTTCTCCTTCGTAGAGTAATGCAGTCGGGACACGTACAGCTGCATCGTCGGAACAGCCGGACGCAGCAGATGTTTCGGTCCCGTCGGTGCAGCCCCGCACAGGTTCTGACAGGTCGGATTCTTCTTCCTTCGCACCGTTTCGAGCCCGTCCTTGTCGCACCGGTCCTCAGGAGGGATTCGTTTTGCCACTTGTTGATCCCCGCGTCGGCCGCGAGGTCGTGGCAGGTCTGCTTGCAGCGGCAGCGTGGTCATGCCGAGGAGTCGACGCACTCACGCGTTTCGTTAAGCCAACAGAGGAACTGTAAACGAATATAAACGATTGCAACGGGTAATAGAGCTCACTTGCGCAAAAAACCAAACACCACTTTCGCTGCATCAGACACAGACTTTGCTAAAATCGATTGATGCTCTACGAAAAAAAAAACAGCGGACAGAATAAACGTAACAGAATGCATAAATATTTTTTTATTTGTTTTATTTTAAGGTGAGATTTTTAAGCGCGTATGAATATTCGTATCGCTGTGAATCAAAAAGAGTTGCTTTGTTTCTAAAAAATGGTTATATCAGTTCAAAATACCTAGTGATACCCAAAACCAAAACAACATGTTGAATATTTGATAATATTTCAACCGATCGGTTTCAATGAAACGAAAAAATCGCATCGCACGGCCGAGGGAATCCAATTATCGCACATTTGACGTACACTCTACGAGCACAACCCACTTTGGGAACAGTGTGGTCGTTGGGAATGGTATTTCGGCATTTCGTTTCAAGTTCTCCACATCTTGTGACGCAACTATGCAGATGCATCGCGATTGGCTGTTGTTTGATCGAAATAAACCAGTTCAAATACAAGTACATATATAATACTTAATTTATTTAATCGGATATAATACAAGGATTTACCATTGAGGTACTGTGTAAGTGCCTCGTATTTTAACTAATAAAGCTACCATTATTCCATCTCTTTTTGTTACCTGCTTCTACCATCCACCCTCACTTGCATCCTGAGTCTCAATGTCTCAAAACGACGCACAAGAGCCTTATTGGGTGATTTCTATCTGCTCTACCCGTTTTAATGCGAAACGGTTTTGTTATAATAAGCAGCAAAACAAAGTTAAGTTTGGTTATCGTAAATTTAATGGATATTCAATGTAATCTCTTTGTCTTTTCTATGTTCTATACCGCCACACCTTTGTCACATCACACACTGAACTTAAATAGTAGTTTATGCAACGGTTGCATAATGATTGGCCTTAAAGCACTAGTGCGGTTTTCATGAAACGAGCCGATAGGCGAGTTTCATAATAAGATCGCACGTGTGTTTTAAGGCCAAATTATGCAGAGTTGCATACATAACTTCATCTACACACATATTATAAATCCTCCATGATGGGTTCAGAATCAATATTTTCTGGCAACAAGTTATTTGTTGCAATCGTGCTGCATATTTCCGATATCTGGCGCATTTTCACATCACACACACTCCGAGAAGACTACTTACTATTCATATTTTCAACTAAAATGTAAATTACAAACAACTTTTTCTATTCAATTCAAAAACAATTCTACTTTCGTTCAGCAAAACGCCAACATGGCGATCCTCCGTCAAGACCATTTTTTTTTAAATCATAGACAAACGGATGAAGTCTCTATTCTCACGTCACTCGAGATCAAATATTGTGCAGTTTATATTTAAAAAAACATACTGAATTGACGTTTCGTATCAATAACTGTTTTAATATCTATGGATACTAGAATAGAGACCACTTGAGTTTTGACAGCTGTTCCAAATTTAATCTCTTTTCTTTACTAAAAACGATAAAGAAGTCATGTTATTTCTTTATCGCAGCACTGGTTTTTCCTAATTGGTTGTCAAAATGGTGGTCATTTCCTAAGGTTTTTGATTAACCAATGGAGGTTTTATGATATGGGTGTAGATAAATAATTATATGATTCAAGAGAATGTAAGTACATGCAAAGTGCTTAGATGAACGTAGAGCTAACATTTCCTGGATAGACAAATGATTGAGCCAGTATGAATATCGCTGGCGAAGAGAAACACACAACGATTTTTAACGCTAGGACTGTACAGTGCATCTATTGTCTTAATGTCTCTCGGCAATCATCGCATTTCCGAATACAAACGAATGCAACTGATAGAAATCCGACGACAGACGACACACGAAGTTTGCCGCGAGAGATTAAGAAAATAGCTGCACTGTACAATCTGTCAAAATAAACACACTGTGCTCCACCAACCCCGAATAGATGAAAAACGACCGATCCGCCAATTACACTAAAAAATGCGCGCGCGCGGCAATTAAAATGATTTACATATCGATAAATCGTGAAGATATATCGATATAGCGGCATAAAACGGTTTTTATATCGCCCCCTATCGGATTACGCGTATTGAATGTTTTATTAAAAAATGATTAAGGGTTAAAAATGATAGGATAATAACGATAAAATTGCCAGCTATACTTTTAATTTGAATGGAAATTACGTGGAACCATCTAGGTTCCGTTAAGTATTTTGTAGATTATAAATTTCATTCTGTTCGATTCAATTATGTTTATTTTTGACACGACGATCCATATAACACAAACAATGGGCGCATTACACGGTATAAAATATGGCTCCGTTTTGATGTATTAAGAATCAGTCCTTAAAAAAACATGACTTCATTCGCGTGGAATTCGGTTGTTAAACCCTCAGGAAGTATTAAATTTTCTGGGATAAAAAATAGTCTATGTTTTTTTAAATCCAGGTTATACCATTCCAAATTTCAATCAAATCTATTCAGCCGTTTCAGCGTGAAGAGGTTACAAAAATACTAACACACACGCAGGTATAAATAAAGAGGTTTACAGACTCATAATCTATTTCATTCTCATTTTCAGTCAAATAATTTGCAACATTGTAACTAACAATAATTATCCGAATTAATTGTAAATAGATTAATGTCGCCTTGTAATAAAACTATGTATCAACATTGAAGATAAACTATGACAACTCAAATTTGAGCTAATGACGGTAGATATTGTCAAAGCATTGCATGTCAAACTGCAATTTAAAAACAATCTCCCAACACCACACCACAATGCCTAAACTTAACAAACTATTTTAAAACTTACAGCCTTGTTATAAGAATCATAATTCGAATTTCCCGAGTTGTACATTAGCTGTTTTTGTATAAAAAGTATGACAAAAGTCGTATAATTAAAGGCAATGTAGATATATTATCGTGGTGATGAACAGACAACGTAATAAACGCGATTATTGTTATCGTTGATGATGAATGATACGGAGAAAGAGTCGTAAAGCGTGATATGGAACGGATCTGTAAATTCCGTAACTGATCATTACGGTTGCCTTGCAAATCGATTAATAATAAATGGTACATTTTAAAAGTACCAAACATAAAACACAGGCAAAGGCTTCATTGGCACGATGCTTGCAATTGCCGTACCACCCGTGTGACATATAATGTTTTTATCAAACTTAATATCGTATTAAGAAACTTCTTGATTATTTTATGGTTTGCCTGTATTCATGACATAAGAGGAGTGTGAACCTACTGCTTTACATACAAAAGGCGATAACGATTTCCATACCTTAAAGGTTGACCGATGTTGACCAATTTTTGACACGTTGTCAGTCAGAACAAAATCTATTTCACAATAATCAATAAATTCAGTGTTAATGTTCCTTTAGTATTCTCATACAAAAGGAATTTCGGCGATTATTTGACTTTGTTGATCTTTAATCAAATATCAAAAAACGTATAAACCAAGATTTTGTTCTGACTGACAACCTATCAAAAATTGGTCAAAATCGGTTAACATTTAAGGGGTTTAAATCGTTATCGCCTTTTGTATGATGTTTGCCGTTGGTTCACAGTCCTCATATGAAAATTCCAACTTTCTATCTCTTACCGTTCGATTGCAGGGCTGAAGCCTTTGACAGACGGATGGACGGACATCATAGGCTCGGTAATAGGACCCCGTTTCTAAGCGACGTGGTGGATTATGTCCGCAAGAAGTCCGGCTGCTCCCTGAGGGTATTCCAGCTGCGATCGCGCCAATACGTGCACTTCAGCTCGTTTGTAGTGCTCGTGCCGCGGCCGCAGCTGGAGACCGTCACGTGTCCGGACTTCTGGCCGAAGGGTGTCGTGTTCAGGCGCTTCCGGGGCACCATTCCTGTCCAGGACTGACTCCAGGTGGGACGACGCTAAGGAGCCACGCCTTTTCGTCCCCTAAATAATTTTATGTAATTACTTTTAAGTTATTTTAATATGTGTGTTACTCTGTAAGGTATTTATATCTGGGCCAATGGTGCCTAAAATAAATGGTTTTATTATTATTATTATTTAAACCTTAGGTGTAAGCCATGTAAGGCAATTGCATCGTAATTTTCAAAACGTTGTATTGGATTATCAATAACTCTGTTCTGTATTTATTTTTGTATAATTAATACCTCTCCAGAGAACTCTAAAAAGTTACGCCTGCCATATTTCAACAACATTCATGAGTCTTAATGACAGTTTTATTTCCTGACTGCCTTTTGTTGGATTCGTGCGATTTAAATGGTTACAATAAATTGTAACAACAAGGTCAAACGTGTTTATTTAGTTAGATACATTTTAACACCTGCCCTGCCTTCATATACCTAACTCCGTCTCTCCTACTTTAACCTACCCTACTTCCTATTTCCTTTATATTTTTAACTATCTTATTTTATATAAATCTTCTTCATAAATGACCGCGAAGATATTAAAGTTGTGATATTTGTTACTCAACGCCACTCTTTCAGGGCTGAACACATTTAGATGTAAATTGGTGTCTATCCCCAAAGATGTAAAAGCTTCTGAGGAACAAAACACTACTCAACTAAAATATTTTGCTGATGTCGTTGACTAAAAAAAAGTGAAGAAATATATATTACACTACTCTGCTAAAATATGTTACTGAAGTCGTTGACTAAAAATGATGAAGGTGAAGAAATATACAAAACACTTTGCCTCTAAAATATGTTGCTGTGCCCAGCATGGTTCATAATTATATTCTTGCTCTAAGATGTAAACTTTTATACAATGAAAAGGCAATAACATATTTAGTTACAAGTATTGAGTAAAACGGGAAGAAGTAACCTGGTGATTGGGCACTGATTCTAAAACAGGGGATCGTGGATTCGAAATGCTAGCTGCAACTTCTGACGTTAGCTTTGAAACCTTCTAAATAGTCAACTTATCTGTACTTTGGGAAGGCCTGGCAGAAATCAAACATCAAAAAAACTACTGTAAATGTTGCATAGTTCTATTTCCCGCCAACTCCACAGTGAAAGTCAAAGTCAAAGTCAAACTTTTTTACAAGCTCTTATGAAGGTCAAGGAATGAATCTACCACCGATTCGGAAAAAATCCTCTACTGAAAAGAGCCGGCAAGAAACTCGGTTAGGTATCATTTTTTCAAATCAGTACACATATAAGTCAACAATGATGTCTACAGTTTTATACAAATCTAAGTATATACCACAGCAGGTACGCTCATCGAGACTCAGGGATCGCCGGTGCAGGTCACGATTTAAGCCAAACACAGTTGATTTTATGACACTGACACTTCGCCAATTGTAAAAAGGCCGTCAGCGCTCTGTTTACATGTGGCGAGGTATTCGTCAACTTTTTCAATGCCGTGTAATGCTACTAGTTGCGCCGTAATTTGGCTTTGTAGCGAACACTTTACGAACAGAAAATCTATAGCAATAACTGTTACGGTGAAAAAAAGAAGATACACTTATTGTGACACCACATCACCCGAACCCGCTGTTCAGGGATGTGGTGGATTACACTCCTCTCGCCAACGTCCCTCCCAGACGTAGGCGTCCTCGTCACGTGTTCTCGGACCCAGATGACATGATTACGGCCAGTCTTGCGGCCAGTTCGATAGACTCTAGCCCACCTGTAGTGCAGGGCTCCGACGACACTAGCTCAGCTCCTTACACACCACACCGTCCCCTCCGGAGGAGGCGTGCACGTCCCCACACCTCCACACGTGGCCGGCCACATTTCTTCAATCGCTACCGGCATGTACCGGGTAGATTCTCACCTATCAGACACACCTGACTGAGTTTCTTGGTGCTTCTTCTCAGTCAGATTTAACGTAGCCTTTCCGAAGCACTGTAGCACAAAAATCCGATTGTTTGTATCCCCGCTTAACGTCCTAAGTCCGAGGTCGGCTCAATAGGAGCGCCCTTAGGCATGTTAAGTAAAATTCCCCTTGTTGAGCGCCATTCAGGCTGCTCGCATCTTTCCGGTGAAGTTGTCGAAGTCGTCAGAGACTAACAGCGTATGTCCATTCTAAAAAAAAAAAAAAAACACTTATTGTCTTAATATTTTTTATGAAGATTGTCAACATTCAACCAGTTTTTGATTGACATTATGGTCGAATTCAGAAACGCCACTTAAGCATTTGACTAGATATTAAGTAGTTAAATATCCTTCAACTAGTTGTCAACCTATACAGAAACGTCACTTTAATTAAAGCTCAAATTGAGTGGCCTTTCTGAATTCAGCCAATACTTGCTAAGTTTAATCAATGTCATCGTTCAAAGTTTACAGTCCTTGTTAACCATGTGAGCTGGTATCCAAAACAATAGTTTTGCATCACGTTTTCGAAGTCATACTGTATATGCTTTCAGTGCACGCGAGTGTAGTTAATAAACAATGCATTTTCAACCTAATTCCTTGAGTCATACTTTAGTAAATTGCTTGCTTGGCTTGCGATCACTAATTACCAATGAGTTTCTGGAAAATATACTTTCTTCGTTTTAATTAAAGTCTAGTGTTAAATAAGCCTAGTATGGTGCATACCTTGCTTTTAAAACTCCTGTATATTTAAGACGGTTATGGTTCAAAATCGAATGGCAATATCAACATAGTTATTGTTTTATGTTATGTCTAAAATGTTTATGTGGACCGTTTGTTTGTTTGATGTTCATAGCTGTTAAATGTGCGAGTTTATTGCCGCGCGTTCTCTTCCAGTTAATTATTGTTTCGTTAAAAATGCCTGAGCTGGAACTGGTGCTATTTTTATGATCGGATAATTATAGTTGATGAAACTACGAAATTAACATTAAAAAGTGAATGAAACTAGGTATTTATAATGACACCCACACATATGTAGCCAATCAACGAGGAATTTGACGACGCGGATAGCCTAGTTGGTAGTGACCCTGTCTCCGACGCAAGCGTCCCGGGTTCGATCCCCTGTAAGTGCAAATATTTGTGTGATGAGCACGAATGTTTGTTCCTGAGTCTTGGATGTTTCCTATGTATTTAAGTATTTATTTCTCTATATAAGTATGTATATCGTCGTCTAGTACCCATAACACAAGCCTTTAGAGCTTACTTTGGGACTAGACCGATTTGTGTAAAGATTGTCCCCTGATTTATTTATTATTTATTATTAATTTAACGTAACATTAATAAATAAAATAAATAAATAAATCAGGGGACAATCTTTATTCATTTATTCTTTTATCCATAAAACTTGATACTATGATCATCATCACATGTATACGTCAGGGTTACCAGACGTCAGGAATTTTCGCCATTTGTCACCACTGCGGCCGGATTACGAAAATGTTAGGAAATTTTATATACCTACGTACATCTTTTTAACTCTTTAACCAGAAAATAATAATTATGACAAGCGGGTCCGTCAGGAATGTTTTCACAAATCAGGTTTTTTTTTCAGAACTTTCGAAATTTGTATCTGGGAACGCTACCCGCGATCCTCATTTACTCGACTAATGTAAACACAACTTAACACTATACAAATATATACAACGTATCGCAATCACGGTTTTTGTATTCATATCCAATTCAAGCGATCTCAAGGATGTGACTTTAAGATTTGACAGCAGTATCTTTATCTAACCTACCATTTGTTTGGCTATCATAGTTATTTATAGCGTCTGTCAAATTAATATTAGTGGGCCATTTGTCAGCTCTGCCCTTGGTTATAATGAGTCATGGATTAATTCGTAATATTGCATTAGGAATACATTTAAAGTGTTCTTTATTATCTCATTGTTATTGGTCTATACATGTTCCACTTTTATGTACTTACAGAGTTCGCTCTAAGTGGGGACTGGGCACTAGTCCCCATGCGGGCCCAAGCCGGATTGAGGACTTCACACATATTGAACCAATTACTTCGCTGTATGTAGGATTCCTCAAGACCACTCCCTTTACCTTGATAAAGTATCTGTATAAGACTTAGTTGTTCGTTTAGCGTTATTTACTGTTTCTTTGAAAAGCCTTAAATACAATGTTTATTCTTATATATGCCACTTCTAAGCCCAAGTAGTTTTGTGTAGTTATAAGTGTTTAGTGTGTTTGTATAGCGTTCTGATTGCTACAGTTGGTGCTGGTTGAAAATCAGCACTGCAGGTGTTGTCTGACACCTCAGCATTATGCTGAGTCAGTGATCGATTCACTGCCGCGAGGACATATCTCTCGTTTTCTGTATTGATGGTTAGTTTTTATTATTGTGTATTATTATGTGGACAATAAATAGATATGTTTTCTTTCTTTCTTAGATGATAATGCGTCTTATATTATACAATTATTATTAAATACATCAATAACTATGTTACGGCTGCCTACTCAATTCCCGATGTTAATATCAACACCTGTGCCATAACTACCTGTTACTAAAAGCCATAAATCTTTATTTCAAAGTATCCGGCCCCTAATCGCACAGCGCATTAATATTTCACCCAACTTGCGTGTACGCATATATTTAACATAAATTATCAGCGAAATCGTTGGCTAATTAATACTGAACATATTTTTTACGACGCCATCAATATATTTTTTATGAATCTTATTTATACCGCAGCCTTTTTATGTGAGATGAATATTTAAGTCTTAATGTATTAACTGTATTTGATCGTTTGTGTTTGTAAACTTAATGGAATTTAATTTGCGGATGATGATTAAGTCAAAAATGTTTGACCTCGTTTTGACAGATTACAAATTATATTTAATTCTTAAAATGCCTAAACTTTAAATACAATTTGTAAGCATTCAGATCTACGTCTATGGCAGAAGGATTTAAATAATAAGGAAGTTTTCTGAAAAATCCTAATTAATCCGTTATTTACATTATAAAAAAATAACGAACACATATTTTTTCTTTTGTCGATTAAACAAAAAATTACGAAGATATAATGCGTTGAAATTTCGCGTGACCTCACGACTTTGCACACTTTGTACCAATTTAGTGGGGACTTATGACGTCATAAGTCCCCACACCCGAACTTTGATGCGCATTATCTTTGTCAATTTTGATTGATTTGATAAAGCAAAAAATATGTGTTCAATCTTTTTTCATAATCTAACTGACGAACAAATTAGAGTTTTTCAGATAATATCCTTATTGCCGTGATCAATAGATCATCATCATGATCATCAGCAGCCCTAGAACTTCCACTGCAGGACATAGGCCTACCCCAAAACTGGAGGCATTTGCCATAGTCGCCACGCTTAGCAGGCGGGTTGGTGACCGCAGTTGGTCATGATAGTACTCGCAGGACGCTGCTGCCCGTCCTTTGGTTGGTCCCTCTGTCGCCTTTTACGACACCCACGGGAGGAGATGGAGTGATGCTATTCTGAGCTGGCACCACACGGACGGATCAATAGATAGCCCTATCTAAACAGTTTTTGGGAAAGTGAGAATTTCGCAAAATGCTTATGACTGTAGAATACTACAGACTTCACAGACTGATTGTTTATTTTTCACTGGAACTTCCTACTTCCGTCTACTACTGGATTAGCCTACCAGCTCACGCCAGTGAGCACGATATTCGAGACTTTTTATAACTCCTTGCCAACCACTTTGCGTACCTATGGAATGGGGAGGGTTAGATTATACTGACCCTGAAGTATTAAATTTCTATTGTTATGTTCCCTGTTATATGTTACAAGAAATACGTTACCCAATAAAGTTATGGATTCGTTTTATTATTCTTTAGAATTACAATTAAAATGAATCACATCATATCACAAGATCTTTGCAAAACAACTTGCAAAAAATATACTAAAACAATGAATAACTCATAACTTAAGAGCATAATTACTGTTTTAAGTACTTTGTTGTTTCATTGTTATCAAAATTAATGAGGTTCGAATAAACAAAATCCTTTTTAATTCCATTTTGTAATTAAGATAATTGAGTGATTTGCAAATAAGCCGGTATCATGTTGACGCGATAATAATTTCAAATTAATTAAATTTGTTTAAAAAAACCGGAAATGTATGGGTAACCCAACCAATGTTTATTTCTGTTTAGCCTTTTGACTGTTAGATAATAAAAGGCATTAAGTTTAAATAAGTAAATAAACACGTCAAATTAAATTTTGGCTAGCATTTTTATTATGCGAAAGTGACTATCTGTTAGTTAGTCTGTCTGTTATGTAACTGACTTAAAAAAAACCGAAGGATGAGGTTCTCAATTCGACGCGCTTCTTTTTTTTCACAGTTCAACTGACACACCGATTTTGATGCTAATTGGCAAAGATCTCTTTTAGGGTTTAAGGAAGGATAAAGAATATTTACCATCCCAGAAATATCCACAGTTCCCTAGGAAATACGCGAACGAAGTCGTTGGTAAAAACTACTTTTTTACAGGAGCATTTAAATTAACTTAAACTAACTAAACATATAGCAAATTGTCATTTGCACGTATCAGTTGGCTCGAGGTTGCTAGAGGAATTTTTGACAACTACTTACGTCCCAAATTCAGTACAATCCGCAACACGTAAGTGTACTTCTGTGAAGTGAGCCTAAAGCCGTGTTCGGCGCAGGTACACTCACGCTCCTGCGCCCTTCGAACCCTTTTTAACCGACTTCGTGCTCCGCTGCTGCACTGGGAGTGAAGAAATAGCATAGAATGCGTGCAGATGCTTATCATCCTGGCATGTCGTAAAAGTCGACTAAGGGACGAGTCCTCTCCAACATGGCGGACGGGCGATGGGCTGATTACCTGTCACCATACGGTTCATCATACCATCTTAGGACTACTTAATCGAACGTGGCCACAAGTAGTCTTGTGGCTTTGCCCACCCCATTAGGGATTTCGGGCGTGATGCTATGTATGTATGTATGTAAAAAAAGGAGGTTCTCAATTCGGTTGTATTTTTTTTATGTTTGTTACTTCTCAATTCCGTCATTTATTAACCGATTTTGAAAAATATTTTTATAATCGGTAGGGTATACCTCCAGTTTGGTCCCGTTGTAGTCAAAGTCGAGGTGTGATGAGATCTATAGGAATCGATGGAACTCTTTAAATATTATAGGCACAGGTATATAGTAATTTTAATATTTTTTGTTATAACTCAATCAGTTACGTTCCAAAAGCAATATTTGTTGAAGTGGAACTGTTGATGAAGACCATAGATGATCACTCGAACTCCTAAATGATAAGTATTTCACGGATGGTGATAAGATTGCTATGTTAGGTTCAGAAGCAACTTATGTTCATGAAAATCCATGTGGTAAAATATAATCGGTTGTGAAGAACCAGGAGTACCTACTCCTCAACTATTGAAAATGAAAATGAATGAATGAAAATGAAAATATTTATTTTGCAAGTAGGCCACACGGGCTTTTTTACATGTCTGAATCTACCAGCGCTTCGAAAGGTGACATGTGCTGAGAAGAAACGCCGCAAGAAACTCAGCAGTAAGCACCTTGGATAGCAACAGTTTGTAAATGTTGATGAGCAATTGGCATGACGCTATTGTTAGGACTTGATGTAGTAAATGTCTGTCGTTAAAACGCATGATAATAACTAAAATGTGAAAATAAAAAAATTACTTTATAAAGGCTGCAAGTCGGTTTTTTTTTTTTTTTAATTATAACACCCAAAAAGGTTTACTGCGACGCTACTAGTAGCTAACTTTAGATGCAAACTTACGTGGTGACAAATTGTAAATCTTTGATGAAATCCACTGGGTTCTTCAGTAATGTTTGTCGATTTAAACCTACGTTATTTAACTAGAAAAAACCTATTCATTTGAGTAGATGTAATCGTTCGATTCGTTTCCTGTGCGCACGGACGGACATACTTCATTGTATGTAAATGGCGCGATATTATGCCTATCAGATCCTATCAGGCACTCAGCTGCTTGAGGAGTTAACGCCTCATGTGCACCATTGATGCGATCAATCTTTATTTATGGTCCACTATTTTTAGTATTTATTGCTGTATAGGTTTCAGACAAAGGTTTTCGATCCTCTAAGATATTTTAATTAAGTTGTCCAGGAATTACCTACATCTATGTGACATTAAAACTTTCGTGAGACATTATGAATACTTGAAAAACACACGGCTTTACTCACGATTTATTGTCAGAAATAGTCCGACATGTTTCGAACTCGATTGGAGTCCTTCTTCAGGGTTTGAGTGCGGTCCCGGTCAGATCAACCCGCGCACTGCCCTCCGAGCAGCGCACTGTCGACGCGTACAGTATTCCGAATGGCTGGGACAACGGGCTTCCACGCTGGTGGCAATTCCCACCCCAAGAAGGACTCCAATAGAGTTCGAAACATGTCGGACTATTTCTGACAATAAATCGTGAATAAAGCCGTGTGTTTTTCAAGTATTCTATGTGACATTTTTTTATTATTCAATTATCTTCTATAGTTTTATAATAATAATTATCATTATAAAAGTTTGATTTGATTAAGTATATTTAAGTTTCTATATTCTGTAAACTTTCTGTATGATTTAAAAAGATGACTGAGGGGAAGCGCAAAGAAACTCAGCAAAAAGGCTGAGTTTCTTTGCGCTTCCCCTCAGTAGTGATTGTCCTGCTCCAAGCGCAAGTTAGATTCATTTTATTTTATTATATTATGTGACGAGTAAAAGAGCCCACAGATGGCCAACTTGCTGAATAAACGATTTGACTTCATTTGACCTTTTAAGTGGTCCAAGGACCCTATACCTACATCTCTGTGACCTTTTATAAAGATTTAGACCGGAGACTCTAAACATATCCCTTATTATCGACCGAGTAAGCGAAGCGAGCGAAGCGTCTCCGTTTCAGCTTGGGCAAAAATGCTTTCATGTCCGGCGGATGTCCATTTATTCTCCTCTATAGGTAGCATTTCTCAACCGATTCTCGTTGGGGTTTTGGATGGATTATTTGTCGATTCAGTATTTCGAAATTTTTCAAAATGGCGGGGTCATGGGGATTTTACGATAACAAAGTTATTTGCGGAGTTGGTGAACTGACCGCGACCTATGTCGATGCGTGGGGATAACAGTTTTCCAACGACAAAGTTAAGTTTGTCGCGAGATCTATAGCTCACGGAGCCACTTGTTTAAATGGCTTTCTTTGTAATATTTGGTTGAAAAAAGTATTTCCGTTGAATTTCTTGCGGCGCTTCTTCTCAGCAGATGTCACATTTTGAAGCGCTGATAGATTCAGTCATGTAGCTTTCTTGCGGAATAAATAATTTTAATTAAAATATGAATCCACTAATCGATAGATATCGTATTATGTCTCACATAAGATGGGCCTTATTATTAGTCACATAAGATTTTCTGGCTCCGGAATATATTCGTTGTAGTCACTAAGCCAGCGCCGTTATTGTAAATCCTGTAAGCCCGTCGCTATGACGGCTCTAAATATGCGCATGAGCATGTTTTGACAGCGCTGCGTGGATTAATACGCCATAGAGACGGAAATGACGACAGCTGTTCAAAAATATATCAATGGACCTTGAATAAACTTCTTTTAGTAACTATAAAGAGTAATAAGGTGGCCAAAATAACTCATGGCACACTTAACGGCCTATTCTAGGATTACCTTGTATTTTGGGGCAAATCCCCCGATTTTTTGGGGAGGCCTATATCCTGCAGTGAATGTTTTATGTCTCATGATGATGAAGATTTGAATCACTTCGCCAATTGTTCGGTCGTATTATGACAATTTCTGACAGTCATGTGACCGAATTATTGCTTTTTACATACGTATTTGCCCTGAAAGTGAACTTGCACCCATTATCGAACAAGGTCAACGTCAAAATGTAGCGAATGAATTAACATGTCCCGGCAGGACAGCTTGGCACAACGGAGTTTAATTGCAAATGAATTATGAATGTTTTGCATATAAGTATTATAAATATGTTCACTGTGGCGCAAGGTGCTAGTTGTAGCGGATGGTTGATTAATAATTTCTTAACAACAAAAACGAGCCCATCCCACACAATGGTTTTTAATGTTGGTATCCTTAAGCCACTAATTGTGTCTACTTTTCTTATTAAAGAAGAAAAAGAAGAAAGAAAAAGCATTTATTTACGATACAAGACATAAAATAATAATAACAAAAACAATACAGAAAAACGGGGGATGTGTGTCATCGCGGCAGTGAATGGGTCACTGGCTCAGCATAATGTTGAGGTGTCAGACACCGGCAGCGCCGATTTTCAGCCAGCACCGTCTGTATTCTTCTATCTTTTTGCTTTATTGACGATATCATCTTTTTTAAAGTTTTAGTTTCAATCAGCAACCTTCTTGAATTCAATTCAGGAATGTTCCTCTTCTAACCATCGTCACTGATCTGCTTTTCCGTCGCAAATCAGGGGAAACCACAAAGCAAGGTGAAGAACTATTAACATTATTGTAAGCCATTTAAAATTTGAACTGGTGACGAGCTGGTATCATAGCTCGGTGAGTTGATCATGGGACATAAAAAATCATGTATTCTCATTGTGAAAATGAAATAGATAAGGAAAATATATATTTTGCAAGTAGGCCATATTGAATTTCTACCAGTGCTTCAAAAGGTAACATCTGCTGAAAAAACGCGCTACTAGAAACTAAGCAGTAAGTGTTTTTCAACCAAATCGTAACAATTTCAATAAACAAATACACTAAAACTGTAAGAAATCAAAAGCAACAGACAAACCTGGGCACTAATTAAATATAAGTAATAATAAAGGTAAAATGTAAAGAGTCTCCGGGTCAGTCAAGGGTCAGTGAAAAGTGTCGTTTGCCTACGCACTTACTAAAAAAAAAATTTTTAAACTAAACGTTGCAGAGCTGTACAGGGATCTTGGTTTAGTAATTATCTGGATCTCTAAGGAACCAGGAGAATCGGTGTAAAAAGCGTGCGTCGTTGATCGGCCCCCCAATATACAACCTTGGTTAGAATGGCTAAGACGATGGACATAGAAAGCGTGCTTGCGATTGTGGAAGTCTTTTGTATTGTATTGTATTTATTTATTGGCCAAGTAACAAAGATACGTTACATACAGCAAGTCACAAATTAAAATAAAATGACATAAATAGATCATGCACCTAACAATCATACCTATTGCAAACAATTTACATAAAATAACCATATTATACATGTTGAAAACAAAATTAAACCTATTTTGGAATCATACATTCACTATATTTTTTCTATTGTTCGAGAAGAACACATCTTTTTGTCTTCAACATGTCAACGAACTCGTCTATGGAATAGAACGGGTTACATTCAAAAAATAGTTTTAGTTTTCTCTTAAAATCTGGTACAGGCTTTGTGGGAGACCTATGTCCAGCAGTGGACGTAACCAGCTTTTGACTCTGTCTCGCTTCCTCCTATCCCTTGTCCCTCTCTTCCTACGCAACAGTTGTCCAGCTCGCCCCGATCTGTCATCCGCGGCCATATTTATCGACGCGGCGTTAAAGCCGATTGTAAATGTCAATTAGCGCCTTGATGTATGTATTTATTGGACGGACGGACGGATTTATGGTCACTACTATATTAGAGCGCAGATCGTTATTCATGTGTCATGGTTTTACTCTGTTAAATCTCTTATTTATTTGTTGATTTATTCATAATATGCAGAAAAAAATTAATCCAGATAGCATACATGGTAGAAGTCTGGTTTCGAATCTTGCTAGCCGCAAACTTTGTTTTATCAGCACTAAAGTTTGTTTCCGAATGATGGATGTTTATAATATAAGTAAGTTAAGTATTAGATTTGATTCTAGCCAGGATCGAGCTCGCGGCCTTCAGTGTAGAAGGCAGATGCACTACTATAGGCAGGCCTCGAACGCACCAATCACAGTGCTCTAAAAACCTCGCGCACCCCGCAAGTTTGGCAGCTTTATTTGCTAGTAAAAGTTAGGCAAAGCGTCTTTAGGATATTGGTCTGGCAAGTCAGCTAGTCGCCAACTGTTACAGTTACTTCAAGTCATTTTTGAGCACGGCTCTATGTGTTCGTGAGCTTGTGTTGCTCGGAGGACACCTGCCATATTACTTCCACACAAATCAAAGCTTAATGTATCTTCATGATGGTTCAAATTTATAGGTGTTTATCTAATTAAAAAAAAAACCGTTTATTAGTTTTTCAACCCCTATTATACTTTTAGGGGGAGATTCTCTTTAAAAAGTAGCCTATATCCTTCCACAGGTCTCAAACTATCTATGTACCAAATTTCATTAAAATTAGTTTTAAGGTCCTTTTTTAAATTAATAATAAGTTGTAGTTTTAGTTTTAATTTATAGTGTTATTGTTAATGTTAATTCAGTTATAAATAGTAATAAAAACAAATTATACATTAAAATTAGTAGAGATGCAACGGATAGTGGTTTGGCCGGATACCGGATACCAGATATCCGGCATGGCCATTGGCCGGATAGCCGGATATCCGGCAACCGGATATCCGGCCGCACACGAGCTACCTCTAAAGCTGTGTTAGCTTGCGTGGCCTTCGTGCAGCGAGTAAGTTTTAACTTGTTACGAATTGTAAGTGCCGGGGAGACCCTTTGAGGTTAAATACGCGCCTTATTACGTCAGTAGGGAATATTCGAACGTGCACGACGTGATGTGACGTGTTAGTTTTATACCTAAATAAAAGGAAACTAAGTTTTAATTTAATAATTGACGTCGATTTTGTTTATTTCTGATGGTTTTTATTTGTTTTATCGTATTTCTGATCCAAGTTTTTACTATCCGGTATCCGGCCGGATACTGACTCACTATCCGGTATCCGGCTGGATAGTAAAATCATGGCCGGATAGGCCGGATACCGGATAGTGGCCGGATATCCGTTGCATCTCTAAAAATTAGTTCAGCAGTTTAGCCGGAAATCGCGCAGATACATAAAAATACATCAACAGACACTCACCGGGCACGCACTAACTTTCCGTAAAACAATTTATCTGACGCTGTTTCAACATTTTAGGTCTAACATAGGACTATTTCCACCTAAGTATGTCCTTTAACAGGGCTAAAGTGGTTTTAACCGTGAAAAAGTGACAGATAGAGAGACTTACTTTCGCATTTATATATTAGTAGGTATTACATTGTATAGATTTATAAAGTAGGACAAGCTATATTACCTACTTATTTGTTTTATATGACATCTTGATGATGATGGGGCTAACAAATATTTGCGATGTTTTTGCATTATGTCATTACGGATGACGCAACATTAATTATAATGATCATTGAGCAAAGATTATGTCATCAGTTCGCGCATCAGCTGTTGTTATTAATCATCATGTCTGGGTAAGTACGCACGCGGGTACGGGCGGTTTATTTACACAAGTAAAAAAGCCCACAGCAGCTCTAGCATGCCAGACATGGGGATAATTTAAACCCGTTTATCTCTCTATCTCTTTCGTCGGCACTAGTGTCAGAGAAACGCACTTAGAGATAAGACGGTTTAACTTCTCCTTGAGTTAACCTTGCTAGGACCGCAGATGGCCAATTTGCTGAATAAACTTTGTGAGTTTGCGGACTTCTCACACATTTTTCGATGATTTTCTTCACCGAAATGCTAGTGATAAATATAAATAACTCTGCGCATGAGATACAAAAATCTCAAAGAAACGAGCTGAGATTTGATCGTGCAACCCTTTGCACGAGAAGCCGCGCGTCAGACCACTAGGCTACGACTGAATTAGTAATTTTTGGGTTCCGTACCTCAAAAGGAAAAAAGGAACCCTTATAGGATCACTCGGTTGTCCGTTTGTCTGTCTGTCTGTCTGTCTATCTGTCAAGACCTTTTTCTCAGGAACGCGTACGCGGTATCAAGTTGAAATTAATATCAAATACTCAGGTCTGCAATCTCTTGAAGCTATGAAAAAATCAACCTTCTAAGTCACCGCAATCAAAAGATATGGCCGTTTATGTCTCATATTTTGATACTTTCAAGGGAATCCAAAGGGAATCAAAACCTATAGGGTACTTCCCGGTGACCCAGAATCATGAAATTTAGCAAGAGGCAATGTCTTACAGCACAAGTAAAGGAAAAAGTCCTAAAACCGTGAATTTGTTATAACATCATATAAAAATAATAGTTAAACGGAATAACCTTTGCAAAGTCGTATCACACTCTACGATTGAAAGGAGATAGGAGCTTGCGAAAGTTATTTTTTGTCTTATTTCATAGGTAGGTTTTAAATAGTTACCCCGTTGTTAAAAGCTATTTTTTTTCTTTTTTAGGATTCCGTACTTACAAGGTACTGTTTTTTTTCATACGTAATTGCGGAACCCTCGGCGCGCGAGTCAGGCTCGCACTTGACCGGTTTTTTATTACTAATATTTATTTAATTATTCTTTATAAATGTTCTATCAAATTTTATTATTGTAATGTGTTATTTTTAAATTTATTATTGTGTCATTCCTAGTCATTTTTATTGAACTTATTTAAATTATTACAACTGTTGTGCTTATTATAATTATAATTATTAGTAAAGGGATCTGTAAATATTGTGATTTGTGATTTTATTTTATTCCGTGTCTTAATGTCATATTTTAATTTTTAATTTAATATTTAATTTTTAATGATAGTGTTATTGTAATAATTATGAATCTTCGTTATTCGAAATAAAAATGAATTGAATTGAATTGAATTGAATAAACATGGTACAATGACTCGTTTTTTTAGGTCTATTTCAACAGCGATAAGTTTTATTTAATAAAGCGATATTTCGTAACTATAGTAACGACCGGTTCCGTTATCACTTAGATTGATGACATTGCCTAAGGGATATCGCAAACTAATTTACAACGACGTGGTAGCTCTTATTAGCTTGACAGCAAAGGCGGCTGCATCTTAAAAAGTCATACGCCATGCGCTTAGGCAATGTCGAACACTTCACAGACATTTGAAACACATCTTGTTTTAAATTGACAATAATTCAATACTGAAGCATGTATCGCTTATGTTATTATTATAAACAAAAATGCTTATATTATTATCAAAAAACCAAAATTATTTTGTGAAAATGGATTTTTTATATCATAAAACCGTAAAAGATACTAATATTTTCCGGCATGAACCTACCAGTAAAAACATTTTAAATGTACTTACTTTTGTGATGTTTCTTCTGACATGATAATGTAACTAGGTCGTAGCTTATACATATGCACTACTAAAGTGGGCAAGACTTAAATATGTACGTATTTAACTTTTAAAGAGCTATACATACGCTTTTTAAAGGCAATATGTATTTTATTAAATAAATTACTACATATCTAAAAAACAAATACAGCTCGTAAAATTCCTCGCCGTAACTCCAATAGCCCCTGATCGATAAAGGAGTCAATAAAAATATTTTACCCATATCGGCGGCACGACTTTAACGTGTATCGGAATGCGTAATTGGTGCAAAAACTCTGAATTACTGGAAAGATACAAATTTAATGCGCGTACGACATCTTATTCCGTGTAAGTGCTGTAAGGCAGCGAAAAAATGTCACGTACTTAGGATATTTTTTGCGGCTGAAGATAGCGTAAGAGCCTTTGTGGCTACTCAAAGTAAAGGTGGCGATATTTGATAAATTGTTTGGTATTTTTTAGTTATGTGTTGTTTAATTTTTTATGGCTAATTGTTTACTATTATATTTAATACCACCAAAGTTTCGAGCAATTGTATAAAACTGACAAAGGTCCACGTAGAATTATTTTATCCATTCCTACGGGAACTGTGCTATTATCCGGGATAAAAAATATCCTATGTCCTTCTCTAGACATGACAGTAGATCCTTGCCAAATTTCATCCAAATCGGTTCAGAGGTTCAGCCGTGAAAAGGTAAAAGACAAACCGACAGGGTTACTTTCGCATTTATAGGGTAGGGTTACTATTAAAGTATGGATAGTTGTCTGTTGCAAAATCAAATCACAATTGCTCCAAGGTAATTTTAGAGTGACGTTCATGGAAGCGTCATACTGTGTTTTAGATACGATCAGATTCCACGTCAGATTCACGTAATCAATATTATGCATAACCAACTTTGTGTCGTGAGTGCACATCGTAAAATTGTGTGCGTGACTGTGCTCATGTACGACTACGCAACTAATTTGCTTTTTCTAAAACAACATTTATATTAACCTAATCATCAACTCATTGCTCGTATTTAAATTTAAATAATGAGTATTTTAATTATAGGAGCTGCACGTAAATAAGGTGTAACTATTTCTTATACCTAACGCATACTTTTTATGCGTCGCAAGAAATTATTACAATTAAATATGCTTAAGTAGTTATCTGACAGGTTGTTTTTCGTTTGTTCTAATTAATGTCTGACTCAGAGTCCACTAACTTTTTTGTAGTTGTTGGATGCATTTGAAATTTGGCATAATAATGCAATATTATAATTAATTTATAGTACAGTTATGGTGCTTACAAAAGTTATCTAAATTCGACTCACTCGATGGGGCAGTGGCAGTCTGTTCGAGTGCCACTGCCACTTTGCCACTGTGCCACTGTGCTTTGTGTGATCAGCACAAATGTTTGTAATCGAGTCATGGATATTTAGTATGTTTATATGTTTGTATTTATTTACAAACATATTAGTATCGTTGTTTGTATACTTCGTCCGTTGTAAAAAGAGCGCTGAGCGGCGAGATATACCCATAGTACAGGGACTTCAAGTTCGGGACTAGATCAATCAAATTATACTAAATTACAGTCCAAGTATCCTGAAAAACTAAACAGTTTAGGATTTTTTACAGGTCTCTTTCTAAGGCTTACCATTAACGTTGCAACTGCATCCATCGGCTTCCGGCGACCTTTACCAGCAGCTCAATAAATTCGTAACACGATTGGTAGCGCTTTGACTCGCAAAGTAAACCAATTTGACCCTTAGATATGTCGAGTGATGGCTACATTGGTTTACTTTGCGACTCAAATTGATACCAAACGTGTTAGATAACACAATTGAGCTCCCGCTCTTCCCTGTTGCGGAGGACCGGCCACACTCCCTCTCCCACTCGAAAGTATTTCTTTACAAATGAATGCCCATGAAAGTTTGAGGACTTGTACCGCTTGGCCTAAGACGAATTCATAAAGGTATTCAAATAATAAATATTAAGCAATAAAATAATTGATTTCGAGCTCGAAGTAAAGCCGAGTTTTATTAGTCAATAAATTCGTATTTTACGGCTTTATTCGCCACTCATTAAGGCTTCTATCGAAGTTATGCGTTATTAATTTTAGAAAACGGTTGTAAAATTTTACTATTCACTTTGAATTTTGGTGCCGCGGTATAATTTAAAAACTTAACCTGATCCGAAAGAGAACTACAATAAGAATTCGAAACTCTTCAAAGCAAGATATTTAATATAAAAGAAATCTTAACTTAAAACTAAACTCAAGATTGAGCTTATTTTAATTTTTGTGATTTTTCGTTTGAATTCTTTTTCTAGTATAGAAAACTATGAAACACGAAACAGTAGTGCGATTATTTATGTTCATGTGCCTGCATTGTGCCATTGAATTAATGTTTTGATAGTGTTGTATTATTTTTTGGTTTTAATTTAAATTGTTTATTATTAATTTATGATGACATATATTCTATTTTATTATTTAATGTTTCGACGATCTCAACTTTGAATTCATATATTTTGACATGTACTGAATATAATGTAATTTAATTTGAGAAATAAAATAAATCTAAATCTAAATCTAAATCTTCAATGGTTCCAGATTCACTGACTGACTCACTGCGGCCCTAGCAAGGTTGACACCAGGATAAGTTAAACCGTCTTATCTCTAAGTGCGTCTCTCTCACACTAGTGCCGACGAAAGAGTCAGAGAGATAAACGGGTTTAACTTATTCCTTATGCTAGGGCCGCTGGGGTTGAAACTTGGCATCCAAATGGATTTCAACTAATTTTCTGGCCTGACAGGCCTTAAAGGCCTCTTTTTTAACATTTATGTTTTAGTCGGTATAATTTACCGCGTTCAGTCATTATAATTTTCTCTTTAATTTTATTCAGTAATCCAATATCTTGAAGGTGTCGTTACAAATGTAAGATATTAACGTTTTACTTTTAAAAATTCGCTCTTCATTATAGACTTGCACCCCACATATATCTATTTTACGACCTGTTTTAAATCTGTATGATTTGCCAAAGAACTCGTAGAATTATGTTATAAGTAAAAACTAATATATGCACCGTTTACAGCTACTTTATTGGTACGCAAATTATTAAAGACATCCAATTTTAATCAAGTGTGCCTTAGCAACACGATGTTTTTTATTCCATTATACTAATACCTACTCAAATGACCATTAAAATCTTAATTTGTTAAATGTAAATAATATAATGTAAAATCGAATCACTCATTAACAACTTTAAGGGTCTAGTTTTTTGGTAATTTATTGCTGCCATTTGGGCTATTCCCAAAAAAATTACAATACTGAAACAAAAAGTTTAAATGAAAACTTATGGCGATAAACAACAATTGCAACAATAAATTGCACAAATCATGAGCACTACGTCTCCACACGTATCCCAGCAACTACTCACTTGTATTTTATAACTAACGTTTATTTCATTATTTGATTGACAACCTTACTCAGAATACTTATGCACCTCATGGTACTTTTTCTTATAGAGTCCTGCTTTAAAATACCTACCTAGTAAACATACGTCATACATGTCCATAAAAAAATCATATCAACAATAAATACTTAAGTGACAAACGGTACTCAACTAAATGTAAAGAGCTAAGCGATAACGTGGGCCGACTGAGTCTGAACTTTATTTATACGACACTTAATACACGGATTAAATTAGTTTATCGGCTGTTATGATCGCAAAATATATTCGCTAAAAAATAAGAGTAAAACGTCGTAACTGAGAAGGATTTAAGCGCACTTACTGCGTTTTTCTTTTCAATGGCGTTAATGTATTCTGCCACCTACTTACACCGATTTATGGCTTGCTTAATGGTTTGATATTAAAAGGAGTTCCAAAATGACGTGAAGTTTTCCTAATACATTATTTTTAATAGTGTTGAGATTCCTGCAGCATGTTGTGTTTTATAAAAAGATAATTACTCTAAAATTGTTAGATAGAATGATCGTATGGTTGGATACTATGATGTTCTTAGCGTAGAGGTATAATAAACAATTTAAAAAAACAGTTTTAAGATAGTTAAAGTAATACAAATAAGCGCGCGTTGATAATGTTAGTATAAGAGAAATTATAAATCACTTTACAATTGAAACAAGGAATTATATGAATAATAACGCAATCAAAGGAGTTTTATTCGAATAATAATTTATCAGCCATTGTCAAGAACGATTAACAATTGTAAAGCCAGTTGTTCTGATGAATCATTTATTTGCAGTCCAAGTCCGACTGTTAATTATATTTCATTGTTAAAATGTTTTGCAAACTCTTAAGAGGATTAACTACCAAATACTTTCCATACCAAAAGAGACAACATTTTTACCCAACTAAATGGTAACCGATTTTGATACTTTTTAGGGCTCCGCACTTAAAAAGTAAAAGGAAATGCTATTGTTATCAGCTTGTTGTGGAAATAAGGAAGCTGTAATAATATTACATTAAGTTCACTAAAAAGGCGAAATATATCGAAGTCAGTGGCAAGTAATTGAACAAAGTATGAGAGATATACCTAATTTAATTGCCACCGACATCGACATATTTATTGTATCTCTAAATTAACGATATTTTTCATGTAAAAACATTCATTTAGTAAAGAAGGCTAGTCATTGTTTCTTACTTTACACGGTTCAGTACTTCAAAAGGAAAAAAACCGGGCAAGAGCGAGTTAAACTCGCGTGGAGAGGGTTCCGTTCCGTACATGATTATTTGAAATTTACTAGGTTACTTTAAACAGCATAGACTTCCTATAGGTTTTCCTGTAATTTATAGGTATAGCACTATTTTCTGTATTTTTTTTGAAATTTGGTACACATAATATGTAACAAAACATCAAAACGGACGTGTAATGTTAATAAATGAATTTTAAACATGGTGGCCACTTTTGGGGGATAAATTATAAAATGATATAAATAAGATTTGTAAATCATGGTATATGGCATATCAAATAAAATGGCTCGTTGTGAGGATGCATCTTAATATTTTGTTTAATATTTTTTAAATAAACGGGTTTGAAGTTGTTTAGGAAAATAGGCGAAAATTTACTATTCCACATTTATCTCGGAAACTCCAAGGCATGAAAAAAAATACATAAAATGTTTCTTTAGCTACATATTACAGGAAAACCTATACGAAGTCTATGGTATTTAAAGTAACATAGCAAACAAATAATCACGGAACCCTTTCCACGCGAGTTTAACTCGCACTTGTTTGAAGACGGTTTTATTTCTGTTAATTATTTTACGATAGGTATCGTACTTTTATCGCTCCACAGGTCTTTTAACCCTCTAAAATTCAAGGCCTTTTATGACCATTAACTGGCGCAATAATTCACCCACACAGCTAACTATCATAATAAATTATGTTCCACAGTCACCCATTACATCTAATAACACGCAGTGGTTCCCAACCTTCGGTGCTACTAATAAAACGTCAAGTTTTATTGCTCTCCTATAAAGCTAGTTGTAAAATAGCTCTTTAATAGCTATAATATACCCTTGTTATCGCGAAACCGACCTATGAAGTCTGAATACATATTAAATGGCATATTCCACTTTGCACCGCGTTTAGTTTTTAATAAATGTCATTGATGCCGTAAACTTTTATCGCTTGCTGGACTTTTATGGGTTTGCTTGAGCTTGGAGTAATATTGTCATGTTATTTAGAGGCGATGAATACTGTATGTTTAATAAACACGTCGCGTTATGGATGCTAATTTTTTTACGATAATGTTAGTAATAATAACCATGTTTAACAATTTTAATTTCAAATTATTTCATCAGTAAGTAAATAATAGGAACTATATCAAATGAAAATCATACAATGGATATATTTTTTGTAATAAATAAATAGAGATTTAAAAAAACATTTAATTATGGACCAGTTTGGAAATTACAAAGCGAACAAAACTTTTTAAATATGTTATTTATGTCCGGTTGTTACCGAATGATGTATAGCTTAACTTGACCAAAATAAAACAAATCTTAGTTATTGGACACGTAACCTTATTTCATTAGCAATAGAGAAAAAGCAGTTGTTTAAATAAATTCAGTGGTCAAAAACTCGTGAGCGTTTTGATGATTAATAGTAAATTAATGATTGTGGAAGAAATATTCAGTGTTTTTAATTATAATAGCGTTTCGTATGTCTAATTGCCGGTCGTAAGAAGATTACTTGGTTTAATTGAATTTGCCTAGCGTGTGAAGTGTAAGCTTGAGAGATGATTTTGTGTAATAATAGTAACGCTTTTTACAATAATATACTTTATCGTATGCGCTTAAGATTGTATTTGAATTACTATTTTGGTTCTAAGATGGCTGTGTATGAAACGTAGAGTCATTGGAGTAATCAATTAATCCAAAATAGGGTTCATAGAACCAGGTTTATAGTGCTTAAAGCTGCATAGTAAATAAATAAACTCATAAGTAACAACTTAATTATGTATGCTTATACTTTGATCAAAGTAAAGTTTTTGTATGCATGGACAGTAAGTTAATCTATATATATAAAAATGAATTGCTGTTCGTTAGTCTCACTAAAACTCGAGAACGGCTGATCGGATTTATCTTATCTTAGTGTTGAAATGTTCGTGGAGGTCTAGGGAAGGTTTAAAAGTACATAGGTTACTTAAATTATTATTCTTCGCAGACGAAGTCGCGGGCACCAGCTCGTCTCAAATAAATTTCTTAAGTGGTGCTTGTCAATTCTTGTCAAATGGTTCTGGTTTATGCTCAAAACAGAAGATTCGCTTATTAAGCCGACGATATGATATATAATTGTTATTGTATTTTATTCAGTCCATAAAACAAAGCACAGACCTTCCAATATTTGCGACACAATCCAGTTAATACGGTAAACGTAATAAAAAAAATCATATGCTTTTTAAAGAAGACCTCTTTGTCCACAATTCCGTACACTGCAGTGACGATAACGCAAAAACTTCACCGCGGATCCGGTAGCGACGGCAGACAAACGGACCAATAAATCCGCCGCGAGCAGGTGCCGCTGAAATACGGTGCCGCGGAGCAAGATGAAGTGTTCTGCTAACGGTGCATAAGGGTATTAAATTGTTGAAAATTCGTTTTTGTAAACCGGGAATGAATATCTGTCAATCGGTACAATTTAAATGCAAAAAGTAATGCGTTTATAAATTTTGGATAAAAAAATTGTAACGCATACAAACACACAAATTCTTATTTTATTTTTATCTTTTATCAAATTATTTTCATTGAAAATTAAAATTGTTTACACAAAAATCCCAGTGAAGATAACGTAATTATACCCTATACTTTAATTTAAATTAAGGTAACTAATGGAAGCTCTTAATTTGTGTTGGAATAAATTGATCGAAACTGCCACCGATTCGGTTGCACTCGTAGATTAATCTTATCACCCGCTGTTGGTCAATGTCATTTGTTTATTAATCAACGGTAGCTTTCTAATTTTTGTATATACTATTTTTTATTATCGTTATGTCAGTGTCAATATAATTAAAATAACGCCAATGTGCACTTTCGCCACGAACATAATTTAAAAAATGGTTCTCTCTTAACATAACGAATGAATCTTTATGAATGCATTTTATGAATTAAAAAAAACTCTTAAAAGGTTACTTTTAAATACAAAAAAATAAATACAATATTTAAATCTACTTTATTATGCACTCCTAGCATTAAGTATATAGTTAAGTAAATTGCGAAACGTTATCACTTATTAAAGGTAGCATCAATTTGCCCTTCAAAATGTTTTAAACGTCTGAAATTCAGAAAACTTAAGAACCATGCCGAATCAGACCTTAAAACTAGATAATTAAAGTCGTATATCCATTATGTTCCCGATCTCTCGTAGCTTTGAAACCGCGATCTCCAGGGGCGCATAACTCTCGGTCGCGTGCGTCGGCGGCATATTATTTTTAAATTATTAACGCTTTAATGGAATAATTTCGATATGCTAATGTCACGATGAACGGGCGTTGATCACGGCATTTTTATATATGTAGTCGGGCCAGCTTAATTGTTGGACGTTTCGTAATTTGATAGCGTGTGTATAAGATATAATGCAATATTTACACTCAAATATAACTTTAACTGCTTAACAAAAGTATAAATCATAATTGTATAAAAACAACGTAACTTTAACAAAGTGACTGTATTAACACATCTATTTAAAATTTAAAACTGGTGTGGTATCGTGTTTCATATAGTAAATACATAAACTTATGATGCATCTCTGGAAATCCAGATAAATAAATGTTAACTAGACTTAAGTACAATAATACCTTACCTTACCAGTCAACAAATCGACAAATCATAAATTAACATGAGGGCGATAAGTTAATACATACATACATACATACCGTCCTAAGATGGTATGATGAACCGTATGATGACAGGTGATCAGCCCATCGCCCATACAGATAGTCCACCATGTTGGAGAGGACCCGTCCCTTAGTCGACTTTCACGACATGCCAGATGATAAACATCTGCACGCATTCTACGCTATATCTTCACTCTCAGTGCAGCAGAGGAAATTCTAATAATGCGTAAAAAATTCAGAAAAAACGTCATTTACAACGTAATCAACAATGTGCAACTATGTTATTCCACATGCTACCTACTTAATTCACACCGCGATCATAAATAACGTAACTGATGTTACCGTTGTATAATACACAGGCTTGACTAATGGTTATGACAGAATAATAGGCTATTATAAATTTATTCAAATGTAATTGGCAATTATTTTTATAATATTGCAAGTATAAGAATAATATTTTCAACTTTTTAAACTTTTTTTTTTTCAATTTTTTATTTTAATAAAATGTATATTTTCCGCTGTATAAAATTAGCACTTTATAGACTGGCAATGAAATACATCCCTAAAGACATATCTAAATTAACATTTCGGCATAATTTAAGAGCTTATGCCACGCATTTTTGCAACATTTCTGTAACATAGTAAATTCTCTGGTCAATATTTAACATCTTCAGTGTACCCCTATTCCATAAGACAGTGGCGAAGCTTCAAATATTTCTCTAGGGAAGCCGGAAGAATTAGAACCCTCACGGTTCCCTGACATTTAGTTAGAGTAACATGAACTTCACTGACAGCTAGCCATAGCTTTCTAGCTTGATAAAGCCGTCAGGAATCGGCTTGTAGACAGGCTGCGCCTCTGCCATAAGATACACACACAGCGGCCCTAACATGCATGCCATAAAGATAAATTAAACCCGTTTATATGTATGACTATCTCTTTCGTCGGCACTAGTGTGAGAGAGACGCACTTACAGATAAGACGGTCTATCTTATCTTTGTGTCATGCATGTTAGGGCCGCAGCAAGCGAAATCGTTGAGACTTTTATATTTTAAATTTATTTCAAAACAACCATTCATGATCTTGAAGTTTATGATTAAATCAATGCAAATGAGAAATCTTATAATTTGAATGCAAACAATAATTTGCATTTTTTATTATCCTTAATACGAGTATTATTAAAGTAATTATATAAAGGAATTAATACTTTAAAAACGGGTATCACTGTTTGTAGTTCATTATAGCTACAGAGTATTCATCCCAATCAGTGAATACATATTTTTTTTGCTTTTGTTATCAGTAGAAGATTACTATCTGTATGGGCGATGGGCTGATCACCTGTCACTATACGGTTCATCATACCATCTTAGGACTAATTAATCGAACGTGGCCACAAGTAGTCTTGTGGCTCTGCCCACCCCATTAGGGATTTCGGGCGTGATAATATGTATGTATGTATGTGTAAGATAACAAGGATTTGTAAGTACCACACTGAATTGAAATAAGCTATTTAAAAATATACAATTTATTATTAATCATATAGTGTTCAATATAAATTAGATTTTCCCAAATCGCAGGTATCTAAAGTTCTCCGTTTGTATAAAGTATTTTTTACTTCGGTTATTTATTCTGTTGTTAATTCAACCTGTAAATAAAAATCAAAAAGAAACCACTGATTTAATCAAGCTGTTATCAAACCAGCATAATAATGAATGTAAATTACACTTCCATATTTATTAATTTTTTCACGCCCATAAAGCCAACTTAATAACAACTGCGAGCATAAATATGTATCTTTTAATAATTACTAAGTAATTTTTATTTATTTATACCCGCATTACGAAAACAAAACAAAAACTCAATAAAACGATATTTTTCTCATCATAAAAATACTAAAAATGTAAAAGTATGTGAAGGTGTCTGTTCCTCAATCACGCGCAAACGGCTGGACGGATTTGAATTAAATTTGGCAGACAGATAGACCATATTTTGGAAAAAAACATACTATACTTTCAGATTTATGGTGCTCCAATTGCCACAGACGGTGTTTGCTGAAAATCGAAGCTGCAGGTGTCTGACACCTCAGCATTATGCTGAGCCAGTGACTGATTCACTGCCGCGATGACACATCC
Source organism: Tortricodes alternella (assembly GCA_947859335.1). Taxonomy (NCBI): domain Eukaryota; kingdom Metazoa; phylum Arthropoda; class Insecta; order Lepidoptera; family Tortricidae; genus Tortricodes; species Tortricodes alternella. Next base: position 976,387 of record OX401979.1, on the reverse strand, counting down.
CTCGTTTGTTTTTGTGTTTGTTGTTATTATTGTGTTTGTGTGGTGAATAAATATTTGCTTCTTCTTCTTTTCTATAATATTAGTCTTTATTTCTCCTAGCTTAATTTCGTGTTCGTTGTTCCCAGTGGCCAATTAATCTTCCATCGCATTGTTAGATTATAGCACGTAATAGAGTACAATTATGAATCGTAAAACCTCGCGTTTATGACTGGCTTGTTATCGGCCATCTTGAATTATGTGACGGCTCGAGGTCGGGACGTGGATGTGGTCACGACATTCATCATGCCTTCATGAGTTTGCCACAGGTGTTTTATAGAGTTACAAATGTTTGATATAATTACGTTTGTCGTAATCATAATTTGCTATAATGGCATTTTTAAACCGTACTTTTTTATATTTTATATAAATGATTATCCATCCTTACGTCCCTGGTCATACCAATTGTGAAAGTAGGTATAGTAAATGAAAGCCTATGACAAATGAATCATTACGATCTACAGATGATTTTATGATGATAATGATGATGCCAGAATGAGATTCTAGCAAATGTGTCTTAATGTTGGGTTAATGTAATAAAAGGAGGATAATCAGTACTTGGGAAGGTGTGTTTGTTTGTTTATTAGTTGATTTTCGGTTAAAAAGCTTAACAGATTTCCATAAAAGATGGCACATACTGGACGGCATGGATATGGAGGGTATCCCGGAAGGATCTTTATAAATACAGGAAATATGACAAATGCTTCTCCTCGGTAGATGGCGCTGTGGGCGATAAACGAATTCCATGCGGATGCAGTTATAGTCAAATGCTAGAATGATATAAATGATTAAGATTAAACCAAATAAGTATACATCGCCGTGTCTCGACTTAATAATGATTTATAATACCACATCCATAACTTGGCACCCGACATCACGAAGTTAGTAGCGACGGTCTGACATCGTGATCTTAGATACCGTCTCTCGAGAGCTACCGTTGGCTCTTGATGGCTGCGGAAGCCAACTTAACAAGAAATAAAAATAGCAGGTTCCGTAGCCTGAAAACGAGCTGGGCTGGGCGTATCGATAGCCTGATATTATCAAATTACCATCACTTAATAATTACGAAATGGACAAAAATTTGCGGAAACCTTTGTAATTTGACTACTGACATTACTTACGGTGAAATTGAGGAACCAACTCCTGTCACAGGTGTTCCCGAACATTGAAGCCTTCAAAGTTAAAAGTCAAAGTCGAACTATCTTTATTCAATTTTGGCTTTTAGAAGCTCTTATGAAGGTCAAGGAATGAATCTACCACCGGTTCGGAAAATATCCCTCTACTGAGAAGAGCCGGCAAGAAACTCGGTGAGGTATCATTTAAAAAAAAGTACACATATAAATTAACAAGGATGTCAACAATTTTATACAAATATAAGTATAAACCACAGTAGGTACGCCCATCGAGATTCAGGGATCGGGGGTGCAGGTCAGAATTTATCTTAAAGAGAATAGTTTATACTTTCCTAAAAGGTCGGCAACTGCTCAGTGACTCCTTTGGGGTTGTTGATGCTCATGGGTGGCGGTGATCACTTACCATCAGGTGCCTAGCATGCTCATTTGCCTTCCCTTATAATAAAATAAAAAACAGGTCCTGGGCAAGTCTGCAATATCTTAAACGCATTTACCGAGATGCAACATTTATGAATACAGCATTTCACCCAGCCAGTAGAAAGATTGCGCCAGCAGAACAGTTTAAATCCTTAAGACTAAAGACTGAAATATCTTAAGTTTTTGATAATCATTTTATAAGCGGCAAGGTGGTGGTCCTGATATGACGATAAGTTGACACCGTCTTATCTCTAAGTGCGTCTCTCTCACACTAGTGCCGATAAAAGAGATAGTCAGAGATAAGACAGGGTTAAGTTATCCGTGTCAACCTTGCTAGGGACGAAGAGGCAAAACCTACAACCACAGTTACTATTTATCACTAGCATGCGCAATCAGTAACTGTCCGGGCATAACTCTTCAACCAGTCATATAAAGTAAGACGGGTTAATTTGAATTCAGCTGGTAAATAAAGCGTTTAGCAAAGATATATAAATCGTCCCATTCGTTTACTTGATTGCTATGGCACTTAAGTATATTTCTGCCTTAAATCAAGATAAAATTAATTGAGCGATTCATAAAAACGCGGTTAAATTTTAACTTTCTTGTGATAAATAAAGGTTAATAATTTGGGATTGCAATATAATATATATTTAATGAAATGTAACGTAACGTGGAAAATAGTAACCTGTATTTTCTTATCAAATTGTACCGCGTTTGAAACCAATACTTATCAATAAGTATGTCAAAAGAATCATTTGTTTATTACAACCGGTTATTGTACACAGACATACTGACGACGTTACCTGAAGTCAAGTTTTGATACGAGTATCTGACTATGACGAGAACCAAATCAGCAACCTTGAGTGTTATAATCCAAGAGCCAAATCAATAAGAGCTAAGTCAGTAGGTGTCAAATATGTCTTATAGAATTAAAACAATATTAAAAACAGAACTTAGTTTAAGTTATCTTAATCTACTATCCTATCTATCTTACGGAACTCCGAAAGCATTCAGTAGCTGGTCTTATCGCAATAAAGAAGGCAGACATGAAAGAATCGTCCAAGAGACCGCGGTAACGGATCGCTTATCTGGCGTCGTGTTTGATTAAGAGCTCGCCACACGGCCACACCGCTGTTAAGAGCTGTACACACTCGCTCAAATATTAAGTATCCTTTTTTTAATAGTTCATCATCATTTGAGCCGAAAGACGTTGGTGCTTGACATAGGTCTCCCCTAATGAAAGCCACAACGAACGAGTCTGTGCTGCTCGCGTCCAGTGGAGTCCTGCAATCTCCACCAGATCGTCAGCCATCGCAGAAGTAAAGTTTACGCAAGATAATTAGCGCATTTGAAACATCTCTGTGTTCACCAGCAGAATTTGCAACTGCCTTTGCCTTGGCTAGTGTGCTGGCTATTCGGCTGATCTATTCGTTTTAGACTTTGAGGCAGCATCAGGGAATCTCGCCAAAATCAAATTTTAGTTGGACAGCATGACACTTCGAGCGTATAACTACGTAATGACCAATCTCTCGATTTATAAGTGAGTCCAAGTTATTCAAGTTAAGACAAACTTGCTTCACGGTGTGCGGTGAGTGTGCAGCTGCCTTAGTTTGCACTCACACTTGTTAGCTATAACAGTTAGTGTTGCCAGTGGGTCGTTTATACTTGTTAAGAATCTCGCACCTTCTAAATAATTCAGCTGGATGGGATGAGGTCTTTATCTAAACTTGGGATGAATAAATGTGACTATTAATATAATCAGTGTTGTGAAAGACTTGAGTTTGGAGTCCTAATTCAGTAGACTCGACTCAGACAATGCTAGGCTTAGTGAAATCGAAGACTTCGAGTTTCGAGTCGAGAACGTGGGTCATCCGTGCAATCATTTGAGTGTTCTAAAAAGCTCGAGTCTTCAAACAAACAACTAAGATTTATGGATGTCCATTGTACTAATAGTACATTGTGCATCTAGGGCCGTAAGAAGTGGATAACTAACGAGAGTCTGTTAGAAGCCCGATGCCGTAGGCGAGGGCTTTTATTGACTCGAATTTGTTATCCCCTTACTGCCCGTGATACACACAATGTTTTTCATCACATTTGCGAGGAAATTAAATAAAAATTAGACAAAAGTACCTATACATATATTAATTTTAATCCCATTGTACACCGTGAATTACCATCAGGTGGGTAGAACAAACGGTATGTCGCGATCAGCGCGGAGCGGCTCCGCCGGCTGCGGCACCCGCGCGCCCCCTTTGACCTGGCGCATACTTAACTGCCCGCGGGAATTCGAAACAATACATGGAGTCCCTAGGGAGTTCCTGCTGACGGCGGGGCCCATAGAGGAGTTAAATCGGCTATAGCTGCTCTATACGCCTGTGTATAATAACACCCTTTCCGAGCAAGTGTGATGAAAACGTAATTAAATGCATACATAATAACCATTGTATGATCGAATTACGAAGTGTATATTTCATTATCGAAGTGGAAAGGTGGGCTCAAACAATAAAACGGCTCGAGTTCGACTCGTTACATCACTGAGACCAAAGGACTTGAATGCAGAAAAAAAAACACGAGTCCTAATGTTACACACAATTATTTCACGAGTCTAGTACAACACTAGATAATCGACCTATATATCTATGGCTTGAACAATTACCATCAAAACATATTTAACTGATCACCTGTCACCATACGGTTTATCATACCATCTTAGGACTAATTAATCGAACGTGGCCACAAGTAGACCGACCCCATTAGGGATTTCGGGCGTGATGCTATGTATGTATGTACAACTTGTTTAAAAAACGATCCAAGCAAAAATTACTCTTTTGTAAACTACGTAAAAAATATAATACGTTACTTGTCGTTCAGCTGTACATGTACATGTTCTTGAGTCACATTATATGTAGACTCGTAAAAACTTATCACGTAATTGAACTATTTAGGAAAATAAACGGCAAAAAGCAGTTAGCATTCGAACAAATTTATATAGACACGACTTCCGGTGCACAATGGATAAGTGATAACATAAGAATATTTTTTTTACAGATGCGACACTCTACCATTATAAACGTACAAATGAATCACTGTCTATTACAAAACTGGTGTTTACGAGTAGGTACGAAAATTGCCTAATCATGCCGTCGCTTTCCATCGCATAAAACGTGCTTTTTCGTGTTACTAGGGTAGTCAGCTTTTTATCCGCGTCACCCAACAACAGCAAACATCTAGGCTGGTCACCACCCCCTAGGCACAGCCATGCCGCCAAGCGACACCAATCGTGTTCCCGCATGGTGCGTTGGGTAACCATTTGGAGAGCTTCGGTCTGGACGGTTGCACCAAACAAGCGGACGAACTTTCAGTTCCAGTTTTGGTGCCTCTTGCAATTTCTTTCTTTTGCATGGTTGTTTACCCTAAGAGTAGGCATTTCCTGGGAAATTGCGTTCCACATTCGGCCGTGTCACTTTCCATCAGGTGAGACTGTGGTCAAGTGAATCCATCAAGAATATAAAAGTATAAAATTATATTCTAAAATGAATAAATATATTGACGTGAAAAAAACTCTGTACCCCGAATTCGAAGCGGAATAATGCTAGAACGATATTGATGAATCTGAATTTCAGAACTGTTTACAAAATAAAAAGCATTATTTTGAAAGAAAAATTGTTCAAGGATTGGACTGAATTATTTTAATCGTCAACGTTTCTTATGATTTTTGTCGGTGTATGAATGTATTTTTATTTCAATGTGTGATAGTTGTAGTGCATAATGTTTTTGTTGGACTGATGTACGGTAGTACGGAGGTCTTCTCTGTAACATTTCTTTCAAAAGATGGGTATAAGGCACTATTTTATGTATCAGGGAATTTGTAAACTAAGTCAAGTGCCGCTTCTGTGTTATTCTATGACTAGTAATGTAATTAGTACATTTCAAGCGATAATTATGTAGATACAAGATATAAATCGTGTCGTTTGACAACTTGTTCGCCTCTAAATGTCAGCTGCCGATCTGTGGTTAGATATCTAAGAAACGTATGTCCAATGTTGTTAGTTGTTAGGTAGGTTCTACTTGCACTAATCTATTACTCCTTACTAAGTATAAGATTATACATGCAAAGTGTATTTCTTTGTTTTTCTTTTACGTTAAAATGGTGCGATGGATTGTCTTAATTTATAGCGATAGTTAGAAATCCGGAGATGGATATTGGCTATATTGTTATTCCAAAAAAATGCACCGTTCTGTAGGGAAAAGTGATAAGCAACGACTGCGCGAAGCAAGGAGGGTATAGAGTTTAACAGTCTATGTATGTGCGACCAATAATTAAATGTTCTACTCTATATCCTGAACTACTAGACCAATTTTAATACATAAATGAGGTATCATACATGATTCGTGGAGAATGTGCGAGTGTCATATGCAATGCAATTCTTATGTAGTCTACGACACTCGCACATTCTCCACGAATATTATGATATTGTCTCGAAATAGCGACTGTCGATTACCTATTGCAAACTGTATGACAGGCGTCGCTTATCGCTGCGCGCACTGAGTTTCGTGGCATGGGGCACGCAGTTGTTGTCACGCGCGGCGCCGCCCTGGGCGGGCGAGAGCGTGCACGCGGCGGTTATTGCCATTCCGCTTCGAGTGTGTCGTTTGTTGACGAAGCAATTGAACGTTTCATAATAAACGTCACCGACTCTGATTCTTCCTCTGACTCTGAGACTTCGTCATGATGATATGCCAGCAATGGGATATATACAGGCTATTAAATTAATATTATTCTATGAATAAATTTTTTTTATTTTATATTATCATCCGTAAAAATAATTATCGGGTCGCTATGCGTAATAAGTTAAGAAGCCCTGATTTTTTATTATTTTTATCAACTCTCGGCGAACAGACTTGATAATATCAACCCTATATGTAAATGGAGATTAAAATGTCAGATAAATGAGGGATATTTAAATTAAAACCAATCAATATTCATACCCACCTGGAACGACATTAATTGTCAATTGAAAACACAGAGCAATTAATAGTTTCCTTATTGAAATTACAATAATAAAAGCGTATATACAAACGGAACATTGTTGCAATGTATCATTATCATTACTCAATGGCATGATACAATGTTGTTTACGAGTTTTTCTATAGAAAAAGCTGTGTTAACATTACGTTTCAACGACGGTGGGGAAAAAATCACAAGCTCAAAGATCTGCGCCTCTATTCGGGAACGCTAAGTGATGTTGTAGCGACTCGTAAGCGAGATTTCTCATCCCACTCTTCCGCACGACGCGTAATGCGTAAGAGCGAGATGAGAAATCTCGCTCGCGAGTCGCTACAGAATCACTTAGCGTTCCCAAATAGAGGCGCTGAACGGCTGGGCCTGTATCGGGACTGCTAAGTGATTTACTATATCGCCACTTAAATGGAAAAACCGCGAATGTGAACGTCATTCACGTACAAAACAACAACGCGTTCGCGGTTTTGGCATTTTAGTGATTATTATAGTAAATCACTTAGCAGTTCCGAATAGAGGCCCTGAGCCACAAATCAATTCAATTTTTTTTTATTTTTTTTGCAGAAAAAAGTTTTTTTTTTTATGTCATTGACTGACAAACGAGCTGACGGCCCACCTGATGGAAAGTGGTCACCGCCGCCCATGGACATCTGCAACACCAGAGGTGCTGCCAATGCGTTGCCAGTCTAGGGTGGATGGGGAATGGGGATGGGATGGGGACGAGGGAATAGGCCTCCGGATCTCGTCACTCACCGTACGCAACGCAATAGCAAGGTATTACTTTACGCCGATATTCTGTGGGAGTGTGGTACTACCCCGGTCGAGCCGGCCCATTCGAACAGTAATCATCTAGTGAGTATTACTGTTTGGCTCTACCACTACAATAAAAATATATCCTTATTTACGACAACGGTTCAGATGGGTTAGTATGGGGAAGTCTGAATCTATAAAGGTGTTTGTAAAGGAGCAATTTTTTCTTTGAAATTTATTGCTGCAATTCGTGCTATCCCCAAAAGCTTACAATTAAACTTTTTGCTCCCAGTAATGATGACATAGGACATCTTTTTTCTAACAGCCCAAACACAGCAATAAATTGCCAAAAAATAAGTCCGTTTACCAACGCCTTAAGACGGAGACACTTGAGTTAGGAAACCATGCCTTCGATTTTAGAGATTTAAAAAAAAAACTACGTTGTGTGATAAACAAAACGTTATTTTATTACGAGAACTGGCGCCTCATTCGGGAACGCTAAGTGATTCTGTAGCGACTCGTAAGCCAGATCTCTCATCTCGCTCTTACGCATTACGCGTCGTGCGGAAGAGTGGGATGAGAAATCTGGCTTATGAGTCGCTACAGAATCACTTAGCGTTCCCGAATGAGGCGCCTGATAGTATAGATTTGTAAGAATAACTGTTACCTTAGTACTTGTCCAGACGCGGAGACTATACATCTCCCTTATTAGTTGTTTAATATAATTAATTTGTGCCCATTAGGTTTATTTGTTGCACTTTTTATGTTAGTTTTAGCTATATGTAATTTTAAAGTTGATAAAAGACATACTGCTGAGTTTCTTGCGGTGTTCCTTCTCAGAACATATCACCTTTCGAAGCGCTGGTAGATTCAGACATGTGAAAGAGCCCGTGTGGCTCAATAATAATAAATATTTTCATTTTCATCTACGAGTAAAAAAAAGTTTTATTATCTATCATTTGCATATTAAGTAATTCAAAGACATGGTTCCTTAGAAGTAATTTCTGTCTCTTAATAATTTCAGACTTCCTCATACTGACCTATTTAGATTGCTCATATTCTGTTTATCAAAAAATATCCTTACTTTTATAAGAAAACTTGCGAGAAATTAGTTCGGCGCGGCTAAGAGTTTTCCAAAATTAAATTATGAGATTTTTTTATGATTAAATCATGTTTTATCTGAAATTACACATTCAAATAGCTATACAACTTAAAACAACACACTCGCCTATTTTTACATTCTCACATAACCCGACACGACGCGTTTATCGCCGTCGGCTAATTACAAATGAAAATCGCCTCGCAAGATACAGTACAACCTTAACTCACATCATTCAAGCAACAATAACCTTTCTCACAACGGCATAAGAGCTTGGATGCTGTTTTTTACCTGGTTTCGCTGTACCAGCGCGTCGTTACTCGCTAATCTATTCAATGGGGATATCTTAATTATCTCAGCGCCGCTTAAGAAAATAAAATTTTAATTGATCCCTGTACACCCTTATCTTAGCGATTAAGTGATAAATGGCTGCTGTTAAGTGATGGTGTTTGTCGTAATGGGCCGTGTTGTTGGATTTGTTGGGATTTTTGACTGTCACTAACCCTAATGTAACTATAAAATAAACATCAAAGACACCGCTTGACTTATTATATTTAAGAGGACTGTGAACCAAGGCAAAAATCACCTTTTTCATACAAGAGGCGATTTCCACCCCCCTTAAATGTTAACCGATTTTGACAAATTTTTGATAGGTTGTCATCGTCAGTCAGAACAAAATCTAGGTTTATACGTTTTTTGAATATTGAATAAAGATCAACAAAGACAAATAACCGCCGAAATTAGTTTTGAAGAGGATACTACAACAGCATAAAACTGATTTATTGATTATAGTGAAAAAACCCAAACGTATAGATCTAGATTTGGTTCTGACTGATAACTTAACAAAAATTGGTCAACATCGGTTACCATTTAAGGGGTGGAAATCGTTATCGCCTTTTGTATGAAAAGCCGTATGATAACACTCCTCTTATCCTTATCCTTCTGCTCATCCAGTGCTGGATATAGGTAATCCTCGCCCAATGATCGCCACAACGACCGATTCTGTGCTGCTCGCATTAATGGAGACCCGCAATTTTTGCGAGGTCGTCAGTCCACCGTGTGGGTGGTCCAACGCTGCGCCTTCCAGTACGTGGTCACCACTCAAGAACTCTTTGGCCCTATTGTCCATCTGTTCTATGAGCAATGTTCCCAGTCACGTCAGCCTAAATCCGGAAGTAAAGTAGATTCATTCTTACTTGTCTTATATGGTTAACAAGTTTACAACCTCAAAATGTACTTTTTTGGGTGAAAAAGGTGCAAAATGATGTCTAAAATATTATCTCTGGTTGCTTTATTCCTGTTTTTGCCAAAAAAAGGTGCATTTTGAGGTTAGATACTTGATTACCAAATAAGACAAGTAAGGATGAATCGACTTTATGCTTGTTCGCTTATTCACGTTGAAACAAAGCAACATATTGACTTAATTTTATATGCCGTTGGAGGACTGGAAAATGCACAGTTCTCTAGAGAATAACGAATAACTGGGCACAAGGCACCTCTCATTTTCTGTGTGGATGGGATACTTCAAAACTACCATTGTATACATTATACAAATAATATGACATCCGTTTTTAATCATCCATTCTTATCTTCCCTAATCAATCTTACTCAATGCAAGTCATTTAAGTCTTAATGATTCCATAACTTAGCCGTTACGTAAATCATTACGAGAATAATGGCGGTAAAAAAAGCGCAATTAGTGCTGCGCCCGCGTCGATAGTTTCGCGGACGTCGATAACATTCCGCACACGACGTGACTGCGCACTGCAATGCTGCAGATTTAAAAAGGTTAGCATGCTACACGGAATGACGCCCTAGTATAAGGAGTTAGGGTTGTCATTGTTGCACGTGTAACTTGGTTTGTAGGTGCAGACGTGAGTTCGATTAAAAAATGTGATTTGTGGCTGCCAGTTCGCGCGTGTTTTATTTTGCGAGTGCTACGTGACGCCTGTGTCAAGCTTGAGGTTGAAAATGTGCTAAGTGTGAAAAGGATGTGTATAGTCCAGTTCCGTAACTAAACACACAAAAATGTCAGCTTGTTGTATTTCTTGGTGTGAAGGTGCGTAAACTCTAGCTGTTGAATAAATAAATTTAAAATATATTCCTCGGGTAACATTAAACGGCCATAGAAATAACATAATTATTATTAAACGTTCAAATACTTGTAATTGTCGGAAAGGTCAAACAAGACATGAAATTATTGAACTTGTTATATTAATACAAATTTATTGTGGTAAGACCTTTTTCTAAAGCTATTTTTATGACCCTAAAGTTTAAATTTACCCGATGTTAAAGATTATAAACATGCAAAAATTACATCTTTGTTAATTTATAACTTTACAAACACTTACTTAATTTTGTGCTACACAGATCATACGAGTTTTCTTTTACTACGGCCCTCCTCAGTGCCCCCTCAAATATTAACTTAACTCTATTTAATATGTATATCCTCTTGTCATTACAGTTAAAGCGTGGCACGCCTGAGAGCTGTATAAAGTATGATTCCCAAAGAGATCAAAAGGCATGCCTTACGTAGGTATCGTGTTGAGAGATATCTGATTGTAGCTACAAGACACGAGGTTATGCTTAATGCATCTGTGATAATTCGAATTAATACTTAAGCTAAGAAAGGATGCAATAAAGATTATTATTATTATTAAAAAAAGTTTTATTCATAATACTTTTCTACGAACATTACAGTCGCTGGTGGACAATAATTATAATTTTTATATTGACCTGTATTTTAAGTAGGTACGTACCTGTAGGCAAGAGTTTCTTCTATTATTATAGTGATAACTAATACTAGCTTAAGTCAATAAGTAGAGAGCTGATTAATTTGGATTTGGATACAGTAAAAAGAGAATAATGTATAATATTAAAGGTTTTTGTATCTTACAGAATCCTAAAACAGTGATTGTAAAATCTCAAAATGGTAGATGTCGGTCGACTGTCATTTCGTCTTTTATTATCGTGATCTTTTTACGGCTCGGTCGGCACTTTTTGTCGATGTTTTAACAAGTTCTCAATTGCTTTTGTACGTAATTACGTATGATTGAATGACCGACGTTTTTTTTAAGTGCCACCGAAGTTTGATGGAAGGAGAAAAAACTTTGATGTTTTACAGTGTGTTCATCTTAATTGTAGATGATGTAGGTAACTTTTTATATGAAAGAAGTTTTTCTAACATCGAAATAGGTGGTCTAAGAGTTTCAGACTTTCAAACAGAATTGACAATTGATGACAGTCTTTAGTTACGCTTCGATCATTATCGTAGCGGTATATTTTTTTGAATTAATTTCAAATTGAAACGTCTCTTTTATGGATAACAATACGAGTGTAAAAATATCTGAATTGCTTAAAACCTGGTGAAATTCAGGCCAACAGTAATCATTTTGTGAAGTGCCTATACTGCTTTGCCATATAAAAACATGGAATTACAGTTTACTTTCGTATTTGGCGCATAAACGAGAAATTACGGCTGCAATTCACGATTTTAGTAGAATTTTATTTTCTTTTTATTATTCTGCGTGATCGTTGCCAATATTAAATGTTCCTTGCATAAAGTTATCTTATAAACTTGGAAAATGTTCTGGAAAAAGCCTCTGAACATGTAAATATTGTCATCACTTTTTTATACATCCGAATGCACAATAAAAAAGGATCTCACGTTTTCCATAGAACAATCAAAATCAAATATCAATACAAATATATTTATTTATTGATCAGGAGTTGAAAAGATATCATCAAATAATCTAAATTAGTAAGTACACTTAATGCTTCAAAACTCATAATTTCTATTAACTTTTACAATTTACCTTTTGTTTTTTCTGCTTCTGCTATTGGTTGACTGGTATAGAATACCACTGGATATTAAGTCTGCTATGAGCACATTCTTGTGCAATAAAGTTTAAATTATTATTAATGTCATCACCATCATTATCAACAGCTTTAAAGGTTCTGAGCAATATTCGGAATACTTGAGTCCGCATGGGGAATACTGAATTCGGATTCGGATTGGGGATTTGACTAATAGTTTTGATGTGTATTTGACTAAAAACAATTTATTAATTTCGGAGCTACTATTACAACACAAATGAAGGTTTCTAACTTGTAACATCCTTCTTCTCATGACAGTTTAAAAATACATGACCTCTTTAACCGTACACGTGAGTTTTCCTCCATTATTCCACGTCATTGTCTATCGATTAGCGTTTAAACTGAACATCAATCGTTGAGCAACGAACAATGCCCCTAACGAGCGGTAGATGGCGGTAGTTAGTATTCTAAACGCAACAATACCATTGGTTTTAGGCTAACAAAAACAAAACGATTAGCTTCAAAGAACATGCAAAATGTGGTGAGTGCGATTGTCATTCACTGCGCGTCTAGCGAAGTCATCATTCACACTTGTCAGTTTCCATATTAACTTTAAAACGACTTAAATCACACGCTTACAATAACCTATCTTCAACTTTATTAGCATCTGCTTAAAATTCAAAATCGATTGAGTGTCCCTCTTGTAGACGGGATGTTTTAGTTCGAAAGTGTGCTGTCGGTCTTTGAACGTCGACAGGCGGAGACGGGCGCAGCGACTAGTTGACGGCGATTTGTATGGCGCGAGTAAATCACTTCTGAAGTAATTTATGTTTGAGTGAATGCTTTTAGTGAAGGGATAGTGTCGATGTTTTCATCACAGGCTATATCTAGGTTTTTTTTATTTTTATTAAAGACAGTTGATATAGAAATGTGAAGTAAAATAAACAAAAGACTGAGACAATGTGTGAGGTACGTTAAATAATTAATATGTGAATGAATATATTTTAGGGTGTTCAGAGATTAAATAGTGTTGTTTCCTTTTGCTTTTGATAATTCCTAAAACGGCGTCTGAAATGTATGCATGAAGCTATTTGTTTAGCTCTTTCCATCACCAATTTTAAGCGCATTACGTAAAATAAGTAACATTCCAGGAAGTTGGCTTCAGAGCTAGCACTAGCAGAGTTGCGACCGTTTCACAATAATTATATTTATTTTTATGTTTATTAATATCAAAATAAACTTAACTTGTAATTATTGCGAAACGGTCCCAACTCATAATGTGCTGGATGTGTAGCCGACGCTGGTCTTAAATATTATCCTTTAATTAAATGTTTCTTTTTCCTTTCTTAATCTTTCATTATAAGACAGACTTAGCCTAGTGTCGGAAAAAATATTTTTAAATGTTTCCATTCATTTGCATCCTGTGATTACTTTTATTGTTGGAGAGAAATAAATTTATTATTATTATTTAAAAATAAATTATGTAGGATTAGTGTATTGATTTGGTATAATAATACACACGCACGAACTTCAATTCACCTGTAACAAACTTATTATAAAATTTTCTTGCAACATTTCGGCATATCATACCCAAACTCATAAAAAACAAATTATCGACAACCCACATCCAACCGCCCGTCAATCCACATTCAAACATGTGTTGTGTGACAGCTTTTGTGTTGACAAAAAAGAAACAGAGGAAAAAAGGCCGAATAATCAGCGGGTCTATTTATCATATTTGAAGCGGTGTCACGGTGACAGTGACAGTTGACAGTCCGGTCCTTTGAAGTGTCAGCGAGGCGGTTAATGAGTCGGGCAAACGGTTTTGAGCCAACGATTGATGCTAGGCGATTATGCGTTTACTGCAACTGCTAATGGTCCAACCGGTATTAGAATAAAGGATTAGACACGTGTGAGCGGTGGCTTGTGTGTTTGTTCTTTTATTCTAGCCTCTTAAAGACAAGCTGACAACCTTTGCTTAAATCTAAATTGATTAGCATCCAGACAAAAAAACCAGACAAGTCCGAGTTAAACTCTCGTCTAGAGGTTTCGGTGATTAAATACCATAGACATCTTATAGGTTTTTCTGTAATCTATATATAAAGAATAATTTGCCGTATTTTTTTTCAAAACTTCGGGCCCAGTTGTTTCGGAAATAAGGGGGAGGGTGCTCAATTTTCGCCTATTTTCCTAAATAACTTCAAAACCATTAACATATCTTAAAAGTATAAAAAATACGGTTAAGATTTTCACAAGGAGCCCTTTAATTTGATATATCACACGTCACAAAAGTGGCCCCCATGTTTAAAATTCGTTTATTTACGTTACACGTCCGTGTTACAGTCACGGACTTACATTGTGTACCAAATTTCAACTCAATCAGTCCAGTAGTTTCGGAGCAAATTAGCTGTGACAGACGGACCGACAGATAAAGACAAAGACAGACAGACAGAAAGACAGACAGAAAGACAGACAGAAAGACAGACAGACGGACACACGAGTGATCCTATAGGGGTTCCATTTTTTATTTTTAAGTTACCCTAAAAAGAGTTATAGCTAAAATTTAAGCCTTATTTCTTTAACCGCCCAAAATTGATGAAGATATTTCACGGTATGGATAGCTAATCTGAAACATGAAGATGGTTTTTCAATAAAAACATATAACTGATATTTAATTTATATTGAATTCTAAAGCTCTATTTTTGATACCATATTTACGATTTGGTCATATTGAGGGGCATTATGCAAAACAAAAGAATAGTTTTTACAACTCAAGAAATATCACTATCCTTAATTAAAACTATGATTTAAATAACTTGTGACTTTAAGTTCGTTTATGTAAAGTGTTCTTATTCTGTCCTAGATTTCAACCTTAAAGCTTCGAAGGACTTTCCTCAGCTATTTGTATTTATCCATACTTAAGTTAATTAGCGTTTAGTTGCTCAAAGTATTCTAGTTTGTAATAAAAGCAATTTTTGGCAGTAACAATAGTCTATTTTACGCCAGCACTAAATCTATCCGCTTATCTTCTTGTACAGCAAAAATATGACTTCACCTATGCAGTGTTGCAGCAATTTTTCAGCTCGCACACGCGCCGGTAAATCACAGGAATTGATGGCTGCGCCTGCACACGATGCGTGGGCAATTTTAATGGAGCATTACGTTTTTACTGTTTCCTTTGTTATTGGTTACGGTGCCTTTCGAATTCGCTTAGAGTTTATGATGCTGGGAAAGGATTTCAATGTCCGATTTCGGAAGAAACCAAACTCATTATTAGTAAAAAATATTTACTATGCAAGGAGTTCACTCGGCTTCTTTCAACCTTAGCTTTTGATATTGGGATAAGAACATTGGTTAGCCTTTAATTAGAACCTAATAATCATTTTTAATTTATAATTTGCGTTCTGTGGTTTATTTTGAATCCTTGCCGTTTTCTTTGTATAAAACATAATTAACTAAATATTACTTTACCTAAAAACGTAACGGCACCACCACACTCAATTTTTAAAATAATGCCCTCTCACACGGTAAAACGAAACAAAGAACAACCGCACCTGTTAGTTGCAGCCGCGAACGTATGAAACCCCTTTATTGCCGCAAGCACGACCAAATTTATGGCAGAACGAAATATGCTTTGATATACTGTTATTCGTTTTATTAAACGCGTTGTTTGTTTGCTGAATTTAATTTAGTTTCGGTTACCGTATTTAATTTTGATGTATGCGAATGGAATAATCTTTTGCCCAGTTTGAATTCCTTTATTCTTATGTAAAGTTTTCTTAATTCCAGTCAGTGAAATTTTGTATTTTAAACTTTGATATTCTTGAGACAGTCACTTAACGGCGAATTCGACACGGAAAACACGAAGTGCCAGCAAAGTATCAATTTGGCTTGTCTAAAATTTTACGGCTACATACAACCCAGACTTTTTTGAAAATAAATAATAACTTTGTAAATTATAGACATGATTGCTTTCATTTGTTTGATATTAGCAAACAACTTTGCAACCTCTGTCTGAAATAAGTCGCTTGGTTGATATTAGCAATAATTCGTTTATTTGTAGGCCTCCCATTTTTTCAATGGACCAATATCTTCTTTTCTCTACCTACCGTTTAGGCCCGATTCGACCAAAATAGATTTAGGCCTCAATTTAATGCCAATTTATTACAGACTAAACGTTGTCTAAATCATTTACATCAGTACCCTTACCATGAGTTCACGCAAACCGTTCTCGCTATCGTATCGGAAATATTACTTGTTGCCGATACAAGTAAAAGGGACCGAGCGATAGTTTTCGATAATGAGAAAGGTTTGCGTAAACTCATGGTAATGGTGCAGGGCCTCTATTTGACACAGGCTAAGTGAGATTATATCATGTCTGTTTGCTTTGTTTTTTTCTAACTTTGCGAAGTTTACATTGAAAAGATATATAGTGACAAAACAGCGACATTTCGTTACTATAGTGCCGATCTGTTTTTCTATCAAATATGTCAAATAATAACCGTTCGTCCATATCAAAGTAAAAGGTATCCGTTAATGTTTTGAAATTCAAAATTACATTTAGAAAAAAAACATCTGGGTACCCTTTATAATTAAAGTCCAGCCGGACTTAATAATGCAAAATGGCGTCCAAATCCACTGTTGAATTCTCATTTTAAACTAAAGTCATTCGGAATGTCAAAAGAGTAAAAACAAGCGACGGCCGACACGAAGCAACGCCGCGGGGCGCGATGATTTCATTACGTGCGTTTTTGTGCCCCGAGTAATGGCGAGTCACGTAAATATCGCGTGATAGAAGTCCAAAAACATGACTACCGTATGAGTATGAAGTATGTTGAGTAATGAATGATTTCTGAATTGAGATATTGAAGCGGAGCGCTTCTGCTTAAGCATAATTTTGTAATACAAATAGCATGCTGAAGATGATAGATAGAACACGACCAAATCTCAATTTTCATAAACGGTGAAAAAACGTCAGATACCCAAGATAAAGTATATTAGATTTTGAATTTTCACTGATAAAGGACTTATAGCAGAAATCTGTTTTGTATGAAAACACTAAAAGCATCTTTTTTTGCACGTATTACCTAAATAAAAATAAAAAAAACCTATAAACCAAGATATTGTTCAGGTAGATAACATGTTAAAAAAAAATCCGTTACACATTTAGTGAAATAAAAATATTTTCTGTTTTTGTATGGAAAGTACAAGACGCTAAATTCTCAACTCCGAAACCGGCCATGAGTGATGAGAAGTGTTGGAGCTTTTCCTGGTGTCTGAAAGCAGCGGCACCAGGGCTGGCAGAAGGCCAAAGAAATGGGTTCTGGAAGGACTTCTGACTGGGCGAGTCAAATCGGCCGGTTCACTGCGGTCCGGCAAGTTGGAAAACCAACGCACTATAATCTCCCTATTTTTGGGAGTAATGAAAAATTAAAAGGTAACCTTAAAAAAACAGTGGCAGCAACTCCACCGACAAACCGTAGCTCTTAAATTACCTATAATGATGATGGAAAAAATACTTTCGCTGATTTTCTGCCCGGCTCTTCTCATTAGAGGTTTTCATCGAACCGCTACCGATACCATGTTTTTTTATTAGAACACTATTAAACTATGTGCTTTACAAGAAAACTTTCCATACATTATCTTTACCTTTTACAATAACTAAACGAGAGTTTCCTCCAGGCGTTAAATAAATCACTCCTTATTAAACGCTTCAACCACTCCACCGACTTCTAAATTATGTTAGAAGGGACGTCGCAATAAATATTTTAGATCACATTTTCCGTCCTATAACTCATTCAGCACGATAATAATAACAAAAGGCTTTCTACAGAACCCCAAAAAGTAATACATCAAATAGATATTTATGTAAAACAGTACATGCTGTATCATCGCTCCCTATTCCATTCTGCAGGCGTCGGTATAGATCATTCTAAACTCTATTCGTTTTAGACTAGGAATGATCTCAGATACCGTTTTTTGGTGGTTTTTTGTTACCCCATTTGGTTCCGGTAGGTTAATTTCATACGCTATAAAAAGGTGCCATCGTTGCATTTTAATTTTCGAGGGTGATGTGAATTTACTTAATTGGATAGACAATTATAATTAGTCAAAAACGCGTCGACGGCTGCCTTTCCACTATCTTTAATCCATAATCTTGACAAGCTAAATTACTGGTCGAACTATTGTTTGAGCGAGGGTGACCGAAATGATATTTTAATTAAGATGCTTTTGTATTTTATTCAGTTCTAATTCATTTCTGTTAAACGGACTCCTGTGTGGGTATAATGGCCTGTTATTATAATATTTCGTTAGCTGCTTATCATGATCTTGTTTCTTAAAGGATTTATTAAATTGGTTTATCTACCTTGATACCTTGAGAACGTATTTATTAATTCATTATATTTCATTTGTAAAGCGTTCCACTATTTGCGTTATTTTTTGACTCGATTGACTTAAACAGGAAAAATTTTAGTAGATTATTAGTATACGTTATGACTGAGACGTGGTCGCTCACTATGGGCCTCATAAAAAGGCTAAAGATCACCCAAAGGGCGATGGAGAGTATCACTGCGAGATCGAATTAGAAATGAGGAGATCCGTAAAAGATCTACTCGTAACTAGAGTAACCGACATAGCCTAAATAACTGCTTAACTTAAGTGGCAGTGGGCGGGGCACATTGCTTGTAAAACAGATAGCTGATGATGGGGCCGAAGAGTTCTTGAGTGGTGAACACGTTCTGTAAGGCGCAGTGTGGGTAGACCAGACTGTAACCTGGTGAAAATTGTGGGTCTGGATGCGAGCAGCACAGAAGTCGTTGTGGCGATCAGTGGGGAGGCCTATGTCCAGCAGTTGACGTCTTGCGGCTGAAACGATGATGATAATTAATATTGGATAATAATTCCAGGACTTGTGATAAAAATCCCATCTCTTATAGAGCCACGATTTTTTCCTACAATTTCATTAGTGTCATTAAGAATTGGTTTATTCAGTTCAATTTTAATCCGTTTTATGTACCCTAAATTGTGTGCTACTACTGCTAGTCAGACGCCTTCTTAGTCCCGATCATCCCTGGGTTTAGAAATAAATTGCCGGCGTGTATGTAACGCGGCAACTTGTTGTTCGACTTGTCTTAGCACAAATCCAGTTGTCGCTTGTTTGTCAATCCGGAGCTACGCACTTTCATATAGTGACAGTCAATATTATCATCGTTCGAGAGACAAGTTTTGTTGATATGGATTACTTCGTGTGATTTTTCAAAAGATACGTGAATGGCATGGACAGTTAGAGCACAGCACTTACAGTACAGTACAGTACCCTACTTTGTGCAGTGAGTAAGGAAGAGAGAATGTTAATTGGAAATGTCATACTTAACAACATCTAATTTGCGAAACGTTTTGAGATTAATAACTTGAACAATAATCACTGCAAAAATGATCGTGGCCTGTTGATTAACTGACTGATAGCTGAAATCAAATTGTCTTTTATAATTTTAACCGACATAAAAAAATTAAATCTCCGTCAATCAGCTGTAACTAGTATTATTTTATTGTTACTAAAACCAATCAATGCCAATAACAGCCGACTGATAATATCCGGTACTAGCGCCGACAAACAGCCATTTATCTTAATTTCCCCTTAGGAATATCACCGATAATGACATGACAGTCAGTGTGACACTAATCATTATTCACGGCGGGTCAAATCAACGTAATTACTTTATTGGTCAAAATGACAGTGACAATTTAAAAAGCATCGAGCGCCGTGACAATGTGGCGGTTGTAATTTTGTTAAATGTAATTGATGTTTAATTGACACAAAGTATGCAGCTAATGATATGGTGTATCATATTGCTTTTGTTTTTATCTCACTTTGCAAAGTTTACCTACATTGAAAAGAGAGTAACAAAATAAAACGACATTTCATTACCATAATAAGTAGCGGCTTTTGTATCACTTAGACTAATTTCGAGCCATTGACATTGCCTAAGCGATATCGCCAAAAAGGTCGTTAGATCTTTCCGACGCTACATCAAAAACAAAAGCAGTGACTCACACGCCATGAAGCAACACGGATTTCAACTTTACGCTAGACTTTTTTAGGTCGCTTTTACACTGTATGCCCCGGTGGATTAATCCGTCGTTGCGGTAAATTGCGCTGCAGATATATCCGTCATTTGCGTTGAAACGGTTAAAAATAATACTACAACAGTTGCGAAGGCATTTCTTAGAACAATGCTGCTATTATTTTATTTTATTTTATTTGCCCCAGTAAATGTACTAACGTGTCCAATTAGCATGTTCGTAGAGCAAGATATGGGACGTTATTAATTGTTATGGCCCTCAGTCTTGCATAGTAGGCGGCATACATTGAAGTGAATGTTTATTGGATATTAAAAACTGTTCGTGCTGGTATTTTTTATTAAACAAGTGTATGGCGCCGCTAAAATAATACGTACTGCTAGAAAATGTGCAACTTCGAATAAAAATATTTATTTTCCTAGTACGCTACACGTACCTACTCTTTCACACCAACGCTCTAAAGGCTTATAATATCTGCTTAAAAGAAGCGCCGCGAACTAATGAAAATATGTAAATGATAGTTGAGTAAAAGTTAATTTACTGTTTATACAAAATAAATATTGACAATTGAAATTATTATTGTTAAATTATTATAATGATTTTAATACACCGACTTTAAGCAGCAAAATGGTATTTAAATTAAAATTTTCGTAAGACATCATGAATACTAGAAATGCACACGGATTTACTCACGAAACCTAAACATGTCGGAATACTTCTGACAATAAATAGTTAGTAAAGCCGTGTGTATTTCTAGTAAGCAAAATTTGAATTTTATACCGGTACATAATTTGGCATAGTTTAGTTTGATTTTTGACGCCACTACGTCAAAAATCTATTGTATTATTGATTTTTTGAATGACTTACATTCAAGTGTCAATATACTTTCGTAAGTAATACAAACAACTGTATATTAAGTCTTTAAAGGAACACGCAAGGACACGCCAAATAGACCTGACAATAAATCTGCGAACTGAATGCTATAGGTTGACCGCTTAAATGAGTCGTCGCCCGCGCGGCACAGGGGCGTGGGGGCATGACGACAAAGGGGCCTGAGAGAGGTGCGAGCGGCGTGAAATGAATGAAAACAAAAATGCGCCTGCCGCCCGCACCTCCGTCGGTCGCCTTTGTCGCCTGCCCCCGCGCCCCTGTGCCGCGTGGGCGAAGACTCATTTAAGCGGTCAACCTATAGATCCTAGGTTAAGTAGCCAATAGTCGACTTTCTGCCAATGTCAATCTTAAAACACGCACTCTAATCATTGAGAGATCCAGCTGAGCGTAAAACAGTAGTTATACACGAACACCATAAAGTGAATTGCCCTTAATTTCACGCCACTAATAACTATAGGGTATTACGCGTATTACCCGTCGTAAATCAACGGGTATAGTGCACTTAATAACTTTATATGATAACGACCCACCCAGCTTATTCTCAGCTTTTTAGCGATATAGCCATTTTGAAAACCACCACAACTGCAGATTGCAACAGTGAAATCTGCGCATCCAAATCCGTACCTAGACTTCATTAAAGTTACTTTATATTAACAAATAAAAAAACCGACATCAAAAACCCTTTCAAAAGTAAAAAATAATGCGCTTCGTAAGTAAATTACCTAGAAACGTCAGATATATAGTTGATTAAGTGATACATTAAATACAACGAAATCGGTGTCAAGTAAATGAACACAGAACTCATTCTGTTCGAATGGATTACCTAAATTTATTTGTATTATTTTTTTTTTTTTCACTTTTTTTAGTGATTATCATATGTGATTTAACGACACACGTTAACAACATCAAGTTACAAAAGCATAATGGCAATTGCTAATCACCCTTTACAAAATGGCGCTATCCAAGATGCAAGGACGTCAATCGTTGAGGAGTTCGTCTGGTTCTTCATCACCGGTTCTATTTTACCACTTGAATTTTTATGGGCATAAGTCGCTTCCCAACCTTATACAGAAATCTAATCGCCACCCGTGAAATACTTTTCATTGAAGAGTTCCGGTGGTCACCCGTGGTCTTCATCATCAGATCCACTTCACCAAATAATGTTTCTGAATTATAACTGCTTGAGTCATGACAGAAAAAATTAAAATGTCTATATGCGTGCCTATAATATTTGAGGAGTTCCTTCGATTGCTCATAGATCCTCCCATCAAACCTCGACTTTGATTACAACGGGACCAACTTGGAGAAATACCCTATCGACTAAACAAAGAATCATCCAAATCGGTCCAGCCATCTCCGAGTAATCGGTGTACATACATATAAATATATATATATATATGTATATATACATATATATATATATATACGCGTCGAATTGAGAACCTCCTCCTTCGGATTTTTTGAAGTCGGTTAAAAATGAGCTGAGTCGTCACATCGTACGTATCTTCATTAGCTGTCATGGCCCTCTCAAGGTTGACACGAGCATTAGTTATCCCCATCTTATCTTCCAGTGCGTCAATACTAGTATGAGAGAGAAGCACTCTACCATATTATATATTCCACACATTGGTACAAGTGATACAGAAGCCGATCGTTTCTATGGTAACGGGGTATAGCTAAACTAACGTTAAGCACAACCATCAACTAATTACAAACCAGAACTATCATGAATCAACGTATCCTTAACCACCTGTTCATCATCTTCATAACGCCTTTTCCTGTTTCTAATTCGGGGTACGCAGTGACCATGATCCCAGATTTGGTAAGGGTTATTACAGTGAAACGAATGCCGCCTGACTTCTGTAACCTTTGTGACAGGGGAACCAGACCAATTGGGTAGGTTAAGTTTCTTGTATTTAGACAGGCATATCATACATTTTTTTGATAGTGGACGTCTTTGGGACCGTGACTCTAAAGATAATGAATTTTTATTTCATATCGTTTATTCACGAGATTCTTTAAATGACTGTGATGACATTTCCCCCGCTACGGGCAGGACCTAAATGAGCAGCGCCTCTATTCGGGAACTCGCACTCTGTGTAATGCGTAAGACCGGGATGCGAATCTCGCTCGCGAGTCGCTACAATATCACTTAGACGTTCCCGAATAGACGCCCAGGTTTCCTCACCGTAAGAGCATCGCCTACCGCAGTTCACAGGTAGATAATGTAGTAGGTATTATAATTAGTAAAACTGTGGCAGCCGCTCGGATACCAACCCGGTAGCTAACGATTACGAGTCGACGTCCTTAGCCACTAGACCACCGAAACTCTTAACCACCTGTTATTAACCTTAATCCGAAAACACTTCAGAACTGCACGTTCTAGCTGTCATGTATAATTTAGCCAGATAATAAATAGGTAACATAAGTTTAAGAGATAATTCGAGTCGCAGTGAACGGCCGACGAGGTGTCGCAAGCGTGGATGTATGAGCGTAATCGATGGAGGGAATAAATCACTGAGGAGGGAAGGGTGCAGTGTGAGCGGACAGCGTAGTGGGGCAGCTAAGAGAGCGGAGCGGAAAGCGGGTAAATCATTTTCAAGTACATTAAATAGGCGTTCGAGACTGACGGCGAGAATTCTCGGTGAAACCCTTTGAAGCGGGCAAAAGTACCAACAGTGCACGGAGAACAGAACAAAACTGAGAATGAGAAGGCGAGAAACTATTCACATTTACGTTTCTCGGGTGTTTTCGGGGCTTCTTGGCCAAAGTTTGAAGGAGGCATAACACAAGTGTTTTTTTAGCGATAGAAATCGTCGAAAACAACGGTGCGGTGAGGGTAGCAGGTCCGTTATAAAGTGGTGAGGAGAGAGTTAGCGGTATTTTGCAAATATGTACATAATAGTATTATAATTGTGATGCAGAGTTACTCTTGTGTACTGGCAAAACTACAGACCAGTCAGCTTATTTCTTATTAAATATATTAATGTCCAATTAAAGACGAGTTCAAACTTGACACCAAAACTAAATCATACTATTACTCCCTCCAACGATTGATTACCTTCATTGTTTTTGTTATTACTACTAAGCTACTTATGATTTATTGAAAATATACACATAGCTATCTCTAATATAAATATACAATTTAACTTACGTCTCATTAAATACGTTTCACAATCACAACCTTCCAAAGCCTTCCGTAAATCACTTAAATCGCCTAGTCCTGAACCCGCACCGCCTCGTCTCACCGGCCCAGCAGTGGGACGTATCTATATGCTGATGATGAAGAAATCGCTCACACTGGTAATGCACCTCTATAGGAAATCGTGTTCATGTATTTAATGACATCGATTAATGTTTTAATTCGTGTTCGCAATAATTTAATAATCTCGCTAGAGGCCACCATTAATAATTCGGCCGCCATATTTAATTTATCTCCGGCATTTTTATGGAATTGCTCGAGTATTTATGTATCGTATTAAGAGGAGATTGTTTAATGCGATGACATTTATTATGTTAAGTTAATATTAAGAAGTTAAGTGTAAGATGGTTCTTAATGGGCCTTTAAGGGTTGTCATTAATGTTTGATATAAGGTGATCTTTTATAGGTAAATGTAGCTCTAGATGGTTCATTTGAATCATTATCAACGAGTAGAAAAGCTGAGTTTTTTTTGTAACATCACAGCGGCCAAAACTAGGATAACCTTTGTTAATTCAGTGAACACACAACCGATTGGACCTGAAGTCAGAGACAATTATAAAATGAGCAATTTTGGGGATTTAACCTAGACCTCAAGCATCGTAAATCCATGGTGGAACCACTGAACCAAACGGTCAAGAGATTCATTGTAATTCATTTTAAAACTGTTAATATTTTACCTTTATAGTGTTCCGTATCTAAAAGGTTAAAATTAAACCCTTATGGTGGGATTTAATTGGATGAATATCTGTCGTCTGATCATCTGTATATCATCGCTATATATCTTAGCAACTAGTAAGGTTATTGACATGAAATAAAAATTATGTAAAAAAAATCCTGACAACTTATCTTGAAAACTTGCTAACCTAAAAATCTTAAGATTCATGGCGATAGGAATTTATGTATCTTTTAAAGGAAGAATTAAACGATTCTCTAAATATTTATACTTTTCGAGAAAGAATATAAACGTATCACACTCAACGTGTCGTAAAAAGATAGGAGTTTGCGAAAGTTATCGCTCATTTTATTTCATAATTATTCCTTATTGAATAATAAGGAATAATTTGCCGGGGTTTTTAATTATATTGTGTCTAATCCCGAAACATTTCAGCCTCATTCGCTCCTTTGCGAAATGTCATATCTCAGATTAAAACGCTGTACTGTTTTAAACTTAAATACCAAGAAATTTGGTATCAGATTGAACAGCGTTTAATTTAATATTTTAAAATAAACTTCCTGATACTTGACCCGGAGGTATTAAATAGTACTCATACGCAACTCGTACCGTTTAATTCATTATTTATTATTATAATTTTTACCCCATTATATCAACATTTTACCTCATTCCATTAAGTTTAAATGTCAAAAAAATAAAAATAAATCGTAATAAACAATTGCGTCAAAGAAGCTAAATGTCAGTGAATTGTTTTTCAATAACAATATAGTATGAAATTATGTATGTTTGTTGAGTATTTTAAGGTTATTATGTCGTGAGAATAAAAACACATTGAATACTCGTCACTGTGAAAGTAGGACGCGTGTTTACTCTCGCTCGACAACCTCGTAACTTATTCAGATCCGAATTTGCAAAAATGATCTTGACGGGATTACAATATGGTCAGAACTTGAGATAACGCATTGGCGAATACGAGTTTCGTAAATATCAGTTGACATAAGCACACGATCGGACCTCTTATAATAAACTTTTATGAAACACTTTAGTTTTAATTGTTGAAATCCATTAGTATGTCGATTTACGGAAAATATATGGATTTTTAATTATTAAGAATATTTTGGTGCAATTAATAAAAACTTAATTTCAGTCACAGCCAGATAAAAGGTGATAAAACTTTTAAATTTTATTTTTTGGTTTTCTATAAGTGGCAAAATGTATGTTTTTATTTAGAAAACGTATAGATATTGGTATAATATTTAGATTTTTAAATAAACTACATACTCGCTTAGGCTTTTCATGGTTGTATTTTGTACTTTTGTATAATAAAATTACACAAACAAATTTAAACCTTGGTCAATAAATTATCATAATATTGCTAAAAAATGCATTAAAAGCCGCGGCATAATGCGTGGTAGGTATAAAAGTTTTAAACGAATATACCGACAGACAGAATAAACAATTTTGTTTTAAATTATTTCTCGATACAGAATATTTAAACAAAGCAATTGATGTCAATATCGTGTCTGACTTAAAAATAATATTCACGTGGAAAAACTTGTGGAATGCAATTCATTGTTGGCCCGGCATCTAAACGGTCCATTATTTTAATATCCATGCTACAATATACTTTTATAGGAAAATAACTTACAAATTTAACGCCAATTTTAGCATTTTTCAATCACGTGTATCAGATGCACATTCGTTCGTGTCCGTAGCTAACCAATCAGTCTCGGTGTTTACATGTTCTTGATCATTATAGGCAAGATTTATAGTAATTTTTGACTAGTAATTATAACAATATATTACAAATAAATGACTAGCTACTTGACTTAATTACAATTTAACGAAAGGTTTTCTTTCTTGTATCAATATAGTATCTTCAAAAGAAGCGTGAAGAAGTATCTCCTGACCCAGTGTAGTGATGCTGACAGGTGGCTTACTTGTAAAAGGTTACTACTACAATAATGGACTCCACGTGTAACTTACCTTCAGGTGAATGTGGAGTCACACGTCGTGCTGAATTATCAATGATTTAATGCAATGCAATTTATTTTAGTGTTTACTTACTTTAATTGTTTAATGATTAATATTAATTTCATTGATATAATAATATCTTTGTTGACAATAAACGCTTGGTAGATATCAGACATAATATATACCTGATATGAGTGTCAAAGGGAAAGTCTGTCTGTCTGGGTCTCAAGGGGGCTAGCACAACCTGCCCGCGTAGTTTTTGTCGCTCACTGCGTTACTGTCATAGTATTCAAATGCCTCATTTACATGCACCTGAAGTAAGCAGGGAACTGGGCATGGAAGTGGGCAGCGCGAGTATGTAAATGGGTCAATTCTCCTGGTCCTGCCGCTGCTACTCGCGTTGCGGCGCGCAGTGAGTCAGGAGCACCATGTAAACAACCACTGCCTTCGAAAGCAGTATGTGGGAATTATTACTGGCAGCGCGAGCAGCAGTGGCAGTGGCTGCATGTAACTGAGGTAAAAAATGTAAGAGACGCACTGAGCGACGAACGACTCGCAGGCAGGTTGTCCTGGACATACGGCAATGGTATACTCTACAAAGCCAAAAAACCGTTCATGTGCGAGTCTGACTCGTGCGCCGAGGGTCCGGTACTTACCTACCCATGAAAAACGGATAGCACCTTGTAAGTACGGAACGCTAAAAATAAAAAAATGGCTTTAAGCTTTAGCAACCGGGTAACCTTCTCCTTCTCCCTCTTTACATCTACCTATGAAATAAGAGAAAAATAACTTTCGCAAGCTCCGATCTCCGTGCAATCGTCGAGTATGATACGATTTAGCTAACGTTATTCCGTTAAACTGTTTTTTTTTTAGATGTTGCTACTTATTTACGGTTTTCGGACTTTGTCCTTTACTTGTGCTAAAAGACACTGCTCCTTCTCAAATTTCATGATTCTAGGTCAATGGGAAGTATCTTTAGGTTTGATTCGCTTTGGATTCCTTTGAAAGTATCAAAATATGTGGCATAAACGGCCGTATCCTTTGATTGCGTTGACTTACAAGGTTGATTTTTTAACATGTATAGGAGATTGCAGATTTGAGTATTTGATATTAATTTAACCTTGAAATCTCTTCGCGTTCTCGAGAAAAAGGTGTTGACCCACAGACAGACAGACAGACGAATTAACGTGATCTAATAAGGGGTTCCTGTTTTTCTTTTAGGTACGAAACCCTAAAAAGAAAAATAAACGATTATTAAATGTTATAAATCTAGAATGAATAAAACCAATACATTTCTATATACATGTGTCAAAGCTCCGGAGATATTTTATAATTACACAACAAGAATGTTTCAATGCAATATGCGCGATTGTTTATCAACATTCTATATCTATAATGCAGTTATTAAATACCATATTTTTATAAAACAATACAACAGGAACTGATTGATATGTTTCTTTTAACAAGTTTCCCAGGTCTGTTCGCGTCGTTGCTTGGGAAACCAAAGACGTCCTTCAAATTCTTGTTTGGTCAAATTCTTGCTTCGTCAAATTCCTGTTTTGTCAATTCAATGTTCATCCATTTTGGCTGTCTTTGGCGTTCACAACATTATCATTGGCATTGCAGGAAGGCCAGATGCTCATATACAGAAAAATAACATTATAGGCGTGGTTAATAATAGTGCCTAAGTAATATAGGAACACTTGTAAATTGTTGAAATTTTGTTATTAACACAACAGAGAACAGTGTTTACTAACATTTTATAGTTCTGTCTGTTATTCGAATCAAATTATTTTTGTAAGTTTCCCCACCCTTCTATTACCATGGACAGAAAAACGGATTCAAAAGAGAGTCTGGAATATGAAATATCCCCAATTACTGCACGAACCAATTTCCAACGTGGTACGTAATTTACCAGCTAAAACTACCACATTAACTTGTTCCAACTAGCATTTATCCAAACCAGGCGTAAAGTGCGGTAAAAACCTACCGCCGTCAATGTATGTAGTTATGTCAAAACCGTCAATTGAGACTCATAATTATTATGGGCCGTAGCGCTTGTCTTGGTTGGACAGGGCTAGCATTATAAGAATTATCTGCCGGGGCACTAAAATGTTGCTTACTGACCTGCTAGCAACTATTATTTGATTAAACTTTTTATCCAATTCTGGGGCTCTTCCTTATTTTGAGTTTCTTCGTTAAGTTTCTTGCCGGCTATTCTCAGTAGAGATTTTTGTATTTTGACTCTTGGAATGTATGGAATAGAAAGTGACAAAAAAGTGACAATTCATTACCAGGGTAACGATCGGTGATGATATAAAATTAAAATTCATATATTTGAGATAACCGCAGCGATATGATCCATATACAATATTATTAGTTAACACGTAGAGCTTACACTAAATGTTAGTACATCCAGTAAACAATACACAGACAGTAATCAAAAGACAAAAAAAAAGAACTACATAGAACTACTCAAAACTCTCAGGCACTGCATGAAGATGAGCAAAAGATATTACTCGTACCTTATCCTACCAATGGCAATGTCAAACCAAAACTTGAATACTGGGCAGTCGAGACGTTCCACCAACGTCCTCAGCGGCCATATCATGCAAGACACAAAGATAAGTTAAATTTTCGTCAGCACTAGTGCGAGAGAGACGCACTTAGAGATAAGACTTATCCTTGTGTCATGCACGTTAGAGCCACAGGAGGCTGCTACCGCTGTTCCGCAATCGTCTAAGCAGAGAGGCAACTCTCTTGTGCCTGTTGACGTGAAATCCGTCTGATATAATTGGGGGGTCTGGCTTTTTGTCTTTTATTGTCAAAACCAACAAATTTTTGGGCTTATAAAGGTACTATATCGCTAGAAGTCTTGGTATACACTACCGGCATGCTGATTATGTCAGTTGCGCAAAAGCATCTCGCAAGTGAAAAAATAAAAGTCGGACAATATTATAAAGTGAAAGCCAAGTCTGTACCTAGGTACAGACAAATATTTACGAAATTGGCTAGGCTTATTCTTGTAACCGAAACCACATTAGTGACGAGATATCTAAAATAACTTCGCGTTAATAGTGAACGTTATTTCTATTTAGGTATTTATTTTAATACAAACCCGAATGCGCGTAATATAATCTCGTACACTGTAAAGCTCTCTCTTATTTCATTCATTCTTTTGACGTTTCAACACGAAGCCGAAACGTCCTTCTTAACGGCGCACACGCATAATACGAAACGAGGCATCCATTAAACCCGCCAGGGTATAATTTCCGGACCCCCTGTATAATCAACGGCGGGGTAATCAGCTGGTTTGTATTATTATTTCTCAATATATATCGGAGAGCTGCGGGTAAAAATGAAGAAAAATAAGATAAATGGCGAACAATCAATTCTAGAATATTTTCCCTATTTTGTTCCCTCAGATTTTAATAAGACTTTTATAACTTGATTGTAAGAATAAATAAAATCAATAACAAGTTGCACTGTCTGTTTAAGTTGAAATATTTTTTCTTTTCTTGTTCCATCATGAATATAAATACCTGACAGTGTAAGATAAGTAACCATTTCCACGTATCCATTTAAATTATTCATTATATTCGTACGCTTTGTTCAATTCTTGATCTATTAAACATTCTCAATAGTCAAACCTGAACACCAATACGCAATTAAATAAATTATTTACATAACACACAATTTTATTAGCCAGTTGAATAAAAACATAAATAAAAAAGCGATAAATCTATTAATGAATTCAATAACAATGATTTAAACGATCCATTGTCAGCAATATGTGCGTTGAACAGAAATCATTGGGGATAAATTTGAATATAATGACTTACATTGAACGCGAGCACTTGAACGGAATATTTTAATGAAGGCTAATGCTAATATTGACTCGTATTTGTTTTGAGAAAATATTATCCATTACAATAATAAATAAATCTTAAAGCATTAGATACGCATGGAAAAAGCTTTCGGTAAAATAAAAAATATTCTGAGATAAAAAAGCTTTTTTGCACACTGTGCATATCTACTTACAGGCCAATCTTGGTGGACAGGATAATCACAAGTGGATTAAATAGTTAAAATTGACTCACAAGATTTGATCCTGATATACAAAAAACTTGTAAAAAAAAAGAGACGCCTCTCGGCCTTCTTGAACTTAAAGTCGATTCGTCCATACTTGTTTTATTTAGTAAACAAGTTTATAACCTCAAAATGCACCTTTGTTGCCTAAACAGCTATTTATTTCCTTGCAAATTAAGCAACCGGAGACAATATTTTAGATGTCACGTTGCCAATTTATAGCCTAGGATTGCTTTATTTGGGATAAAACTTGAGGTTAGAACCATGTTTACGAAATAAGACAAGTACCTGTGGATAAATCGACTTTAATTATACTGATTTGTCGCACATTTTGTCTTAGTAGGAAATTTATAAGTTCAGCTAGGGTTTACGCGATGGAAAGTATGTTGTAGTGTCCATCGCGTCAAATCGCGTAAACTTAAAAATAACATTTGTCTTAGTAATGTTGGCTTCCGAAGACCCTTACACAATGTTTAAGATATACTTTGCGATTCAAATGTCGTAAAAGGCATTCGCTTAACATGTCAACAACGTATACAACATTAGCCTACATGTTCTTTACGCCATTCGAATTAATAGAATAGGTTGATGTCCCAATGAGTTTCGTGACATGTTAAGTTTGACATCAGTATTTTATTTGTTAGGGACTAGAGTTTTGCGTGAAATTTGATTATCGCTGTTCTCATTTTTCCGGGATAAAAAGTATCTGAACTTTAGTAAAAATATCAAACCATTCAATGGCTAATAAAAACTCTTCAAATCTTAACACATAAATATTCCCGACCCAACCAAAACTAATCATTTGGACTTTGTTGCAGCTTCAAACAACTGCAACGCACTTCCGTGTCAATATTATAAACGCGAAACTCTGTCTGTCTGTTACGTTTTCACAGCTAAAGCTCTGAACCGATTTGATGAAATGGATATAGTTAGAGCCTCGGGAAACAAATAAACTACGTTTTTTAAATCTACCCTTGTAAGGATGATATAGGAGCTGGAAGATTGATTTATGGCAAGTTCATGCGTGCAGATGAGAGCCCGTTGATGTATTTTTATGAAGCTGCAAGATTTATGCCTAAACCGTTGAACCGATTCTGATGGAATTTGATAAAGAGATAGTTTGAGCGTAGGGGAAGGATACAGGTTCAAAAGACGACTTACACTTGGAAGTGTTGAAACAGGGGCTCGATAACAATGAGAATTTCCACGCAGACGGAGTAGCGGGTAAAAGCTAGTATATCATAAAGGGATAAATAATGTTTTATATTTAATTTGAAGAAGCATTTGAGGCCCATAAATCAGGGGTTGAAAGGAAATCGCGAACAGAATAATCGGAAAGACGCAAATGAGGAACGGACAGCGTTTATGCGATATCCATTTGTAGAAACTTATTGAATCAAAGTCTGAGAAGAATCTTTTTCAGAAGAAGAATATTGTACCTATATTGTATTTTCTAAAATAGCCTAGAACACGTTACATGGACACAGAGGTAGGTCTAAAAATAAGAAGTAAGACGCATTCAGCCGGATTTCGCTATGCAAATAAAAAGTAGAGACAGCTTACTGAAACATTATACCTAAATTAAGTATATTATATTCAAAATAGCTGTACCCGCGACTTTGTTCGCATGGGATTGGAATGAAACGTATCGTGTGTGTTCATCCAGGGTATAAGCTATCTCAATTACAAATTTCATCCAGTTTAGTTCAGCCGTTGAAGCGTGAAAAAGTAACAAATATTAGACTAACACACAAAAACACCACTCACAAACTTTCTTATTTATAATCTTACTAGCTTCTACCCATGACATTTATAATATTAGTAAGGATAAGTTGAGTGTGATTACTATTGCTATTATTCAGTTAAACCATAATATTACAGAATGCATCATAATTATTAAGGTCAAAATATTCCTTAATCGTATAAAAAAACTGTCTAAAACCAATTGGGGGCCCAGCCTGGGGACTAACTACCCAGTTTCTCTCACAGCGCTTTACAATGGCAAGTAGATTGGCTGTTGATGTTGATGACGAAAAGCAAATTTGAAAACTTTGTTCTAAAATCAGACCCATGCAGATGCATGCTTTGTCACGTGATAATTTTGCAACTTTGAAATTTTCATGTCGATACAATGCTAATCGCAAGCAGCTTTTCCATTACCCCACTCACCATCCAGCACCCATATATCACTGCGGTCTTCAAAGGGATGCCAAATAAAACAAACAACACGGAAAATAACGTTAAACGGACATTTCACGCGAAACCGAAACGCATCTGTATACGTCGAACAATAATCAGTCGCTTGGTTACACGGTGGTGACTGATGACGATGAAATGCCTTGTGATGCCAGGTGCTGAAATGTAACAGGTGATGGCGAAACGGAATACAAAAGAATTTGATTGATTTTGAGTATTTTACCGTTACTACTGAAGGTTGAAAGCAAACTATGCGTTACTTATGTCTGATAGGAGCGAAAGGACAAAATTTGTCACAGGAAGATAGAGAAGCTGCTTCAGATTGTATCCCTGATGATAATTTATTTTCCACGATAGATTGTATGCTTATTGATACAGTTTTTGCTTAACCTACATTTTAAACTCCGTCTTAAATGACTACTTGGCTATAGTAACAAACATTACTATTATATGTCTGAGGAACGGTAGCTTAACCCTCAATAGTCCATTATAAAACAGGATTTATGTAAAAATAAATCAAGATTATTTAGAACCTAATAACCTAAAAACTTCAATTTTTATAGTCATAGGTCCAGCTTAATCGTTGTGATCACAGTGTTATTAGAACCGAACCCTCATACAGACTATGCTTTTTATTGACGTTTACGTTTAGTTAAGTTGACGTCACACGCGACAACTGACAGTAAGAGAGCAATTTTGCGGCAAATTTAAAAATGAAAAAGTTATGGTCCTTTTCCTCGAAAATGTAAAAATTCATTACTAAAATATTTTTACATAATCTAAAATGGGCATAAGCAGTCAAAAATATTTTTTCAATAATGGTCAAGAACCGAATTCTGTGATGTTTGATTCGCTTTTAATGTGGATTCATGAAAGTACGCTGTTCAATCTCCAGTTCAATATGTTCCGAATAGTAATTCATTTGCTGGAAATTAAATAAATGATGAAAGGTTTCTCATATTGAGAAGATTACTCTCTTGAAACTACTGAACAAAAACTTTGCTTGCCTTCACGCCGGGTAAATTGTATATTTCCATTAATTACTTTAGTGATCAATTTTTCCTTGTCAGCATAACGATAAATGTAGGTTAAAATAAAATTCCTCGGGTATCATAGATAAAAATAAACAGCGATATTGCAATGTAACGTACGGACGTAATATAAATTATGACTCCGATTTATGATGATATCAAATTTACTTGGTGCTCCTTTGATGTCATTTTTCCCATAAATTTTTCAGCATAACATAAAGAGAACTCCACGCGTTATTAGATATGGAAATCGTTTGAGATTCACGCGCAACAAGTTTGTCGAATAATACTGTATTACAAGCTTGAGAAGGAAACTACAGTATCAAAGCGTCATATTTTCAAACCATTCCATTCTAAAAATTTTGAAAGAGCATTCGGTTCTTTAACCGAAACGACTTCATAGCTTACTTAATTCCATTTGTCATACGAATATTTTTCCAACTTCTAGGTAAATTTTTGCGGATTATGTCACTGTCTATCTTACGGACAGACTCAATGTTGGGTATCCAAACATTGAGTCTGTCCGAAGAAGGGCTTGGCTTGGCTTGTTCCGCTTGCCATCCTCACCCACCGTATATCTCAATGCCTTCACACGTCGCCTCCTCACGAATAAATCTGCCTTTACAGCTGCATAAATTTGTCGATGGAGCGATTTTCGTATCCGCCGCCTTTACACCGACATCCTGTTAGCTTTGTAACTACACTTTTCTAGGAAACGTCGCTCGATAAATAAGTGCCCGGATTGGCTGTTTGCGTTTTGTTTATATCGATGTTCTGCGAAAATAGGGTAGGAATTATTGTGTTACATTGAAATGTTTTCATTCTAAGCTGTGGTTCTGTTTTCCAAACATGCAATCTAAACTGTACTTACAAACGTACGAATTTAGTAATTTCAAGTTCTTTATCAGTCTTCACTAGTGACAATAAAAACATGAAGTAAATGGCGGATAGCCTCCTTTTTGCCTTTCTTTCTGTATTCATTGTGGCTCATTGCTGGAAAATCATCTCCCTTTCTAATGAAAATGAAAATGACAATATTTATTTTGCAAGTAGGGCACCTGGGCTCTTTTACATGTCTGAATCTACCAGCGCTTCGAAAGGTGACATCTGCTGAGAAGAAACGCCGCAAGAAACTCTGCAGTAAGTCTTTTTTCAACTTTGGCAGTACAGTTTTATCTAAAAACTAACACAAAATGTGCAACATAAAAACCTAATGGGTACAAATTAATTCTAATAAATAACTAATAAGGGAGATGTATAGTCTCCGCATCTGGAAAAGTTAAGTGACTTAGAGATGTATAAAGTGTCTAAGGGTCATAATAATAAAAATAAAAATTGAAGCAAAGAATCATCTAAGTCGATTAATCTAGGTTAAATGGAGGTATAGACAGTCTCAACGGTCAAGTATAAAGATGGAAATGTAAGGTCTTCAAATATCAAAAGAAACAATTTGAAATATAACATTTCATGTCCTAATACGAAATACGAAATACGAATAATACGAAAAAACGAATATGAAAAACTATCAAATATAGTATAGAGAACACTATGAAGTCTCTCTTGTCCGGTTCAGATATCGCACAAAACTAATAAATTAAACACTAAACAATTTAAATGGTCCTTGCGAGCATGAACCGTCCGGACCCCACAGATAGCACCCGTTCACGAGTATGACGCGTATCTCAGCTATCGTCTCCCTCAACCATGTTTTAGGGAAGGTGGCGACCCGATCAACGACGTCGCCGTAAGCAAAGACCTTTGAGCAAGCATGACAGGCTCACGCTGCCGGACAATAATTAAATAAATCAACGCAGATACGAGTAGCTGTCCGACGAGGGATGTCACAGTGGGCTCACATGATAAAAAATTAGCATGTGCGATATAGGTACATATACAATAATGTTACTAACAAAACAATTTTATTTATTCATATAAGTATACATTTTACTTAAAGGCGTTGTTGTCATCTAAGAAATCATTTACAATATAATATGCCTTGCTCAACTTGTAACCGGTTTTAGCAAGATGATGCACGTCGTATATCCTTAAAAAACTATTTTTTGTTTCTCTAAACCTATTCTGATATTCACCTTCTATTTTGATACCTTAGTCAGCTACCACGTATCATGGCCCAACAAAAGTACAGTTTTACCATTTTTTTATGTTAAATGATTCAAACAACAATAAGCCTTTTTGTACACGACATAAGAATGTAGACGTACGACTTATTCTTGTGGTTTTTCTGTAATCTCGTCAGTTTGACACTGATCCCCTATTCGTCACAACATGCTTCGTCCTGTCAGCTTGTGACATATTCTATTACAATTAGAGGAGAAAACATGTTCAAGATTAGTTGTATTTGTTATTTTGCATTTTGAAGCAATTTCTTCAATAATCTTATGTTTTACTATTATATTATAGAGGCCTATGTCCAGTATCATAAGGAAAGTTAAAAACGTCGCATTTTTTTTTACAAATTTTAAAATAACATGTTCTAACAAGGCCTGTATCGGACTTGTGCTTGAGTTTGCGGATAAAAAGGGCGCCGAACGGGAAGTATTCCATTTCTTTGTAAAATTGCGGAACCTGCGAACCAATAATATTTATTTCAGCATAGATATCATTGATATTTATCGACCGCTTCCATAGCAGTGGTTATATTTTTACTTAAGGCCCGGGCACACCAAACGCGGTTGCGGCGCGGTTGCGGCGCGAATGCGGGCCGCGGCGTCAACGCGTTTCGAACGCGGGCCCGCGTTGCTCACGCCCCGCGCCGCTTTTGCGCCGCTTTCGCACCGCTTTCGCGCCGCTTTCGCGCCGCGTTCGCCCCGCCTCGCGCTGCGTAATACAACTTTGCGTGCTCGCGCACGCGCCGCCGCCGCTTCGCGCACGCCCCGCGCCGCCGCCGCTTCGCGCACGCCCCGCGCCGCCGCCGCTTCGCGTACGCCCCGCGCCGCTTTCGCGACGCGTTCGGTGTGCCTCTGGACATGGCGGCGGTATTAAATACAACTTCGCGTGCCCGCATTCGCGCCACAAACGCGCCACAACCGCCTTTGGTGTGCCCGGGTCTTTAGACTACGCGGTTAGCCTAGTTGGTAGTGACCCTGTGTCCGAAGCTGGCGGTCCTGGGTTCGATCCCCGGTAAGCACAAATATTTGTGTGATGAGCACGAATGTTTGTTCATGAGTTTTGAATGTTTCCTATATATTGAAGTATTTATTTATCTATATATGTATGTATACCCTCGCCTTGTACCCATAATATAACCCTTTAGAGCTTACTTTGCGACTAGATCGATTTGTGTGAAGATCGTCCACTGATTTATTTATTTAGCCGCTTATTTTCCATACTTTTAATAAATATACGTCGGAGTCTGTCATCCAAATCCTTTCCCAATTCATCTTTTGTAACATACTAACCTTTTTTATTAGTGAGCTTAGAGGTATGTCACTACTTGTAGATAATCTGATTTACCTCATTTCTTGTACAATCTTAACCACCACGCGACAGACGTTTTTTGATGAACGCCGGGTCAGATCTCCATTGTGCTCCCTTTGAAGCCAGACTCATTTATCAAGCTTACTTCCGACTGAAATTAACGGGACGGTACAAGTTGTAAGCTCTAGACCTTGACTTATAACGTAGATGTTATTCAAAAAATTTAATCATTGATAGAAGACAGTTTCCTCTTTTTAAAATAGTAAACCAAATATTTATGTATATTGACTCATAATTATAGGCTTTGCCAAATTGTTAATAGCAACTGGAACAGCATTAATCTCGTGTTCAGAGCAAACATACAATTTAGCACAACATGTATCAATAAATACGTCGTTAAAACTAAATAGTAAAATAAAATCACTTCTATAATATTCCTTGAAACTAAGGTCAGAGCTTTCTAATAAATGTAGTACATACCAGTGTCAGAAGAACAGTAGTAGTCATTTGTTGTGTAAAACTCAATAATACCCATGTTATTTCTGGTTTCTAATATAATAACTTTTTTATTTTACTACTCTATTTACGAGTACTTTGGCAAAACCCGAAGTGTCATTTAAGATTTCTTATCTTGTAATTTGCCAAATATCTGAAGTTCCAGCTTGTCTCTTAAAGACATAGTAGTGCGGTGACGTCTGAAATTTCGCGAACACTGATACTGACGTATCGCTTTTAGACGCCTTGAAAAATGGTCCGGCTGACTTCGGGGAAAATACTTTTTATGATTTTTAAAAGGGTATTAAATTAATTTACGATTTTAACTTAACAGTAGCGGTGGCAAACTTTACGCGTAGACGTATCCAAAACAGGACTGAATCCTATTCTTTTTTCCATCTTCCTTTAATGAAGTCAATGTACTTTCAGAACTATATATAAATAGTGGTCCGATCCGAAGATGTCAAGAGGCAGGATGGTACCTTGATCGACAAACATCATTATAGCCAATTTGCATTAAATATTTATAAATTAAGTACACGAAACTTTCTCGTTAATCAGTCTATCTATTAGTAAAACCGTACTAACCGTACCTATTAAAACCCCTACATTCGTTTCAGAAATTAGCCTATACAGACAGACAGGACGACAGAAAAATGCATATCTTGGACTCCGAAAGGACAAAAGAAAATTCTAAAAGGTATCCTAGTTTGGATATAGATCAATGTGTGTTAGTACACCAGTGGCGAAGTGTCAAATATTTCCTAAGGGAAGCCGGAAGAATTAGAACTGTATGTGCAAGTCTGACATAATATGGACTTCACTGACAGCTAGCCGTAGCCTTCTAGCTTGGTAAAGCCGTCAGGAATCGGCTTGTAGGCAGGCTTCGCCACTGTAGTACACACCCATCCAGCTCCATCTTTGGGTTCCTTTTGCTTTGGGTTCTAATCAAGGCTATGAATGCTTACAAACTATACAAATTTTGATTTGGCTGCCTTTAGTCTAGTTTTAATTAGAAACGATTGCAGACAAATAACAAAGATAAAGGTTGAAGAGGACTTCTACTCCAAGCTCTCCTCAGCTATTCGTTCTCAGATAACGACATTAGAGCAACTTGCTCTTAATATATCATCCATACTACATGACGTATTGCAATAGCAATCTATTAGCCCCGACAATGGCTTAAATAGCCCGGCAATAGTACGAGAATCCTAAACCCTCTCTTTTAAGTAAGTTATCTCTTATATTGTATTAGAATTTAGATTTGTGTAGGATTAAGTAAATTTAGGTACATGGCAAAAAAAATATTAGTTTGAGCGCAATCTCGCCAACAAACTGTTGTCAGTTTGGCGAGGAAATTATGTTTAGAGTAATGTTGTGTACTTTTTTGAGATATAAAAAAAAAATAAAAAAAAAATTTACATGAAAATTGTTGCATCTGTTATTTGTATAGTGTAAATAAGGTTATTTATGTTACTTGATGTAACTATATTATGTGTTATCATAATGCAACATGGTGCATTTCTTACGTTAGCACATTTTTTTTTGCCGAGAGACCTGGTACAAATTAAGCAACAGCAATCATTTGCTGGTAAATAATCTATGAACAAAAAGTAACTGTTATTAAAAAAACTTAAAGCTAAATTTAAAGATCCACCTAATCAATCCGCAATGATAGCCCCAAACTTCCCCTAAGTATTTACACCGACCAACTCGAAATTAACCAAACAATATTAATCATACTCCCCGGAGTCAAACCCCCGCGCTGAGTCCACGATAATGATATATGCGATGTTTGATGATAAACAATCGGGGTCATTTATTATCTGTCGGATATTTGACAGGCGGTAGGCAGATGTCATTTGTCATTTTCCTGGATCTGAAGGTCCCTTCGTTACGCCGACGCTTACGTTCGCCTCCGAATGCGGTTAGCTACCAACCGACAAAGCTCACAAGAGACAAACCAAAACGTGCTCAAAATCCTGGATGATAGAGTCCAAATTTGTTCGAAGAAAAAATCAATCTTGATTGCTTTCAGCATGAACGATTATGATAGATGAAAGAGTTAGCGCTCCAACAAAGCCAGAGACGTTACATTGTTAAATAGCCTTTGTGTATTATGAGATAAGGTTCAGATTTACGGATTTGTGCTAGCTACAAAGGCTGCCTCAGCGAAACGTGTTATTGAAGATGAAACAGTAATGGATGGGGATAGGGAATGCGTGAACGCTGTCGGAGATGTATTGTTATCGGGGTTGTTTATCAAAATACGACGATCGTTTCTGTAAATAATTACCCTTTCAAAAGAATATTCTGTTAGTGCTACCGGTAATATATTCATTACAACTGACAACTTACAAAGTAGCATTGAAAAAGAAGGTGCTTAAGCTGATCGGCTCCGGTGTAGAATTCTTGAAATTTTCACTTAATCGCGTTAACAATATTAATTTGCATTAATAAGCACTTTAATTTTGTGTGCGATTACCGTTTGTAAAGTGTAATTAAGTGAAAAAATAAAGTGCTCAAGTATTAAAACGCGGTGTAAAGTTGGACAAGCCACGTACAAGGGTATTCACGGCTTCATAACTCCAGTGGCACTCAGCTGTAATGCAAAATGTGTGTTGTACATTTTTAACGGGTAATGTATGAATACATTTAGGGTCGCTCCCACGGCGCGTCATGTCCTCAGGATGCGTCAGATAAATCAAATGTTTAATTTCCCGCCGAGACAACGAGCATTGTTGTTTTAAAAGGAAGCATTAAAAATGGGAAACTTTTAAAACTACGGCGTTATCTCTTTGTAATCTTTAGGAATTTGCAAATATTCTGATCCTTCAATATGTAAGTTTAATCTCTCTTCTTGGTTTAACTGAGGTGGTTTAGTATTCTAGCTTAAAAAAATTGCAGTGTCAGTAATGCTATTCACCAACAAATCTATTCAAACTTCCCTTCAGTAACCTTTTAAAATATTCAATAGCCTTGCTCCTCTGTCAAACGCATTCTTTACTTCATTACTCTCCCTGACACCGGGGTTAATCTTTCATTGTGTTCAAATAAAAAAGCGTCTAGGCGTGTTTTGTATTTATTTTTTTATACTTACTTAATACCGTATCAACTTACTCAGCTATTGTTAGCTTGTCTTGAGTTTTAGACATACATAAATAATTCTTTCGCATCAATTGAAGCTTCTTCATTATCGTTCGTTAGTTTACAACAGAACAAAAAACTTCACTTTAACAACTTTAACGACAGACTATAATTTCATCAAAACCTCTTTTTGAGTGCACCCATCCGTATAAACTTACTTAATTAAGTCGGCCCAAATCAATTGACGCGTCTTGGGCAAACAGGTCGGAAGGCAATTTTTCGTGAGCACCTGACAGCCCGATCGATCGTGGGGCATAAAAACGTCGGGCCAGCGCCGCCCGTGACTATGATCAACTGCCGACCTGCAGGGTTACCGAATGTAGATGAAACTTAATTCAATGTTAAGTTTGGTAGTCGTTACATGTCATGTTTCTTTAAACTAAATGGTTTTGAAAGTTATGTTAGCTTCTTTATCAAAATAATATTCAAAAGCTTTGTAGCTTTGATAGTAATCATAATGAAAGCTGATGAAGAAATTAATCACAATTAAGTCTGAACCAATGGTAAAAATGCAGAAGACTGTCTCTAAAAACAAAAAGGAACTCTTAATTGTCTCTTAACAAATTTAAACGTACCATTAATTAACAGTGTCGCTAACAAATTTCGTCTCCAGCTGACAATAAAAAAGCATTCATAATTTATGTCTGTAGTAACCCTGCAGGTTGAAAGAGTCACGCCGCGTGATGGATGGCACCCCGCCCACGCGGCCTAACAACCGCCTAGAACTGACAAACTGCCGCATTGTTGCCCTCAGGAAATCATAAGACGATGCTTTCAAATTTATTACCTTTTTCGAAACAACTGCACTTACAACAGCACATGGCCGCATCTATCTGATTGCAATGTTTCTTCAAATATACATATATTTGTGGACGACTTGTTATAAATGTATTATATGATTGAGGTAATTCTGAATAATTAAGGCGGGTAATTCTAGAAGTTTAAATGTCTACGTCGACACCCTAATAGAAAACACTGGCATGACGCGCATGTTTTATGTCAAATCATCGCATAATGAAAAATATGAATTTGTAAAAGGGCCCGAGCTGCATTAATCTCCGGCTTGTCCACATGAAATTCATTTCAAGACATTTAAATACAAAGCCCGATAGAGTGATAAATTATAAATGAAATAACAATTCCGATTTCCGATTCAATAGCCGACTCGTGTTTAGAGTAGTTCTACAAAAAGCATTATGTTCAACAATGTGCTTATAAATATGAGTTTCTGGAATCTTTTATCTCTTTTGTGCTTTGAGCTATTCTTCCGCTTGATTCGCTGTTGCCGAGCTCATTTTTATCTTCATTGTTGTCAGTTTTATTAATTGCTTCGTGTTGTTGTACAGCCCTGAGTGAAATTGTACTGAGGCAATAATTTATGCATTTGAAACGGGCTCATGCACCGTCAGAGTAGAACAGCTTGCGTTCATATCTTTAAATGCATCTGACACACTTAATCCATATAAAGTTATTATTGCCTCGCCTTTCAACTAACTTAATTGGCTGCTACTGGCTAGTGTAAGCCATGTGTCAGCGATAAAGTAACTGAATATATTTAGGCTTTGACACGCACAATTGCTGTGTTGCAGGCGTCTTTATTGGTCTTACGTTTGCGTAAATGCCTTTCCCTGTACAGCTCGTAAATCTAGAATACAAAGGACGCTGTTTTTTAAGTGATCTTTATAATATTGTTCTCGGCTATTGTGTTGCTTGCTGAAATTTTAATTTGACGAAAATGTTGAGCCGTGTTTAATCTTCTTACGGCTGCGTCCCGAATTAGCCGTCCAGGCGTGGAGACGGCCGTAGATTAAGTCGGATCTTCGCGACTGTTGCCAACGTCTCAATAAGCCGCCTCACATTTTTACGGCCCCTATATCCGTTTCGCTGCGTAAATACACTTAATGACCGACATTTCGTGAACGCTTTTATTGTGAAGTTTTTATTATCGAGAAATTCATGTGTTTAGTCTACGTACGGTTACTGCGAAGCGCTCCACATGTTTCAGGGTTTATTAGGGGTACTTTATTACCCCTTTACACACCGTCCTTAATGCGAA
Organism: Tortricodes alternella; assembly: GCA_947859335.1. Taxonomy (NCBI): domain Eukaryota; kingdom Metazoa; phylum Arthropoda; class Insecta; order Lepidoptera; family Tortricidae; genus Tortricodes; species Tortricodes alternella. The sequence continues at coordinate 932,842 of OX401979.1, read as the reverse complement.
AACATCGCTGGTGAGCTTTAAACCGTCGGAGCGGCCGGAAGGTAATAATTAAAATTGATTTTTATCTGCGAATATGATAACGTTCCGTTATTACCCAGAGTCTTAAAAGCTTTTTTAACTTTGCGGTGTGGCCGAATCTCGAGAGGAGATCTGTAATTGTTTTCTTAACAGTCTAGATAAGACACGGGTATATACGCCGGCAATAAGGTGTTAATGTAGCAATAGTGCGACTAACCGGATCGCTGCGATGCAAAACGGGAGTAATTTATGTTGCGCAGTTTCCGTCCAATTCTAAAATTAAATATTCGGGCAAGAAGTCAACACCGTAATCTTTCTCGACCATAAAACAGTGTCGGAGCACTATAATAATTTTGGAACAGTCTATTAAGTGAATCTTTATGGTAATGGGGGAACAGAAGTCGTGGCCGCGAACGAAAGGCCTGTTATTTTGATGCATTATCATATTTAAACAATTCAGATGGTAATAGACGCGTCGGGCAAAACCCTTTGGTAATATAAATGGTTATATTATTATTTATTTATGGGTTTCCTTCCTCCGGCCAGGGGCGATGTAGCATATTTCATTGAGCGAAAAAATGCGTCGAAGTCGTGAGTTTATACCAAGCGAGATCCGGTTGAGTACCTGAAACGACTCGCTATAAGCTTGTTGCGGCAATAATAAAGATTTATGCGACATTCGGTGGTAGCGTGTTTTGTTCTCTGTTACGAGCCGATTCGCTTTCTGCAAGATCAATAGCGCTCTTTATTGCACGGGCTGAATTATCGTCACCGCTTGTTCTTTTCGCTGCAGCTATAAATCTAGCTTCTCCTGCGTTTAATTTCTTATTATTGCCTTTAACATCTTCTCTGCCATTGCAGTTACAACTAATGTTTTTCACATGCCATTGCTCCGAAAACAATTTTTTTCCGATTGATCTGCTATCAAGTTTTCTTGTATTTTATTGACTAATGGTTAGTCATAATAAAGATTATGTCAATTGCAAAGTTGACAAGAATGCTCTTCGATCGTTCCCATCACATCTAAAGTACGTCTTGAGAACAGGTCGTGTGTAATTTTTTCAAGTAATCTCATTATTACGTCGAGCGCCGCGGCACGGTGATTAACTAGTTGATTTATGGCATGTGCAATTTGCATCACAACCGATGCCATAGCTTTTTGCGCGTAGTCGATGATTATCGTCCGTATCGTGTCGGGTTTAATGATAGTCATTTCATGACTCGCCGAGCTTGCTATCAGGGACGTTTCATTAAACTTCTTTACATACATTACTTCGACGAATGTGTGTGATTATGTTAATACCTCCCCTTACAAGGCGCTCGTTTGCCATATCTTCTTCCTCTTTGGCTTTAATGGATTGTTTACCGACTCTCTTGAAGTTTTATCGTTTTTTTGACTTTCATTTTGCTTCAATCATGCATATTTATGCATAACACAATGATCGCGTAATAATAAAGTATTGTTCTCTAGACCGATCCTTTTATCATTTGCGCAGTTTGTTAAAAAAACCTTGTTCCGACGCCGTCGTATTGTCGTTATTGCATTACATGACACCCGGTGACATTGTTGCGAAACAACACATGTTACCTCGCGCCTGTGTGTGCGTGTGCCGTGTACACACACTGCGGTGTGCGTGGAGATAGATATTATCGTACATAAAACTAAACGGCGCGCCGCGAAATTTATGAATCGGCCGGAGAGCTGCCTTCCACACAAAAGTTGTTTATTACCGACTCGCTTAGGGTTGCTAATATATTTTTATTTTATTGCTCAACTACGATACGAACATCATATTTTTCTTTCTTTATTATTATTTTGAGCGAGAAGTTTAATAGCTCTATATATCATTCCAAAGTCTCCCGTTGTGGGTATGGTTAATTTAATTGCTATTATCTATATTGTTTATCGCCGTATTGAAATGATATCTACTGAGTCGCTAAGATTACTAAATTAATTTCATCGTCTTTGTTTTATTCTACGGCTGTCCATATATTAACAGCGACTTCACAATCATTACGGATTGATAAATTTTATTAATTATGTGTCGGATTTGAATAAGCATTAAGATTGTTTACGATCTATTCTTTTGATCGTGATCGAGACTAACGATGGAAAGCTTATGTTGATACGTGGATTATTTTAGGAAAAGGACGATCAATCATTGCCTTGTCGTTATTAATGATATCTGTCTTGCGTTAAGCTGGAATCAATATCAAACTTCTACAAAGTCATGTTCGGATTTAGTAATCTGTAATGCAATTGATATGACCATAATTTATTATGTTTCTGACATTAATGCCATACAATTCTAAGACAGGACGCGTAGGCGTTGATTTTTATAGTTTAAATGACGTTGTAAAGTAGAAAAATATAATGGTTTGAATTTCTGAATTAATGTTAGTTATTTGCATCCATTAACGTTTGTCACATGTTTACGACATTTTTTATAGATATTGTTCCTTCATGTTATTTATGACTAAACAAAATCAAATTTATTGCAAACCAAGTCAAGACGTCTATAACATAAATTTATGTACCAATTAAAATTACCAAATAAACAGTTATAAAACTCCGGTTTCTACTAATAAATTAAGTTTCACTTTTTAATGTTAAGCAAATTAATAAAATAAACATATGGTTAAGTTGACGACTGAGATATGGTTGATTTATAGCTCCGTGACTTTGATAGATGGCCTCAGTTGAATGTTAATTGCTCTTCACAAACATTTTTTACAAATTATTTACTTAAGATAATGCTTTTAATATTACAGTATGTTACATTTTGATAATGTGAATAATCATGTTTAATTGTGATTCTACCAAGGTTTCCTTAAGTTTATGACAGCTTTAGTGTTTTCAGTCTTATCTAAACTTTACTTTTATGGATGCTCGTTATTTGTAACTTTTTTACCTCAGTAATTATAATTTTGAATTCATAAATCACTTCTCCAGCATTTCTCTACCTTTCTCTTCTTCTTCTCTTCTAATATTTATTGGTCAAAAGTCTGACCAAGTACCTAAGATTATCAGAATGGCTTTATTAAGTCGATGTGACTTAGAAGTATTGATTTTGAGATCAACCAAACGCAATATGAAACCCATGCAAGTTTGTATTTAACTAGGGTTAAATATTGTATTAATTACTTTATTCACTCTGTTATACGGCCCATAGTTAGATAAATTTACTGTTTTTTTATTTTTTTTTAATCTATTAAAAACCAGTGCCAAGGTCAGAGGGTATCCCTCTGTACATACATACTGTGGCCTTAATTTTTGTAACAATAAATAACTTTGTAAACATAATTATAGGAGTGGATTTTGGTCTTGTTACAAAATAATAATTTTCTATAGGCGAGGCCTGTGCCCAGAGACTCATGATGGTGATGATGATGATGCTAATGATATTTCTAATTAACCACGACATCACTGAAGACATAAATAGAACAAATCGTTTCCTCGCAGAGGCAACCCTGCTGTTCTAAGGGGTATTAATACTGCTTGAAATATGACCTACTAAAGACTATATAACGTAAAATTTACAATTCATAAAACAGAATGAGTAGGTACGTAGTTGTGGATGCCTAGTGCAACGTTAGCGGGGATGGCTTTTGTACCTACGATAAGCATTTTTAGTGGGTCTTTGATGAATTGACTGGTTTAATAGATGGAGTTCTGATGGATGTAAAGACGTTTACATGGATGACGGTGTTAAAGTTGTAACACATTTTGGTGTCGTTAAAGAGAAGTTAATTTTATGACTTGCTGTAACTATTTGTATGGCAAGTTATATTTTATTAGGAACCTAGCCATATTTATATAATGAAGATTCTAAATAAAATGATTGTCCTGGCATTCCACAGATTTTGAACGTCGGTTGTAATAATTCCGGAAAAGATTTTTATGGGTTTTTAAGTTCTAGTTAAGGAAAGTGGTCCGTGATTTTAACAGACTGGTTTTATTTTGTACCATCTCAACATTTCTTTCCTCTGCTAATAAAGGAAAGCTTACAAATCAAACAACGTCAACGCGGTTATAAGAAGTATGAACAATGTTCTAAGCATTATAACTCACGTAAGTACAAAATAATAACTGGCGAATGAGCACACAACACCGTTGACATGTTGTACACCTGACTGATAGCGTCAGCAGCAAATGAAGATAGAATAATAATAATAAGAATAATAATAGCAATACTCATTGACATCACCCTTCCGCATGACACTAACCTCGTGAAGGCCGAGAAAGATAAGTTAAGCTGGCTAGACTTGGCCTACGAGGCAGTGGCGAAGCGTCAAATATTTCCTAAGAGAAGCCGAAAGAATTAGACCCGTAGTGCGAGTTTGACATTTAGTTCGAGGAACATGGACTTCACTGACAGCTAGCTGTAGCTTTCTAGCTTGGTAAAGCCGTCAGGAATCGTCTTGTAGGCAGGCTGCGCCACTGCTACGAGGTGACCGCTATGTGGGTTGTGAATTCAACGATTATTGTTCCGATAGTTGTGACGGTGAACGGACTGATAGCGAAGAGCCTCGACCAACATCTGAAGAGGCTCTCGCTAGATGGTCGGATCGAGGGCCGGATACAGAAGGCGGTACTCCTGGACTCTGCCTGCGCGCATCGTCAGGAAGTTCCTCTCTCTGCAGCCCTAGCCACTCATCGCTTGGGCCCTGCTCCGCGGTCGGTGGTTCACCGTTTTTTGTTTTTATTTTTTATTTTGTAAAATTATTGCTATAGTATAAAAAATGTTAAAAATTAGAAAATTAAAATATAAAGTGGAATATTAATAATATCTTGGATACTATATAATATACATTGATCTAGTTCCAAACTAGGATTCCCTGTGCGATGGTAACTATGTGGTCTAGTTACACGAATAATTTTACAGATAAATACATGCTTAAGTAATGTATGTAATCAACATCCACGAGTCGAGTACAAACATTCCTGGTCATCCCATAGTTTGCCTGTGAGGCTGTTGCACTACCGCTGCGCTATTGAGTCTGAATTTTTTTCTTTCGAAAGTGACACATGCCAACGTCATTAACAACAAAATCGTCGTTTGATTTCATCAACAATAAAAATGCGTAATGATACTAATGACGTCTGCTATGTTTCGTAAAAAGAAAATATTGCAGACATTTCATTTTATTTTCAGCACGTCTTGATCGTTAGGTTAAAGATTAATTTTTGCTAAGGAAAATAAAATGATAATCATTTTCGCCTGGCGTTTGATTTGGATAAAACAAAAGTTTAATGTTAAAAATAAACGAATAGTATTTTTATTTGAAAAATATTAATAAAATATGAATTTTATTTTATACTACAGTAAAAAATTACTAAAAATAAGTATTTATATCTCAAAATTATCCTTTAGTTTTAGTTTATTGGTTAATCTTCAACTTTTCCTCCTTCGGAGCTGAATCAGATACGGTTAAGGGAATGCCAGCAATATAGCTTAAGACAGAAATCCTGAAAAAACCTGTTTAGTTAGTAATAAATAATATGACTCAAAGAGTAAAAAAAGGCAAGAGAAAATATAAAAATCTTATGCGAAATGTATCTGAATCAGAGTCAGAAGGAGAAAGAGTTGAAGATTAATCAATGTTTTCGTACAAATCATTAATGGTATATTACCTGCCATCTTCTTTGCAGTCCTTACTTACCCCCCTCTTGCTCGGAAGTAATAAATCAGGTGGTAACGCCGCGCCGGCACGCCATCACTCATGTCGGCTGACAACGTCATGCAACGAGCTGCTGGCAAATGCGGGGAATAAATGTAGTACTTTGGACAGTGTTCACATAAAGCAAAGTAATAAAACATACTAGGAACTGCCTGTGCCCGCGACGACGTATGCGCAGGGCTGGTGCCGTCTTTATGATCACCTTAAATTTAAAATAGTAGTTCTTCCGTTCTGTAGTTTTTCAGTGATATCTGATCATTTAAACAGATAAACAGGCAAGAATACCAATAAGTAAATTGTTGTAACTACGTAATGTTTTGTCCCATGTAACATTTTTACCCGACTGTGCGAAAAATAGTAGTTTATGCAACGGTTGCATAATGATAGGCCTTAAAACACTAGTGCGGTTTTCATGAAACGAGCTTTAGCGAGTTTCATAATAAGATCGCACGTGTGTTTTAAGGCCAAATTATGCAGAGTTGCATACATAACTTTTTCTACACACATATTATAAATCCTTCATGATGGGTTCAGAAACAATATTTTCTGGCAGCAAATTATTTGTTGCAATCGTGGCTGCATATTTCCGATATCCAGCGCATTTTCACATCACACACACTCCGAGAAGATTACTGTTCATATTTTCAACTAAAATGTAAATTACAAACAACTTTTTCTATTCAATTCAACAACAATTCTACTTTCGTTCAGGAAAACACCAACATAATGGTGGCAATTCGATCCTCCGTCAAGACCATTTTTTTTAAATCATAGACAAACAGAATGAAGTCTCTATTCTCATGTCACTCGAGATCAAATGTTGTGCAGTTTATATTAAAAAAACATACTGAATTGACGTTTCGTATCAATAACTGTTTTAATATCTATGGATACTAGAATAGAGACCCACTTGAGTTTTGTCAGCTGTTCCAAATTTAATCTCATTTCTATACTAAAATCGATACGGGAATAACATTGCAGCTGCTCGTTTTACCTAATTGGTTGTCAAAATGATGGTCATTTCCTACGGTTTTTGATTACACTATAGAGGTTTAATGATATGGGTGTAGATAAAATCTTTAGAAGTATTCTTGACTGGAAGAAACACGCCGTCAGTAAAATGATCTCCCCAGTACTTATATATTCGTTAACACAACACAGTACTAGGTACTAGTAATATCCTCTCACACTAGAACATGTGTTTTTGTGGAGTGGGACTGAGAGAACCCATCAAAGATATTGATAAATCCACCTTTTTCCCAGAAAACAAGATCCATTTTTAATTATTGGCGCAGCACAATTGGCAAACTCCGCCATCATGGTCAAATTCACAACAGCCAGATAAGTTGATCCGAGATTAAATAACTTAACCCGTTGTCAAACGAATTTATATTATAAACGTCACTTTAATCAAAGATCAGTTTGAGTTGATCAATTTGTTCATCAACTGTTTAATCATAAATCAAAGCTTAAGTGATGTTTATACCTTAGCAGCGGACATAAATAAAGTCGACAATAAGATACATAGCAACCTTTGAGCATACAGCACGCCTAGCACGACCTGCCCGCGAGTCGTTTTTCGCTTAATGCGTCCCTTACAGATTTGACAAGTTTGACAGAGATGCACTGAGTGACAAACGACTCGCAGGCATGTCGTGCTAGCCCCCCAAATGTATAATGTAAGTTACAGGGAGTAATTATAGGACATCGGGAAAACTCGGAAACCACGACAATTTCCGAACGCTGTTAACGAGACTTTAGCTTATCGTCAATTAAATAAGAAACTTTACTGTTCAATGTCAAACGTCAAAGTGAAAATTTGAAGTTGACATTGACTAATAAAGTTTTGTATTTAATTGACATCAATACATCAGTCCTAAAACGATAACTTATAGACATGTCAACAGCGTTTGGAAATAGTCGTGGTTTCCGAGTTTTCTCGATGTAGTATCAGTACATCTGAACTCACTGAAAGTACTCACTACACCTGTACTAGAATTTTGGGCACAGCTTATACCTCTAATCTTTAAGTTCCACGCACTCAGGTAGATATCCAACAGTATATTATTACGGCATAATCCGCGTGACCGCAATCTGTCAAACGCTGGCTGTCACGCCTGTCAAGCGTCACGCGACCTGTCAAATGTCTCGGTAGAAGTAGCTTTTGTAAATACGGCGGCAATGGGGTAATTGGAATTAGTCCATTATAATGGGTGATTATGTTCTCATTTTATTACGATAGACTTAAAATGTGCGATGTTCGAGTGAGTATATACTTATTGAGTATTGTATATTTTATTCATCTGTTGCTCGCAGCTTCGTTTTTAAGGAGGAAGTGACTTGCATACAGATAAAAATAGAAGCTTCATTGATAGATTTATTAAATTCATCGTTTACGTCAAGTTGAATTTTAACTTAAACGGCTTCACAAATTTTGAAGGAATTTGGTGGACGTATTCCGTCAAATCCCGTGGCACAGAACAGATAATAGTACTAACGTACAGAATAATCACTTTAACAAAACCGGTGTTTAGGTACGCAAATTTATTTAATCATGCCTTCTCTCTCCCGTCACATAAAACGTGCTCTTTCGTGTACGCTAGGGTGGTCAGTTTTTATCCGCGTCATCCGACGAGAACGATGTGTGAATCGCCCAGCGAGTGAGCGAGCGGCAACCTACTGCGATTTACAGCTCCGAGCAACGAGGCGGCCGAGCTTACCTAAAGTATGGAGTGAAACCCGCCTGTCCGTGGTACCAACCGAGGGCGAACGTTACCATCATAGACAAAGTCGCAGGCAAAGGCTAGTTATCAGTATATGTATAAATATCATAATTTAGTCAACATCCCCCTTGCTTATGAATTTTATGAATGATCATGGGATCAAAACGTCGAAAAACTTGTCAATTATCAACTTTCCAGTTTCATGAAAAAAAGTGAAGCCGCGCTGCGGTGGGCGCAATCATGCGTCATAATTCTGACAGGCCGCATGACAGGCCGCTCGACAGGTCACGTGACAGGCTGACGCCCGCTCGGATTATACGGCTTGATGGATTAATTGGCTGACGGTATCTTGTAAAATTTGCCTTTAATAGAGCATGTACGGATTATCGTCAGGTAAAGTGAAGTAAACTTTGATGTGGTATTTGGAGACGTTTAAACCTCCTTAACTTGTAGAACTGAACTAGACTGAAATATATAGTTTATTAGCGACCAGCCTCAGCTTCGCCCGCGGTTTTTTCCATGTAAATCCTCCATTTCACCCTCTTAAGGATTGATTTTAAAGGAACCTGCTAAATTTCACGTTTGTAGGTTTTATTATTCTTGAGATTTCGAGATTAGTCAGTGATGGCCAAATCACAAAGGCCACTCAAATTGATCTTCAATTAAAGTGACGTTTAAGAGAAGTTTTTGTATAGGTTGATAATTAGTTGAGCAACATTTAACCTATTTAATTTCCAATCAAATGCTTAAGTGGCGTTTGTGAATTCGCCCTTGAGTGTATTAGTTTCAACTTAAGTGCATTCAATAAATAATAAATAAATCAGGGGACAATCTTTACACAAATCGATCTAGTCCCAAAGTAAGCTTTAAAGGCTTGTGTTATGGGTACTAGATGATGATATCTATACTTATATAGAGAAATAAAATAATACTTAAATACATAGGAAACATCCAAGACTCAGGAACAAACATTCGTGCTTATCACACAAATATTTTCCCTTACCGGGGATCGAACCCGGGACGCTAGCTTTGGAGGCAGGGTCACTACCAACTAGGCTAACCGCGTCGTCAAAATGCACAATTCGTATAAATAGACGAACGCAATTTTATTCATAAACAGAATTTCGCTTGACCTTAAGAAAAGCGACGAAGTTACCATTAAAATATGTAATAATATATAGGTACCAAAATAATAAATAACAATAAACTACCAAATTACAAAAGGACGTGACTTATGTTTAAATGTAAACTCTTGTTATTTTAAATTTTGTGACCAAAACTTTTGACGGTTCATTAAAATCGGCATTCAGACCTTTAAATATCAGACGAATTATTTCACGAAAACAAAAAGTATTTAAATGTCTGTGTTAATGTAATAATACAAAAATTCCACACACACAAGGCTATTTGTGTATGTAGCGTAATTATTTCAAAATATCTCATTCGTCAATCAGTACTACTCAAAAGTGAAAATCATACAAAATAAAATTTTATAATCTGGAGAATCTTAGGTCCGTGACAGATTCGTAAACACATACAAACTTGATAAACCCCAGTCTATCAATTTTGTGCCCCAGTACAAATACAATATTATTAACATTAACATTTGTGTGGTACTGCAGAGCCGGAATCCAACTCCGGCTTGCGAGCCGCCCCGAACACGGCGCTGTACGTGTCGCGCCTGCACGACTCCACCACAGATAACGACGTGGTGGAGTATGTCCGCAAGAAGTCCGGCTGCTCCCTGAGGGTATTCCAGCTGCGATCGCGCCACTACGTGCACTTCAGCTCGTTTGTGGAGCGCGTGCCGCGGCCGCTGCTGGAGACCGTCACGTGTCCGGACTTCTGGGCGAAGGATGTCGTGTTCAGGCGCTTCCGGGGCAGCCTGCCTGTCCAGGACACGACTCCACGCTAAGGAGCCATGCGTTTTCGCCCCCTAAATAGTTTTTAAGTTATGTTTGTATGTTAGTCTGTAAGGTATTTATGTATAGGCCACTGATGCCTGAAATAAATGGTTTATTATTATTATTATCAATATGGAACACGCATGAAAGTAAATAAATGTAAACAAAAGCATATTACAGAAAAAAGCAGATCATTTTGACGATTCATTCTTATTTGATTCCTGATCAAAATTAGTAAAAAAATATATATATTGTTTTATTAGTTCTGATTTTAGTCTTTTGGATATCCTCATCTTTATGTCATGTTTTATTTCTACGATGTTGGTCTAAAAACAGTATTTTCGGAAATAATTGCAGATTTCGTTTAAACTCCATACATTTTGTACAGACTAACGAATGCTGTGACGTCATAGTTGTTGTCCATTTTGTATGGAGTGTTTTTGCGAGTGGTAGGAACAATGACTTTTCGAAGCGTTATAACTCATAAAATAAACAACACAATAATTTTTTGCGTACACAGATCGGTTTCTATTACTCAGCACTTTCCAATAAAAAATGGAAAAAAATATATGCATGTTCCCTATTATGTTACGAAATAATACGACCATCTGAAAATAACAGTAATCGAACAATACCTTTAGCTACGTAGTTTAATAGTAGAATCGCCAGGTCAGAAATCTGGTCAAGAACTTTTTACTGAGTTAAATAAAAGAAAAGAACAATTACGTGCAAGTAATGAAAATATATGACTAAGTGGATACAAACTGCTTATGAAATCCGTCTCTAATTAGTAGTTGGGTAATTATAATGGAGCTATTAGCCTTGTAGCTCGAGTGATTTATTGCTAATATTAAGCGGTTTATTAGCAGTATTGGGTAAATGCTAGTTTAATTATCATCACGTTTACGCTCAGCTAAACCTGAAAGCGTTTGTTTATTTAACACAATACAGTTGATATTAAAACATTCTGTAATGTCAATGAATATGAACATACTTAGGTGCTGTAGAACAACCTCTTTTTGCTCTAGTATTTTATTGTAACTGGACAGGCGTATTGCCGATGTGTTTGTTTTTCATATTTTTAAATTTAAATATTATTAGAACATCGGATGCGAATGTCCAGATGCTCATTCCAACTGGTGCTGTCGAAGAGGCTCCTCCTATGTCCTTCCGATAAGAAATATAGTACAAGTCGCTATGAAAGTGTTTTAATTCCGAAAGTCAAGATCAGTAGTATTTCCCCGTCTTCTCTGCCTGCCATCGAGTTACACCACAACAGTACCACACCCAGCCAGGAGCGGAGCCTGACCTGGACAAGCCAGATAGACCAGGGGCACAGATTTTTTAGGAGTGACACTCTCTAGGATGGGAGAGGACGGCCGACTAGCCGCAACCGGTCGACCAAAATCGCCCGGCTATGCAGTCTTTAGGTAATACGAGGTTAAGACGGGTTTATATCGTAGAAAGATGAGTGTTGATGTATTTCCGCTACCTGGTTGTTTTAGTTCACTTATTCTTCTGTTCGATATAAGTTGAAGGAGTTTGTATCGCCCTCTTCCTTAGTTTCACTGTCCGTTTCATCGAGGTTCGTCCTACTTCTTCCTTCCACGTCCTTCCTTCTTTGTCCACGGCTTTCCCTGTGCTTGTTCGTCAACTACGGTGATAGACACAACAAACACAATTTATATATCCGAAATAGATAAAGAAATGCTATCAAACTCAAATGCATCATTTAGATACAATGATGCACGACGACGACGCGGTTAGCCTAGTTGGGAGTGACCCTGCCTCCGAAGCTAGCGTCCCGGGTTGGATCCCCGGTAAGGGTAAATATTTGTGTGATGAGCACGGATGTTTGTTCCTGAGTCTTGGATGTTTCCTATGTATTTAAGTATTTATTTCTCTATATAAGTATGTATATCGTCGTTTAGTACCCATAACACAAGCCTTTAGAGCTTACTTTGGGACTAGATCGATTTTTGTAAAGATTGTCCCCTAAAAAAAAAGATAGGAGAATATGGGTCCATCATACGTAATTCTGTGAAATCAGACATGAAGAATTCTTTGCCTATATTCATATTAAAATATGTAATGTAACAAACTTTGGAATAAAGATAAGTTTACTGATTATTCAGAAGCTATGAATTAACAAACGCCAATAAACATTACAGCAGGTAAGCTAGTTTATCTAGCAATGAATAAATCTAAGTGCAACATGACAGACGGAGTTGGGGCTAAATGGTTGTCAGTGGTCTAAACCCACGCTTGAGATCCAGATCACGACAACGATAACGATAACGGTAAATAAAAGGTATATAAGTTTATGTGGAACGTAGTAATGCTTTGTGTGATTTAAGTTGCAATGGCTGATAAAGGATTATGATTTAATAAAACACGGTCTTCTCTTTTATTAGTGACACGAGTCACCACAGCGTTTATCTTTTTTTTTATTTCACTATGTTTAGGGTCGTAAGACACCACCATAGCCATAGCCATAGTATATTTGATATTTCCTAAAAATCGTGTGATTACCCTTTTCAAATGCAGGAAGCGATAAAAAATCAAATAACGAATTGCATACAATTCGGCAATGCCCGCGAAGAGAAATAAAAAAACAATGTCACGATAGAAATCAATTTCATGCCGGCAGTAGCAGTACAAAGCAAGTCGATAATAAAGTACCAATGTAATTAAATTGCGATCGATGATGCAGATAAACGTATTGGGTGATGCAAGTTATCATTTGGTAACATAAGTAAATGCCTTAATACAACTCTAGGTTTGCTTTTAAACTTCTCATTAAAATATTCATACATTTCATTATCTTTAAATTGACATCATTCTGTTTCTCTACAGAGTGATTCAGTATCCAAGGCCTATCGACTCCCAGATTTTTTGCAGCATCAACAGGTTCTGATGCTATTACGATAGATTTTCAGTAAACTGCGGTAATCAGACGAGAAATCGACGATTGTTTCCACAACTATCACGAACAAATTGGGTGATAAGCCAAGGCGGCGACTTTATTGATGCCTAACTAGTGTAAATCGATTCTGATCAACCGATACCGGGGCGAATTGAGCGGCGGCAAGAAAGTGTCGATGAATAATGGATGCAAGCATTGGCCAGTTTGCGGTTTTTAGACGATTCTATTTAAAAACGGAATTTTAAAATTAGAACTGTAATGATGGAAGTATTTAGACACAATTGTTGCTCGATTAGAAGAACAGTTTTTAATCGATTGTGCAATTTAAAGTAAGGATGCGAATGAGATTGCCACAATATTAGCTATATTATGTATGTCCGATCCATCTTAGTAGTAGTAGATAAATAATTATTAGCATGTAGTGTATTTGTATAGCGCTCCGTGAGTCACAGACGGTGCTGGCTGAAAATCAGCGCTGCAGGTGTCTTACACCTCAGCATTATGCTGAGCCAGTGTCCCATTCACTGCCGCGAGGACACACACACCACCATTTTGTTTTGTATTGTTTTTAATTTATATTTATGTTACTCTGTGTGTCTTCTATGTTAGTGAATAAATGTTTTTCTTCTTTCTTCTTTCTTCTTTAGATTAAAATGGCACCGAACATTGAAGCAGTTTCATGCTTCTTTAAAAATATCTTTACGAGTTCCGGATAAAGATTTATTATTTATTATATCCAGGAAAATGAATCGCTCATAAATTTTAACATAATAAACGTTGCCGATAAAATATATTATGTTATTTTGAATACGAGAACAGTTTTATTTCTCAATTCCTTTCTCTTTTCGACCGCTCGTAAATTTAATAACGGCTGACATTAAACATGCGCCCAGACCGATTTCCGACTGAGGAAATTAAAACGCAACACGGACCGACGTGCGAATTAACGTTAAACGCGCGTGAAATGACAAGGGAACATAAAATTTCTCCTTGTAAAACTCTTTGACTTACCTTGAGCTCACTTTATTTGACTCCACTCGATTATAGTGTGGCGAATCGGGTTGTTAAAGCTGCCGACAAAACGACGGGAAAAATTAATTATGAACCAATAAACATACTCTCGATAGTGAACTTTTAACCGACGGGAATAAGGTTCATATTCATGTAACGGCTAGAGCTATAGATCGTTTCGTAATTGTAGTGTCCGCACCGCTTGGGTGAACATTTTGTACATTGATTGGCACTTCGCGCGAAAAGCAACACCTTTGTGGCCATGACGTGTCGTGTGATTGATTGTATAATTAATTTTATTTAAAATTCAAAACACCTGACACATGCCAGTTGTATGAACTGTCAATTAATTTGACAGCACTTGATGAGGGCAACGTAATATGTTTCTTAATATTATTTAACTAGTTGTCTTTTGGTTTGTAACGAAAAACCTGACAGCTGTTAGCAAATATGTCGGTTCAGTATTATGTTCTTTTGAGCTTATTATTGTATTTGCAGCATGGGTTTTCTTAATGGCCAATCATCATATTCATGTTGGCCATTTATAAAATTCTAATTCAATTAAAGTTGAAAGGATGTCGCCGCATCAGGTTTAACATTTGTGTTCATAAAAAGGCAAAATACTAATAAGGTATTCGACATTTTGGACCAATGAATTAAATATTTTTCTATTCGTATCCAAAAAGTATCATGTTTTTATTCATTTTGCAGTAATATGTTAGCGGAGTTAGAATAGATACTTTGATTGCAAGTCCGATGCGAAACAAAGCCGTGATAGATAGCCCCATACATCATCGCGGATCGCTAACGATGAATAATTAGCCCTATTCTATCATTTGTTACCACTTTGTTTCGCCTTGACTATTATTGTTTCAAGACGAAAGATTTAAGCGATAATAATGTACACAGTAACTGATTCATGCATAACAAAACAAGGACTGTTTTGATTATAAATTTTAAGAAATGTGTTATTAAAAAGAATATTTCTTAGAGAAAAAAAAGCTTTTGTCTGCCAATAACAGAACTTCAGACTTACTGGTACTGGTGGTATGATATAGCCTGGTACTTTGTGAGTTCGTTTATTTGTTTACCAAAAAGAAAATGTTTATTTTCATAACAAGATTTATAGATCACATTATTGTCTAAACTTTCCACAAAGATCTCATCAAAGCCAGCCCCAGTAATGCATTCATTTTCGTCTCCGCTGTTTATCTCCACAATAACTCTGACAATTTGTCTTTGCCGCGTCTAAATATTCCTCATTGTCTGTGAGTAATTCTGTTAATAAATTCCACCAGTCAAAACCGTGAGCAATTTTCTTTCGTTTATCAACATTCTTGATGATAAATTTACGGTTGGCGTAAGCGTTTCGTTAAAGTTGGATTCAGACAGATATTAATTTGCGTTCTTACAAAATATTCATTGGCACTTTAAATAAAAAACTGCTGGCTAGAGCGCGGAATTATGTAAATAGATACACGTGCAGTGAAATACGATATAATCTGACTATTTTTATGATCATCTACGTGCGAATTATTTTTATAATTCTAAACTGATAATATTTCGTTAAAATATTGTCATAAAAGCATCACAAT
The DNA here is from genome assembly GCA_947859335.1 of Tortricodes alternella. NCBI lineage: Eukaryota > Metazoa > Arthropoda > Insecta > Lepidoptera > Tortricidae > Tortricodes > Tortricodes alternella. The sequence continues at coordinate 916,983 of OX401979.1, read as the reverse complement.
CTCATAGACGATCTATATATAATCCCCACGATGACTTCAAAAACTGTCTGAGAGCTTTGTAATAAAAGAACTGATTATGATTTAAACTGAATAGAAACGAGTAATGAATAACTGGATGATATTCGAGATCAAGCTCTATCGGTCGGCGCCGCGGCAAATGCCGACACAAAAACTAGTATTTGCGAGAATATTGAAGAATAATAGACTCTATGCGATCGTGAGAAAGCTTACTAAAACGAAAATGACAAGTTTGTGTGTCAGTAAGCGGAGCCAACAACCGTCAATCAGAAGCTAAAAACCGGTAGCTGCCGAGTCAGACGTTAAAGAGTACAAAAGTCGTGGAGTGGCTGTGAGCCATTCCTATTATTTTTACTGGTTCAATAATGACGGCATTTTAATTTAAATTGTATTCAGTTTAACATTGAATTTAGCGTGGTGTCGTGTTCGTTGTCGCATCAACACCATTTATGGTTTATTTATTGCCGTTTCATTTAAGCGAGATTAAATGATAGTGTTTTAGCATCAAATTTACGGCATTTAAAGCGATGCGTAGGTTTTTGTACAAGATGATATAGACTTGGAATTGATTTGAAATGAGACATGTTCAATGAATGTTCGAAACATAAATAAAATTATGGTTATAGTTACAAATTACTAGGACTTCAAAATTTTAACTATCAATGATGCTGCTAAAATTTTTGTTCCGTAACATTTTTTGAGCGGTCCATTGCATTCTATCCCAATTCCAACTGCCGTGAGTCTCATTTTTGATTCCCATCACGAGCAAGCGAGAGGATTATACGCAGCAACAAAAAGTGCCCAAATAAATTATGGTGGAGAGCAAACAAAAACTGCTGCCACACCTCAAAGATAGAATAACAATAACAGAGGTTCCGACAACGAAAATAATATGACAAAGGCGCCGCTAGGGAACCTAGCCGTGTGGCAGAGGATATTGGATTACCACATGCCAACAGATTTTGGGATTGCAGTAACGGTATCAAAAATAGACCCACTAAAAGTAAAATATAATTTAGTTACTAAATTCGATGAAACATGCAATTCCATTGCTAAAGAAGTATTAGGGTACTCATATACAACCAAGTTAAATAAAATACAGAACATCATCAAACTTTGTAAAGTTTTACTTTACAGTAAGAAAAAGTTTCGAGGTTCAAAGAAATATTTTATAATTAAATAGGTACTTAACGCTTTTTTTTTAATTTACTTCTCTCATAAGACGGTTTTTTGTCGAATATTACATGATATTATTAAATCCTCAAACGTTCCAACAAAACGTCTAAAAATTCACATGCTCCTTATTTCCAAGGAATCAGACATTTGAATTCAACTCGGTCTGCAGCTTGATACTGTATTGATATCTGTCAATCGACTCCGTTACAGTCTCGTAACACGAATGCAAATTTGAGAATTGAATTCCAACTGCTTCTTCATTATTATTTGAATTGAAACTCTCTGCTTCAAGACCGAAAGTTTCTTCTTCATTGATCACATTAGCTGCTACTTAATTCGCGTATGGTAAAGAGTCGAAGGGATTTATAACTGGAGTGTAATTGTCCGCGTCTGTCTGTTTGTCTGTCTGCGGCTGAGTTATGGTTCCAATGATGAAGGCTGATCATTTTATGTTGTTTGTGTTGACAGTTGATTGTCGGCGATCGGATGTCGCTTGGCATGTCTATGTATTGAATTGATTGCAAAGATTTACATTCGTGTATTTTAGATAAAGTAGCGGTGAGTTGAGTTAAAGCTTGTTATTAGAGTAATGTAGTTTGACGAACTAAAATCTCATAAGTTGTTTGAATAAAAAAAAAGTATTTAATTAAGAATTGTTATTATTATTTAAATTTAAATTTATAATTGACACAGTTAAACTATTTTAAAACGGGTTACGATAAAAGAGAAAAACAACGGCAACTACTGCAATGCCGTTTTGGAGATAAAATATAATTACTTTTATCACAAGACAAAATGAAAGACATTATGCAGATAATTAACGGCACCCGCAAAATATTTAGCTCAATTAACTTTCTAAAAAAGAAATGCCTCATCATGCCAAAAAATATTCCGATACCGGGAATCGAACCCGAGCCTCCTGGGTGAGAGCCAGGTATCCTAGCCACTAGACCATATCGGAGATATTGGAGTAGCCAAAAATAACGATTCATTCATTTAGTTCATATATTTCTTCTTGCTTAGTCTGCACTAGTCTGCAGTAAAGTGATTTTTTACAAGCTTTTTATTAACTAGCAATGTTTGTATGTTGGTTTGTTTACGTCAAATGTTGCAAGCTAAATTAGAACCACTTCCTCTTATCCTATTGAGTTGAATTTTTACATGTTGGTTCAGTTCCAATGACAATGCATTTTTATGGTAAACATGACCTGAATTGACATCCAAGATTAGCCACAGATAAAGGAACTCTTCAACGGTCAACAGCATAGACACGAAATTGTGTGTACGCATTTTATTTGCAATAAGCAATAAAATCTGGTTCAGTATTTTTTTAAATTATTATTAGATGCTTGTGTATCTAACTCAGTATGTATAAATCGAGTATGTCGATTTAAACCCACTTCTAAATTGTCGTACTGATTTGAAACCTGGCAAGTGTAATTCGGATGGCAATAAAATAATTTGGTACCATCGAGCTGATCTGACCATGGAGCCAGGCGATAAATAGTGGAACTTTATAATGGCTACTAGTAAACCCCTCGAGTTTGGGCTCATTTGGACTGTTTTGAGGAGTCCAATAATTTCAAATACAAGATCTAGCGATCTCGGAATAGTCGTTTATGCAACGGTTGCATAATAATAGGCCTTAAAACACTAGTGCGGTTTTATGAAACGAGCTTTTAGCGAGTTTCATAATAAGATCGCACGTGTGTTTTAAGGCCAAATTATACAGAGTTGCATACATAACTTTATCTACACTTTTAAAAAACGAAAAACTAAGATCAACCTCAGGAAGGAAAACAAAACCAAGTGGATTACAAAAGGCCTAAGAGTGGCAAGCAAAATGAAGAGATTCTTACTCAGCGGAAATAAAACTTATTGTGACGCATCCGTTCTAAGCTACAAAGATAAATACATAACGCTGTACAGGAGACTGATTAAAGTCGCTAAGAGAAGGAGTGTCACGAAACAATTGCAAAATACTAAGAACGATTCAAAATCAATCTGGGAAGTAGTGAATAGGCACAGAAACAAAACGCCCACTTCCCGCCGAGTAAATCTACTCTTAAAGGTCGATGGTCAAATCGTATGCAATCCATACGAAATTGCCGAAACCTTTTCCAATATATCAATAGATCACGGAAGTACCTACAGTTACGAAAAATGGCCAAGAATCTGAAAGTGCAATAAATATATTGGAAAACTCTGCAAAAAGAATTGAGAACGAACTGCTCTTTCGTCACACAAGTGCTCAGGAAATCACAAAGATTATAAAGAACCTGAAAATGAAAAGATCTTTCGGATATGATGAAATTCCTATTGCAATAATAAAAGAAAATTCACCATTTCTTGTGGCACCATTGGCAGTGTTTTACAACAAATGCATCAGTCAAGGTGTTTTTCCGGAACAATTAAAGATTGCCAAAATTATTCCTGTCCACAAAAAGGGCCCTAAGAACGACCCGAACAACTACCGACCAATATCTTTGTTGCCAACGTTATCCAAGATTTTTGAGAAGATAATTCAGGATAGATTATCGAGTCACTTAAACACATATGGAATACTAAATCAAAGACAATACGGTTACCAAAAAAACAAGGGAACCTCTCAAGCAATTAATGACTTGATTGACATAGTAGCCAACAAACTTAACCAAAAGTGTAAAGTTTCAGGCTTATTTCTTGATCTGAGTTCTGCATTTGACAAGGTTGATCACAACATTCTCACAAAAAAGTTAGAATTCTACGGAATCAGGGGAAAAGTGTTGGAGCTTTTCAAATCATATTTCCAAAATAGAACACAGTTCGTAGAAATGACAGACATAGAGGAAAGTTGTGAAAAAAGGATTAGATCTAGAGTAATTAACATAAGCAGGGGAGTGCCACAAGGATCCATTTTAGGACCTATATTCTTCATTTTATTTACCAATGACTTGATTGATTATATGAACAAAATATATCCTGATATTAACATTGTGGTATTTGCCGACGATACAAATGCTATAATAGATGCTACAACAACAGAAGAACTTCAGGCGAAGGCAGATAGCGTTTTAGTTTCGTTTCATACGTGGTTCACTTTGAATAACCTGAAAATGAACACTAACAAAACGTGCGCCATGCTCTTCAAATCTACTGCGAGGAAAAATGAGTCATTAAAATTAACATTGAATGGTGAACATATAGAGGTTGTTAATATTGTTAAATTTCTTGGAATCCATATAGACTCACTGTTAAACTGGAAACGCAAACTAGAAGCTATAGAAAAATCAATCAGTTCAGCCTGTTATGCCCTACGTAGCCTAAGAGATGTGGTGGACGCTAAACACTTGAAAATCGTGTACTTTGCATTAGTAGAATCAAAACTTCGTTATAGTATAAAATTCTGGGGTAACAGCTACGATTATAACGTCAAGAAAGCTTTTATTGCAAAAAACGAGCTATCAGGACCATCATGCGCATCCCGCAGACGGAGTCCTGTAAGGAATATTTTAAGAGCATGGAGATACTAACGGTACCGTGTTTGTATATCTTTGTGCTTCTGACTGATCTGTTCAGGGATTTATTCAAGCACGAGTCTGAGGCAGAAAAAGAGCTTCGAGAAAGCACTAGAAGGAAAGACCTACCTTGTAAATTGCAACCTAAACTCAGAGTGGTTAGTCACTGTGCATACTTTCAGGGTGTGCAATTATATAACAAGTTACCAAATGACTGGAAGACTATAGCTACTTATAATATCTTTAAACATAAACTCAAATCATTTTTATTGGAACAGTGTTTTTATTCTACTGAGGAATTTCTGAATCATAAATACAATTGACATTTGAATTGAATAATGAAATCTTGCTTGTATTGTAATAATAAGATCTAAAGAGCTATTATAAAAAAATTGATAAATCATAAATAACTTACGAATTTTAATTATAAACTTTTGGATTTTAATTATATAATTTAAGTTTTAGTTTGTATTATATTTTGATCAAAATGTTAATTAGTGTTAAGACTTAATTTAAATTATTTTATAGTTAAATATTCAAATACGATTTACATTGTTCATGAATAAATAAATAAATAAAAAAAAAAACACACATATTATAAATCCTCCATGATGGGTTCAGAAACAATATTTTCTGGTAACAAGTTATTTGTTGCAATCGTGGCTGCATATTTCCGATATCCGGCGCATTTTCACATCACACACACTCCGAGAAGACTACTATTCATATTTTCAACTAAAATGTAAATTACAAACAACTTTTTCTATTCAATTCAACAACAATTCTACTTTCGTTCAGCAAAACACCAACATAATGGCGGCAATTCGATCCTCCGTCAAGACCATTTTTTTTTTTAAATCATAGACAAACGAATGAAGTCTCTATTCTCATGTCACTCGAGATCAAATGTTGTGCAGTTTATATTAAAAAAACATACTGAATTGACGTTTCGTATCAAACACTGTTTTAATATCTATGGATACTAGAATAGAGACCCACTTGAGTTTTGACAGCTATTCCAAATTTAATCTCATTTCTTTACTAAAAACGATAAAGAAATAACATTGCAGCACTGGTTTTTCCTAATTGGTTGTCAAAATGGTGGTCATTTCCTACGGTTTTTGATTACACTATGGAGGTTTTATGATATGGGTGTAGATAAAAGCACAAACCTAACCACTTTCAAACAAAAACATGAACACATCAAACCCTTTGATCCCACATTCCTTAACTTCTGAATTTCAACCGTCTACTTATGTTAATAGGACTTATTATATGTAAAACAATGTCATTAGCATGTCTGCTCGCCAACACGCCGACAACGCCGACATTCTACGCCGACGGCTGTCGATCAATGTCGGCCGTCAATCGTTCGTCGGCAGAAGGGTTGCAGCGGTCTGGGATCGCGGATTGCTTACGTAATATTTCTTTGCTGAAAGATATTCATTGCGTTTTAGAAAACACTATCTCAGTGATTATTCATTAATGTTTTTATCAATTGCGGCCCTAACATGCAAGACACAATGATAAGTTAAACCCATTTATCTCTATGACTATTTCTTTCGTTGGCAGTGTGAGAGAGATGCACTTCGAGATAAGACGGTTTAGGTAATTTTTGTGTTGCATTCACTTTCACTAGCAAATCATCTAGAAAAAGTTAATGTATAATACAATAAAAGCGGTTCTTTTAAATAGAAACTTAATGATATTCTGCACTTGCTTAGATTTTATGTTTCATCAAAAGTAATTTGGGTTTTCACGTAATTTTAATTATTTGTTAATTTTATGAAACCCACCACTCCCAAACGCCAAAGCCCATCATCAATACAAGTATGCGGGGACGAGCTTCTCTGTTAGTACCTTAAATGCAAAAATTACGATTTATTTGCAATGTAAAATATGCAGGGCACCACAGGAACATGCTGTCCTGAGATGAGCGTGACAGTTGACGATCTATCCGTTCCAATCGGACCTTTTGTCCTCCCATAAATGGCAGCCGCATTCAATACCCATTGTTAATAATACTTTTTACTTGGAAAAGGTATTAATTATCATAAACGTAAGTGGAGTTATTAATATTTAACGTAGGTAGACTTGTTTGGGTGAAGTAACTGTTTGCGGAAACATACAATTTGAGTTATTTAAATGAATTTTAATTGCTAGGTAAATTGCACAGATGTTGCGCCATGTTTTTATTTGCAATCGAATTAAAGCTAACATTGTCGAAACTATAATAAAATTTTTGGCGTGATTTTATAAATTACTAGTGGACCCACCACAGTTTTGCCCGCGGCATTTCCCATACAAACTTTATCACCCCTTTTCATCCCTCTAGGGATGGAATTTCAGAAAATCCCCTTAGTGCACCTCTAGGGGTCAAGGCGGTAACAGTGGCTATAGCGACAACAGTGGCGCACTGGCTGTTGTTTCAAAAGTATTATAGATAACTTTCTATCGCGCATACTCTTCGGAAGGTTTCCCGATAGATATAGGTTACGACCGCTTCGCTTGCTTCAACCTTGTAACGAACCCGTGTAGGGATTTTTTTTTATTTTGACGAAAGAAAAAGTGAATTTTAAGGTAAGGTATACTTTATATTTTTTCATGAACCTTTCGTTTGACCAATGGATTAATACTTTTGCTATGGAATAAACTTAATTGAGGTCATTTTGGCGTATACTGCACTTTGGATTAACGCAAAACCATCACGCGTGGTATAAGTTAAATCGAAAATGGCGGTTTAGTACAAAGTGGCTCAAATCACATGAGTACACAGCGGTTCATGACCCAAGTACATTAATTTAGAAAATTTTACAAGATGTAATATTTTTTGTTAATTTTCCCTTTTAGGATGGCTCTCGTTCAGTAAGGCCAGGCAAAAAAACGATTTAAAAAAAATGTTTTGAACGTGAGAAAAGCGTCTAAAGTTTAAAACTTTGAAAAATAAGTAGTCAAATTTAAGTTACCTGATTATTAAGTAATTTGTTCAATGCGAAATTTATTGCTTGGTTAGCTCAATAAATAAAGACAGATAAAAAGCCAAAAATTGCATTATTATTTGAGTTACATTATAGATGATTCACTGTGAACTGAGGGCAGATTCATTGTATCCCACCCCCAGTACACAGTGACTCAAATAAGTTTTTTAAAAAACACTGTTTAATTTCCAAAATATTATCTTGTTGAACTAAATCGATTAAAATTATCAATATACATACATTAGTTACACTATAATACTAACCCTTCTACATCTTTCCAACACTCCCCCAGATCAAGTGAACATCACTCGATAAAAAGTGACCCACTGTTGCCAACCACCCGTTTAGGCTGTGCGTTGTCTATAACTGAGTCACGGTACTGCTTTATATGTATTGATAACAATATCCGGATATCCGGCAATCGTGATATATTTTTAACATACTAAATTTGATATAAAAATACTTTTCATCCAAACAAATGGGTGAAGGTTGTTTCTAATACGAATCCTCAACTATTCATTCATTGAATTTGGCATAATTAAATGGCTTCAAGGTGGGCACATAGATTACTTACTTTGCATGCGCATTGAGTATAAATAGTGATGCGTTTTTTATAAACAGCCACCGAATTGTATAGCTCCGCTTTCGCTATTCGTATGCGACGCACGCGCACAGCGCAGTGCGTTTTCTGCGAAGCCCCTGGGTGGCCTCAAGGCAAGGGGAATCGGACTTAGCCCACGATGGCTTAACCCTTTCACCGCCAGTCATTGCCTGCGCTACAGTCAAAATATCAAAGAAAAATAGAAATTATTTTTTTAATTTTAAGGAAATCTGGCGATTGCGCTATCATAATGTTTTTATTTGTCAACGAATTATTGCGATTGTAAAAGTATTACTATTTTTTTAGGGTTACTACCTTTCTACCCAAAGGACCCGTCCGTCTGTCCGTCTGTCTGTCTGTCTGTCTGTCTGTCCGTCTGACACCAGGCTGTATCTCATGAAACGTAATAGTTAGACAGTTGTAATTTTCACAGATGATGTATTTATGTTGCCGCTATAACAACAAATACTAAAAAACTGAATAAAATAAATATTTAAACTCCCATACACGTAATTTTTTTGCTTGTTTTAGCTCGATATTGATAACGGCTAAAGGTAGAGGTCACAGAATCTTTAGTTATTTATGGATCAAGGGAAAATATAATTATCTACACGGATAGCCCAGCGGCGCTTAAGGCGCTAGACGAACCAAGCACAACATCGGCACTGGTTCTAGAATGCAAAGCCGAACTGAATAGTCTGGGATCGAAAGCTGCGTTAACACTTGCATGAGTACCAGGACACAGCGGAGTAGACGGTAACGATAAAGCAGATGAACTGGCTAGAGCCGGAGCCGATCAGGGATTCCTGGGGCCCGAACCGGCTCTACCAATTTCAGCCATAGTCACGAAAGGGGTCATATCAGGATACATTGAGGCAAAAACCAATGAAGAATGGAGCTCTGTCCAGACATGCAGACAAGCAAAAATGATGATCAAGAGAATAAGTCCCAAAATAACCAGGTATCTAGTAAACCTCGGGAAGTACAACCTTAGCATACTGACAGGGGCAATCACAGGACACTGCCCACTAAACAGACATCTGTCAGTAATAGGGGTAAAATCAGACCCACTATGCCCTCACTGTGGGGAAGAGGAGACTAGCAAACACCTTATAGCCGACTGTGTCATGTACTCGTCACTGAGATACGACATCTTCGGAGTAGATAAAATAGATGTAACTGAGTTAAGTAGCTTGAACCTGCAGGATATACTTCTGTTCTGCAGGAAAACAAGAAGATGGGATCCATGCTGGATGGGAGCGCCGCCGGGGCAGTAACCCTAAACTCCTAACCTAGGGGAACTGGGCTGAATGATCAGCACACGCAAATCGACCGCCCGCCTGTCACCGGCCAGGCGTCTCCACCTATCATCATCATCATAGTTATATATTCACTTTAAAAATAAATAATTGAATTAAAATAAAACAAATATTTAAGGGGGCTCCTATGCAACAGACATGATTTTCTTACCGTTTTTATAGATAATGGTACGGAACCCTTCGTGCGCGAGTCCGACTCGCACATGACCAGTTTTATATTTTGATTCAGCTTTATGTTATTGTGAGTCTTGGTATTTTCAAATTAATTAAATTTAAATTGAGTTCAAATATCTAGATCTAGAAACCAAGAAATTCTCATCTTTATTTGTGATATTTTCTAAGAAGTCTTTTTCAAGTTTTGTCTTATTATAGAATATTTACAAGCGTTTTTATGAATTTATCAGTATTTTATGAGTCTGCGTCGAAACATCTAAAGACATGAATAATCAAAATTTAATAGGTATTATATATAATAGGTTATTTAGCTGTGTGGAACCGAATTCACCAACACCACTTAAACATTTGATCAATGATAAATAGGTACCTCTGTTAAGAATACGTCTACCTATAAACGCCACTGATCAAAGATCAATTTGAGTGAACTTTGAGAATTCAGACGTGAGCCAAGTAATAGACGCATTTAAATACGCAAATAAAATAAAAATAAAACTATTCTAAAGTAGGTTCACGATCTTCAAAAATAATTCTGAGAACACAAACCTTCTTATTTTAAAATTAAATTATATGTGAATCAAAGTTTAATTTGTTATTAAAACGCTAATAAAAGTACTGCTTTTCTTAACTTGAAACGGCTTGGGTCTTACTTTACAATCGCAATAGTTATAATTATAACCAAGAAAGTAATCTTCATTAAAAACCCTGGACACGTAAAGCCTTCCCAGAAAGATACCAACTGGTCGGATTAAAAAACCAGTTCTTAACCACATTATTCCCTAATACCCTCGCGTTGAAACGAAAATCCCGGTCTAAGTCTTGCGAGAGCATTGTGCCATCTTGCCTCATTCAATTACTCATTTAGAATTATAAATACACGAATAGCAAGGGCACCAAACACTTCTGCTAATCTCCCGACTACAATACCTCGATTTATAAACTCACAAAGAGTCCCATTGTCACAACCAACAAAGATCTCGTCAATTATAATCCGTAGGAAATCTTTCATCGCCCCGCCAAACGGTAGCAGTGGGCCGACCGCACAAAAAAAACTTTTAATAAATTATTTGCGAAACTTGTTCGAACCCTTCTCAAAGGCGGCTAGGAAGCGAAACCGATTGCTCGTGACGTGACGCCTTTTGTGTCGGCCGAGTATTATGTTGTCAAAATACATAGGGATTTTGTTATTATTTTTGTGTTTGCGAGCACACTTAGCACCCTTTTGTGCTGGTCCTTCCCAGAAGAGGGGATGTGAACTTATGCTTCAGTTACAACTACAAGTTTCTCGAAACGTGTGTGAATGGAACTGAACTAATCAGACATCAGAATGCAAACAATCACGATCCTATCGCACGGCAGGGTCTTTGCGTTAATCTCCTCAGGGAGGTGATGTTCATGGAATACGGCGTGCGCCCTGTCGCTCCCGATCCTTAAAACCTTAATAACATTTCTGCGTAGGACGTCACACCGCCACACGCGATCTGACTGTTGCTGCCAAATTAGACTATCACGTCGCATAAGCACGCGTGGTTGCGCGCTTTGTTGCCCGCGTCGCTCCGGTGGATATTTATTCAAATTATTCCGCCGCCCTCTTGTTTCGCTCCGAATGAATTTTTCATGCTCACGACGCCGAGCCGGTGATTTCACTTTGACTTTGCTCGACGCCAGCGAAAATGAGTTTATTTATGTTGATGTTTTTTCTTACACGTAGGTTTAATGGCGTTGCTGCGCGCCCTCGACAACATATTGGGTGAGTAAATATTTAAACACGATAATTTGTTCTCGAAATAAGTTTTCCTTTTTTTATTGCCGCGTTTTATTTTTCGGAGAAGTTGAAGATAACGACGCCGACAGAACACTAAATGGTCCTAAATCTTTCTGAGTAATCCTCATTATCAATTCAAAGGTGTAATTTAAACAAGACGATTGTTCTTTTAAATCAGAAAACACTGAAGTGAATAATGCCTCTAAAGATACGAGCGTTATCACGAATGATACCCATAAATCACGGTTGTGGGAACATGTTCTGACATTGCTGAGTAACTTTTAAATTGCTGTTATATGACTGTTTGTCAGACCTTCACGATATGCTAATCCGTCATCTCTCGTTGCCAAAACAACTTTCTTATTTCCCGTCACGTACATACATTAAATTGTGGCTTTTTAATTCCTTGTCAAATGTTTGATTAGCATTTTTAATTTCTGTGTCAACCATTGCGGCGGCTTCGTGAAGGTCGGTTAATATGTCATCAAATGTAAGAAGCGATGTACGTAGCGCTGTACTTTGTACTCTGCTAATGGATTCACACAACAATAAATTTGGACATGTTGACATGGCCCCGGCATTTGTCGATATTAAAAGAGTAAACAGTCTTGTCACCGAGCAAATTTGTTTTGTTTTATTTAGAAAACAATGTTTAATTACTGATGCTATTAAGCTATTTGCTGTACATGCGGTGGTGTTTAAGTGTTTACTTAACTAAGTAATCATGTGATAAGTGATATCTTGCTGATAACGGTTGCTTTATTTAGGGCACAAACAGGAAAGGGGTTTTGGTGCAATAAATACTAATGGACTTCTTCCGGAAACGAATATAGCTGCAAGGTTTAAGTGGCCCTGTAATTTTTAGATGGTTGATAATAATATGAAGTATGCAGCTAAAAGCAAATTTTTGTTTATGTTTTATTCCCTAACACTATAGACATGAGTTGACAGTTTGAATCCAATAAGCGTTAATAAATAATGAAGTTAGCTTAATCCCCGGCTAAGTCACGTCACGGTGCATCGGACTCGTAATAAATCTTATCAGATAGACGCATTAGTTTGTGATGGGGATTAAAAAGCGAACGTTGATGTGAAACCGGGGACATAGTTTTATCAATTTATTAGTGCCATGATTCGAGAAACTACAGCCTTTTCGCTAACGACATAAGAACTTTGACGCGTTTATTTTGGTGGTGTTAGAGAGCTAAATGATGAAAATCAGAATGCCAGTGTAATGACGTTACGTTTCGGATTTGTTAATGATTAGCGATTGCGTTAACTTTTAATTTATTGACTAAAATATTAACAGACATTTACGGTAATGCTTGTTAAATGATAATTGGCAGTAATTGATATTTAATAGTTTGACGAGATTGGTAAATAAAAAGGAGGTTATGAGAACATAACGTTATTGCGATAAATTTGAATAGTAAAACCATTAGGTAGTAAATTATAGATTAAAATATGCGTACCTTGTGTAATAAACTTATATAATTTAATGTAATAGGAATCATTTCATCGTTTGACGGTGACTTAAGTTTCTTGACAAGTTTATGTCTTCGGCTTTTCTAGGAATTAATTGACTGACAAATCAATACTGATGCCGTTTTGATTTAGGATTTAGTGTTATTGATTGTTCATACCAGGTGTAGCCCTGGAATGATTTCAAAAATTGACCCCTAAGAGGGTGCAATGAAAATGTATGAACTTTCTCTAATTCGGTTATTTGTGGGTATTCTTGCCCGAAATGGTAATATTGCCGGTAATATTCCCGGGATAACTTTGTAGGTTTTGTTATAATGTTACCGGGCAATAGGTATATCAAAATTGCCGGCAAATTGGGAATATAAATACTCCCTAATTGCCGGCAAATTGGGAATATAATTATTCCCGGTGTAATCCCAGGTAAGCAATATTGCCGAGAATGGGAATGTGGCAACGGCACATCTTTAGGTATACTTCATAGCGTAAATAAAGTAGGTACCTACATAATGTAAACATTGCAGTTAAACTTTGAATATTTTGACTACAACTTCCGCTGCTTTATTTATTCCTACCACCCATAAACTATTCATTACTATCATAATAAATCCGTGCACGGAATCCAGATATATTGTCTTATTTATGTCCCATTCATTTATTTTAGTGACAGCCATAACGTCCATCAGTTTAGTAGCACCCCACACCCCAATGTAAATATCGTTCTTTTATCTATCTTTAACAATTTCGTAAACTCACACTAAACCTTCAACGGAATATAAATTACATCAACACAAATTTAACTTTGCCACGCGATATGTTAAGGCACTATGCTGTAAGACTTTACCATCTTGTTGATAAGAAGGATTTTAACGCTCGATGGTGTTACGTAATGGTAAAGTTATCGTGGTAATTCAGGCAGAAAACATCGTCTCAAATTGCCCCTGCCAATAAAAAAGGGAGGCGTGGGGTTGAAATTTTGTTTATCGTTATCTTTATGGTGGCCCACATTTATTATTGTATTCATGTGCGTATGGTTGGTATGGTTAAACTTTGAAATTAACGAACCGACATGTTTTCTACCATTAACATATCTACTTCAAAGTCGTTAGCCATGTCTGGGCAAAATTTAACTACTGAACTGATTCTATCCTGGTTTTTACTAATGTAGAGTTTATATAGGATGGAATAGAAAACAAATCTAAAAATGCTTTTTTATAAGGTATTTATTAAAAATAAGTATAAAATTATTATTATTTTTAAACACCGTCGTTTCTTGGAAAAGAACGGCAATTACTGAAGCTGCGATTTTTTGCGTAGGTACTCTCATCATCTGCTTAATATTCATTGTTAAAGCAGGTTCTTTGAACTTTTTGACTCAGAGCTTTGATTAAATTGCGTTGGGACACTCTTATATGGCGTAATCCGTATTCAATTCTAACTTCAATAGCTCACGACTAATATTTTTGAACACATTTTGATCAATTTCAAGAATTAATCAGATTATGATTAATAACTCGAAACGAGAATGGTTTCACTAATTATTTTCAATCAGGCACGCGATCATGCTCACAAATAGACTGAGGGTGTCTATGACTATGATTGCATTGGGCATTGACCTCCTAAAGAAGAACTACCAACTAGGGCATGCAATTCCGGAATTGGTTTGTATGGCAGTTCCGGAATTTCCGATATTGATATCGATAATGCCATACAAACCAATTCCAGAATTGCATGCCCTACTACCAACGCGTTCAAAATATCCGGCAGTTCCGAACAAAAAACGGTGTGCAAAATCGTTTTGTTTTAAATTTGTTAAACCAAAGTATTTTAAAAATAAAACTAGGGTTATGCTTGCCTTATTTCACAAGAATTTTCACCCGCAACCATATTTCCTCATGGTATCTCCTTCTACTCATACACAGTAATAAACTTTAGACCCAAATCCTTAAAACACTACAATTTACAAATAGAGATTGTCCATAAATATTTATGATTGCGCTTAGGGTAGCGCCACTATTGAGCTTTCGGCTTTCGGCATACAATTCGGCGTTCGGCAAAGTGTCGGTGTCGTCAGCCGACGATCGACAATGAGCGTCGTTATGAACGTCGTTAAGTATTGTCTTGTCACCTTTTGAGCGGCGCCGACGGTGTTAGGGCCACGAGGTATAGCAAATGCTGACAAAATTGCTGTGCAAAAATCATACTTGCGAATTGAAAGCTTATCTGAATAAGATAAAAATGGTTCAAATAGTGACTTTTTAAAATACTAAATCCCAACGAGTCCCAACGGAAGACCAGCGTTGGTTACACAGCCCGCACATGCGGAGATAATAATTATCTTTTCCTGTTTTTTTATGCGTGCGCGTACAGAGTTTTTTTTTCTTTCAATGAATTATATTAATTCATTGTAAGTAATAACATTTAAATATGATGGAAAATGAGGTTTCGATTTAGAATGCGGAGTCCAATCGGATACACTTAAACCAGTTGTGACGTGTCGGAGTGTAACCGGTCAGGTTTTGTGTAATGAGTTCTCGTTGGGTGTCTCTCAGTTTCAGTTATTTTGTCT
This sequence comes from Tortricodes alternella, assembly GCA_947859335.1. Taxonomy (NCBI): domain Eukaryota; kingdom Metazoa; phylum Arthropoda; class Insecta; order Lepidoptera; family Tortricidae; genus Tortricodes; species Tortricodes alternella. The sequence goes on along the minus strand of OX401979.1, from coordinate 901,404 downwards.
AACGAAAGCTAAAATAGCTCGTTGTACTGAAGTAAAAGGAAGTGCGCTTTCAATGTATATTAATGATCCTTTGGCTAAGAAATAACTGCCTTAAATTACAATTAAACGCACTAAAGAAAAATAAAATGAACAATAATTATTTTGTAACAAACGGAACATACTAAAACTAAATAGAATACATTAATATCGCAAATTTTACAACAACCTAATATAAACTATATAATTTCAAACTTGCAACTTCATCGGTAAACGCTAATTTCGTGGCCACAGCCGAGAAATCCTAAGCAAACGGCTCACACTGAAAATTATTTACAACATGCGGCGTTTGAAAAGGCTGTTTATTGGAACCATAAATACTAATACAGCGCTGGGGAAATTTATTTTGACTCACGTTATTTATTGCTGAGATGCCGCTCTTTTTTCAATACCTTTATCTGGATGACTTACTTTTGGGAGATTACTGAATTGGGTTTTAAAGATATTTATTATTTTGATTAGTGCTTTAAAGTGATAATTTGCGATACATTTCTATTTACCAAGTATGATTCAGACCAAAAGATTATTGCTGATCAAGGATCACTGATAGGTACCGATTAGCAAGATAATTTTTCTTATGGCCATTCCCAATTTCTGATCAGCGAATAGATTTGGTTACTAAAGGTAAAAATTTGACATTTTTTGCATACAAAATAAGTAAAAGACCGCCTATTGTCTACCGTTTGAATTTTGGGAAGGGGCGTTAGACAAGATATCAGGTTGGAAATCCTGGATAGTCAAAAGCCTAAGCAATTATTTATAAACATAAAAGGTGTTTTTAGTATATTAGATTAGATTGGATTATTTATTACTCATGATAAAAATAAATGATAAATATGGCCTGTCATATTATATGGAAATTGAGATCGTCAGCAGATTAACTCTAATACAATGGAAATTATAATTAATTAAACTGCATTAACAAACGAAAGTTACCGACATAGCCGGGTTAGCAAGTTGAAGTGGCAGGGGGCAGGGCACAAAGCATGTAGAACAGATGGCCGATGGGGCTGAAAAGTTCTCGAATGAAGACCACGGACCGGTAAGTGCAGCGTAGGACGTCCACCCACAAGATGGACAGACAACCTAAACTGCAGGAAAACGCTGGATGCGAATTGGAAGTCGATGTTAGAGGCCTATGTCCAGCAGTAGAGATGTCCTATGGCTGAAATGATGATGATGATGAAACTTCATTAATAATTAATGTCATATATTTTAAATATTATAATGTAAAATTGGGTCTCCGTGCAGGATATTCATTATAATAAAAACAACGACTGTAATATTATACCTACTTTTAAAGCAAAAGAGTTACGGATCAAAGTTATTATTAACAGTGATATAGGAAGGCCGGGAAAAGGCTCATTATTCCGGAAAGATGCACAGTAAAGAATTCCATGTGTAAAACCGAATTAGAATTGTAATTATTTGGGTATTTATATAGAAAGGAATTCTTCGAGAGCCCGGGTTTTGTTAAAGTCCGTCGAACCAACATTTTGGTTCGACGGACTTTAACAAAACTTTAGATCAGTAAAATTATAGACATTCGTGAACGAACGGTACGATTTATAAAACCTAGCCTTAATAATAATATTGAAGCAAAGGCCCACGGTACGTCACGTATTGGAGCTAAACGAAAGGTTATAGTCACCTACAAACAATAAAAAGCTTAAGAGCACTCAACCATATCAAACTATTTGATGAAATCGACACCTTTGCTATAGAATCTGTTTATCTCAGCAGTAAAAGATCAAAGGAAATTTGAATACGTGCAGCTGCCGACTTAAAAGAAATGGTAGGTAAGTATGTTGTTTGGATTTGTGGGATAAAGCTTAGTCCAGGAATTTATACTAATGTTAGACTGGTGTTGGTGGTTCACCAAAATTGTGTGATGTCTAAAGTGCTATTGCGACCAATATGTCCGATCAACTCTCTCTAGAAGTGCCGTTGCCTAAATCGCTAATTCCCATTCCCGGCAAAGTTGCTTACCTGGGATTATGCTGGGCATATTCCCAACTTGCCGGCAATTTTGGATACTTTGCCCGGCAACATTATACCTTTATGAACTCGCGGCAACATTATTGCCGGTAACGGCACATCAATATTCTGGAATTGATTTATGGAAAAAATTAAACTCAATCTCAATTCAACGCCCAAAGACCGATCTCATTATACCTCACCTATAGGTCCCACCGCATACAAACTTTGAACCTTCATTACACCCTCTTAGGGGTGGATCTTCGTAAGATCATTTCTAAGCGGATGTCTTAACCCTAAAACGTAACTGCCAAGTTTCATTTTAGTAAGTTTTATAGCTCCTGAGATTTTGGAATTAGTCAGTATCAATGTGTATGTAGTAATAAGTACTTACATCCTGCAGGTTCAAGCTACTTAACTCAGTTTCATCTATTAGGTATACTAGTATCTACTCCGAAAAGTCGTCAGTCGGCTATAAGGTGTTTGCTAGTCTCCTCCTGCCCACAGTGTGGGTACAGTGGGTCTGATTTTACCCCTATTACTGATAGAGTGATCGTAGGATACACAAAAGCTTTAATGTAATGCAAATTTGAATGTCTCTCATCGCTGCAGATCTCTCGGCAGATCTACCTATAAAAAGAAAGAACGTGTTTATAGGATAAATTTAAAAATGGAATCATCTTTAGTAAACGCAGTTACACTAATTTTAATATTTTAAGTATATAATAAATAAGGCAATTAGTGAGAAAAGTTTAATGGCCGTTTGTGTGGGACCTCCCCAGTGCAAGTTGTAAAAAGGTAAAATTTGTTATCTTGGCTTTAAAAAAAATATATTGCGTGGGGTAAAGTCCCAGACGGAGAACATCAATGGAAGTTTTATAGGGTGTGTAAAAATATAAGAAATTGTTAAATTCTAGTCTATTTATAACTGCATGGCGCCTACCTAGAATTTTTATTTATGGTTCATTCAAACTTGTTTCGTTGAAAAAACACGTCAGCGTCAAAAACATTTATATATTTTAGTACTGTTAGTCCATGTTAACAAAGATATGGTGCTCAAAATGTTAAGTCACATGCGATTACTACGTCAAAAATATTAAGAGAACTGTGTACTAAACGCAAAAATCATTCTTTTCATACAAAAGGCGATAACCATTTCCACCCCTTAAATGTTAATCGATTTTGACCAATTTTTGATAGGTTGTCAGTCAGAACAAAATGTCGGTCTATATGTTTTTTGGATTTTGATTAAAGAACAAGAAAGTCAAATAATGCCCAAATTAGTTTTGTATGGAGAATACTGAAACCACAATAAAACAGAATTTAAAGGTGGAAATCGTTATCGTTTTTTGTATGAAAAGCCGTAGGTTCACACTCCTCTTAATGCATCGAAATAAATGCATAAATAACTAAGTCTAATGAAAATCCGTTCAGCCGTTATAGATTTTACGTACGTTAAATATTATTAGGATTATGCTAGGAAGTAAGGATTGTTTCGAAACGTCAGTTTAGAGTACGGTCATCTAATTATGTGACTACCTACTGCAAATACAATTTACTCGTATTATTGTGCAATAAAAATAAAACAATAACCATAATCCACTACAACATTCGTCATCACTTGAAACGCACTCATCACTATCAATACGAACAGACATCCACGCTAATGGGTGTCGGATCAAAGCGCCCGCGCATGCACTCGACTGCTTCACGCTGATATAAATTACATTATACCCTACTATCGTACTTAATCCCATTAATATTATAAATGTGAAGGTTTATGAAGATATGTGGATGTTTGTTCTTCAATCACGAGCAAACTACTGGACGGATTTAGATGAAAGTTGACAGACAAGAGACCATAAATATCTGAGTATAATGTTTCATCCAAATCCCATACGCTTAAAGTTGCTGGCACAGCTAGCGTACTTCATACTAATATTTAAAAATAGCTGAGGAACCCAATTGCCACAACGATCGGAGTCCCGCAATCTTCATCAGTACCATTATAACCATGAGTTTGCGTAGACCGTTCTCGTTATCGAATACTATTACTCGGTCCCTTTTACTTGTATCGGCAACAAGCACTATTTCCGATGGTCATCAATCCACCGTGTGTGAGGCCTGCTCAAGCTGTGCCTGTTCACCGCCCAGTACGCGGTCGCCATTCAAGAACTCTTCGGGCCCATCGCTCATCTGGTGGTGGTGGAGTACCGAACACTTGAGCCCGTAGGAACCTCTCACTGGTCAGATTCTTCTTCAGACACCTTCGTGGCACTATAGGCAACCTATTGGCACAGGTGTCCTTACGCGTACCTCTGCTGCACGGGCGTAGTCTAAGTCCACGTCGACTCCCACTGTTCACCGCCCTCCGACCGAACACTAAGGCGCTGTCTAACTCACCGCTACACTAAGGCGCTGTCTAAATAAATACTTAAATAAGTACATAGGAACCATTTGGATGCGTGCTCATCACACAAATACATATTTTGCCCTGACCGGGGATCGAACCCGGGACCGCTAGTTTCGGAGGCAGGGTCACTACCAACTAGGTTAACCGCGTCGTCATATTTTATTCCAAATCGCTTCAGCAATGTGGCGTGTGGTGTGTACTTACAGTTGGTTATCTATTGCAATTTCACAAACTTCGCTTTTTCTGAATATACAAAATGGAATCAGTTTAAAAATGGTACTGGGTCGACTTAGGTAGGTACGTCCATACAAGTTACCGCTCTAACTTAAACCTTGTCTGAACTTGAGTAAGTTCAAACTTGAATAGATGGGATTATCAGGGGGACTTTGATGTCGCCGCATCCGGTACACAATGCCGCGTTATCTCCGCTTCAGGTTCGTTCCCGGCGTCCGCTTTTTGCGTGTTAGTGGCTATTTGTAGGCCATTGAACGAAGATAAAAAAGTTGTTATTTTCTATTGTGACTAATTTTGATTGAATTTCTACTGACTTTACACCTTTAAGCGCGAAGTATAGATTGGTGCTTTGGTTCCCAGAGGGCTCTTTTCATAAACTTTATAAAGAAAAAAATAATTCACTTAAATTGATATTGATACTTACATTATGTTTAAGTAACTTTTGCCCGGGACTTCGGGAAGCGCCATCTACCGAGAAGTAGCATTTCTCATATTTCCGGCATTTATAAAGATTCATGAAAATCCTTTTAAGATATCGAAATAAACGTATCCTATGACGATCTCCATATCACAGGGCACATTTGTGCCAATTTTAATGGAATTCTGTTAAGCCCTTTGGCCGTGAAAGCGGAACAAACAAACAGATAAACAAATTTCACATTTATAATATAGTATGGATTAATATTCAACTTGTTTACGCACACGTTATTATGTTACTATTTACCTTTAACGTTCATTTAATGGAAAATATATTTTTTATAATAGAAAGCCTTCGTGAGGTAGATACAGTACGGACCCAATTTAGATAAACTATTTACAAGTTGTTTAATGGTTAGTTTACACTTGACTAGTCTCGGTTATTGGCGTGTAAACTGGCTTAGAAAAATCGACCTGAGCTCGACCAAGCACAGTACCTACCCACTGTATTGTGTAAACGGTATTTGTGGTCGGATTTATATTTAAAAAAAACATACTAAAAGAGCTTAAGCGCAGAAAAAATCTTATATCCAAGGTAGAAGGTAATATCAATAATAGCGTCAATATAAAATTCTATACTGATTATCCATTAAAGTGGTTAGGAAAAAATATGAAGATCAATAAAGACAGCAGCTTGAGAGAAGTAGAAAACTTGAGTAGCATCGCAAGAGCTTTACAATCAACGAGTAAGCAAACACTAATTCATAGAAATGAGGCCCGCTTGGCCCCTGGCCCCAGGGACCCGCGACCGGTCCGGTCGCAATAAACATGTTTTTTTGTTTCGCGTGTCCGCGCGCTGTCAAATATATTACAACCCGCGGGTTATTTACGACCGTGTCCTCCGCCCATACATTATGCTTAGTATCTTTGTTTGGACACAATAAGCAATATTTCTAAAGGGCCGACGTCGCTCGCAGCTGTTGATATGGGTCCCCAAATTGACATATTTAATTTGATCGCTACGGAGGGTCCGGAACCCGTGTTTGACAGGTTTTAGTGTCGGATTAACATTAACGTTATGGACTTTACGCTGTCAATACAGTGAAATATCGCCTTTATGTAGACTATAACCGTACAGTGAAGCGTTGACACATGAAATGGTTTCGTGGAACGTGGAACAGATCAGCTTTTGAAGTCGAGCTCATCACAGAGCGGGTCGTAAAACAGTAAGTAGTTCCGAATGTGCGGGGCGAGCAATGACGCCGGCCGCCGTAATAAAAGTGACGTAGGATAAAAAGTGGCTTGGAGTGCAGCGGTCAGGTACGGCGGCGAGTCAAAGCGTCATGGGTGGCGAGGCGCAACACCCGCGCACGTCTCAATCCGCACCCGGCTTCATACCGCCTTTCCTTTTCACCCTACCGCAATGCAGCTATGTGTCGTTTCCGCTTTATTTTTTATCGTTGTACGCTGCAGCGGAGACGTCCATCCCTCCCTGTCTCACAAAGCTCTAAAGTAGCAGTGTCTCGCTCTGCCCCGCTGCGGGGTAATGGGGGAGCGCGGCCCGTGAGCGCTGGTGGGGTCCGCTCGCTCACAGTTCTCGCCGCTACCGCCACGTCCGCACGCTTGCTCAGCTCTCTACCGTGACACAGAGTAGTTGCCAGAGGCGTCTCGCGACCGCAGTGAAGTTTACAAGTGATAGTAAAAGTTATCTCCAAATGGTGGTACTTGAAGACGGAGGAATGATGGCTACTAATCCTAATCAATATTTACAACCTGATTATTTGGCGCCGCTTCCGTCCTCTGTAAGTATTTTATTTGATAACTTCGTGTTTGTTTAAATTTACTAAATTAGTGTTTGTTTCAAAAAATATTCTCAACGTTTACAGTATGCTATTGTGATAAAAAACGCCTGGTTAAAGTATTAATAAACATAACTAATTATTTTTTTTCTTTGTTATAGTTGGACTCGAAGAAAAGCCCGCTTGCGCTTCTAGCGCAAACATGCAGCCAAATTGGTGCGGATACTACGCCGACCAAACCGCTGCTGCCGCCGATTGACAAAAAGAAATTAGTGAACAGTGTTAGTGACTCAGTTAGTCGTACATCACCAAATCACGCCAAACCGGACAAACCGCGTTCCACCCCGGACAACAAACACTTGGCTTTCAAACCCTATGAGACCAATGTTGTTTCAAAAAAGCCCGAAGAAACCAGACCCTCATCAAAATCTAGCTCAGATAGTTCGGACGAAAAGAAATCTGGAAAGAGCACACCGGGCAGGAAATCTACACCGCCTGGTGAACATGGAAAACACAGTCCTTCTGAACATAAGTCATCTTCCGCGGGATCATCCGGCACTAGTCCGATAATCCGATCAGGATTAGAAGTTTTAGGCCACGGAAAGGATCCGTTAGCAGCCTTCAAAAATTTACCCGGAATGCCTGGATTTAATCCGCTTGCAGGACTTTGTTGCCCGCCGGGTATGGAGCAGCACGCCAACCCTGCCTTCAGGCCGCCTTACGCCGGCGCTCCGTTCAACGCCCACCACGCAGCAATGCTCGCCGCCGCTGCCGCCTTTCCCGGATCATCCTCAAACCCTTACCTGGGTTATGCCAGAGTTAAAACGCCTGCCGGCGGAGAAACTCTTGTTCCAGTGTGCAAAGACCCATACTGTACTGGTTGTCAGTTCTCAGTAAACAACCATCACCTCCTTATGAGCAATGGCAGCTGTCCCGCCGGCTGCACTCAGTGCGATCACCAAAAATACAACATTGCGATGGCAATGGCTCTCTCACAGCAGGGGGCCGGTGGTTTACCTTACGCACAATTGAGCCGACCCTATGTTTGCAATTGGATCGTTGGGGAGTCGTATTGCGGCAAAAGATTCGGGAACTCTGAGGAGCTCCTTCAGCACTTGAGAAGCCACACTGCTGACGGATCTACACCCTCGACGGTGTCGTCGAGCCAGCCTTCGCTACTGAACCCCATGAATCCGTTGTTTACAACGGCGGGGCTACGCGGCGCGTACCCGACGGCCCCGCTTAGCCCGCTCTCGGCCTCCCGGTACCACCCTTACTCCAAGGCTGGTCTCCAAGCGACCATCGGGGCCTCTCCCTATGGTGCCTTCAACCCCGCTCTAGGCCCTTTCTACTCACCCTACGCGATGTACGGCCAGCGGCTGGGTGCCGCCGTCCACCAATAGACAAGTGTAGTGCGATGTCATAATTTAATGTTGTATTGTCCAATTTTCTTCTGTGATATCGATAGACTATTCATGTTCTACGGCGGGACGCGCCATGACAAATTTAGTGATTAGTGCAATTCGTAATATAGTTATTTATGTAAGTGAACTTGCCGGCGGAGTTGCTAAAACGCCATAGCGTAGCAAGTGACGGACGATTATGACGACTCTGTGCAGCCAAATGTTATATGTAAATAATAATCGCTATGTTTAATATTAAAGGAATTATTTCGAATATAATATCTACATACCAATCATAAAGGTTTATTTTTATTTTACTCTTGCTCGTAAACCACCAGACCCGCCTCTGATTTATTGCTTTCATTACGAAGATTTATAGTCCAAATGTGTTGAATATTAAAATTAACAAAAAACACGTTTACGAAAAATGTATACGTTCACTTTTTTTAAAGGCACTCACATGTATCATGTCTGAAAAATGGAAAAGACTGAAGGAGGAAGCTAAAAACCATTAAATAAAAAGCGCATAAGCTATCAACGTCCAAGTAACATCAAAACAAAACATGTTTGAGCTCTTTGCGAGACGTAATAAACTGACTCTAGTGATTGATTAATACCTCTACACATTAGAGCCGTCAATCAACAAGAGAACCGTACTGCGGCAGAACAAGATACCAATCACGCAACCACCCACACCACCGAATAATAATAACCAACAAAGTAAATTCATTTATCGCTTAAAAAACGCGTTAAGCTGACGAGCGTCATTAATAACAAAGCTGAAGCTGTCAGCTTTGTTAATGTCAAGTTTTTTTAATAAACGCTATTTTGATAAGGCCCGTGTCATGTTGGAAATTCAACTGTCAAAAGCATAATTGGTCACGAAATGAAAAGACAGGTGATAGAGTAAGCGCGGACAGAGGCACTTTTTTAAAAATGAAAATGATATTTAAAATTCGAGTTTAACAACTTATTAAAAGAAGTCGCGGGCCGATGAATTATTAAAAAGACATCCGTTACTATTAATTGATAGATAAATGTTCATTTCTACTTCATTAACATTATATCGATATCAAAATTGACTTTCTAAGACATTATTTGTTTGTTTTGCTAATAAATTGTTTTGAATTATTGGCGTTGAGTGTAATTATAATCAGAAGTGATACTTTAGATAGTGATTATTGTAATGGTCGAGATTTTACATAATAAAGCAATTATAGTTAATTAGTATAACAAGTATGTTTATCGTCACTAATATGCTAGTTTATCGGTCTTGGACAATTTGCGATTAGCAGTATAATTACAAGCCTTAGATTTTCGTTCAAGCCATTTTATTTCCAACGGTTAATAGGGAACGCAAAAAGACAATATAAATATAAAAAGTATTTGACATTCTCATAAGTTTACAATAAAAATAAACAACGCGATGAGAGTTGACGAAACAAAATCGTCTTGTCGATATATTTTAGAAGAAGAGAAACCCTCCAAATTAGGTATTGAGTTTTTTGAACACAGGATTGAGGCTGTCTTAAGTACATACATACATACATCACGCCCGAAATCCCTAATGGGGTGGGCAGAGCCACAAGACTACTTGTGGCCACGTTCGATTAATTAGTCCTAAGATGGTATGATGAACCGTATGGTGACAGGTGATCAGCCCATCGCCCATACAGACAGTCCACCATGTTGGAGAGGATCTGTCCCTTAGTCGACTTTTACGACATGCCAGGATGATAAGCATCTGCACGCATTCTATGCTATTTCTTCACTCCCAGTGCAGCAGAGGAGGAGGAGGTCTTAAGTAAGGCCACTAATTTAGTATTTCTCATTATTTTTTATTGAGAGCATGCTCTACTTACACAATTTTAAAGTGGCAATAATTTGTAACTAATATTATAGAATCACGAATCATTTATAAGCGATATTTTTAAACCATTTTTTTCCTAAAACGATTGCCTCCTTCGCTCCTTTTCCAACAAACATTTAGCATTATAAAATTATGCGTGATTTATTGTATTATAACTTATAATATAATAAATAAAGTAGACAATAAATGGCACGACTTTCACATAGTTTAGAAGTCGCGAAAAATGCAATGAATCAATTTATACTCATTCGATTCTGTTACCCGTCGCGCCATCTCTTGGCGGTGAGGTGAACTGAATACTAAGCTTTTTTGTCCTGTCTTACAACCGATGTATGATTTCAGTTTGAGTTTAGATGAATTTGATTTGATTTTACATTTCGAATAGTAGGAGACATTCTTAAAAAGAGTGATTGGCTAGCAATTATGAGCTCAACTTGAATTTTATTGCGATCAACATAGCAGAATTTCTATCAACAATGAGCGGAATAATGACATTTTAGATTGTCTTTGTCAATACAAACTGATGCACGTACTGATGCATATCGACACAAGATGGATTCTATAATCCGTACAGCGAAATAACCAATTATGATTAACATAAAGGTATTAACATATTAGATCATGAATAATGGATGCGATTAGGGTTATGGTTGAATGTCATGTTGGATGGACGGGGTTGATGGGTTGAATTGGGTTTGATTTTTGGAAATCCTTGAATCCAAAAATATTTTTTTATAAGTATACTAGTGATCTACTCTGGCTTAAAACAATTCGTTGGAAGAACACACCAACAAACAGAATAAGTGATTTTGTTTTATAGTATTAATGAATGAATAATTAATTAATTACAGGTTTTGAAAAAGAAGATGGAAGACAGATGGCTTACTAAAGCACTGATTGATCATTAAAATGAAAAGAGAAATGATATGCAATTGCTAAAAAAATAATGAATCAGATATTGAATTATGCACCACATTTAATAGGTAAAACGTAATTTCTATAAAAATATGTCTAGGAAAATAGCAACTGTATAACACAATGGCTTTATCCTTTAAAAATATGGAATAAAAGGGACTAACATTTTTATTTTTGTATTCTGCCAAAAATACTTTATTCCTTATATCTTAATTTGCAAAACGCTTTTTACGAGTTATAATTCGCTTTACATCCAAAATTTCACTTAATATTCGCGCCATACCATTAATGTTGAAATTACCATGCAGAACCCGTTCTAAAAATTCGATTCACACTTGAATTTAAATAGATTATTATCAAAAGATTAGAGAACATACAGGGGGAATTACCTTTATTGTCACCCTCAAATGAAGTGTAAATTCATTGAATGTGACCGGAAACTCAACAATGAATGAATGATAAAGATCTCGAACGCATTCAATCTAATTATGCAAAAACCCATTCTCATGTTAGTTGTGACAACTTGGGTGTACATTGTGGTGTAGAATTTCGTGAGATTTTTATTTATAATCTGTCTGGTATTCGCTGTGACGAGCATTTTTTGTTGCAACTCCTTTTGCTGTTGGATAATTGCGAAGTTATCAGGTTTTGCAATGTTTTGTAAGTTATTTTTTGCGCACAAATGCTCTTTAATGGTTTAATGGAGGATAAAAAATTTAGTGCTGATAAAGATTTATTACGGTCGGGAAATTTTGCTGTGAAGCTACTTTGACAATCTTTATTTTCAGGTTGAATGCCCTCAGTGGATTTATTTGGATGTGTTCGTGATTTTTGATAACCATTGGGTTCCTGAACAAAGTAAAGTGGACGCTCTGCCCTCAGTAGCTCTACGGGGATCGCAGGGCTTATTCTGCTCTTGTAAGCTAAATTAATAACTCCTTCTTTCCTCTCGGTAAAACTATTTATTGAGCAAGAGCATACGTATTGTCGGCTTGACTATCTAGATTAAACTGTGACTTTTGTTGCGTACTGACGTCGTTCCTACTAATTTTAAATTCAAAATTAAAAGCAAACATGACATTTTAGAGGATATCAGCACTCAACCAGTCAAATTATTAACATGCCATGTACAAAAGGTTGCTCAAGCAACCTATTTGTACATTACCAAATAGGTAAATGTATTTTAGCGGCCCTAACATGAATGACACAAAGATAAGATAGACCGTCTTATTTCTAAGTGCGTCTTTCTCACACTAGTGCCGACGAAAGAGATAGTCAAAGAGATAAACGGGTTTATTTTATCTTTGTGTCATTCATGTTAGGGCCGCAGGGTTGTATACTGAGTAGGCATATGTTACTACTCAATAGATGCCACTAGATGGACATCGACGACAGGCTAGGCCCAGGCGAAGATGGTGGGGCTATTTAATCGTATTTCGTAGACACAGCCAGAGTTTGCAAGGGATCAGGAAAGTTGGAAGTGCCGTTGCCTAGCAGCGGATCATATTACAGGCTAGTTTCAAAACCTATATCCGAATGCAGGGCATTTGGCATAGTATTGGCCTCTAGGAAGAAAAGGAGAATTTAAACTAGCGATATTTGTAATTTTTGGGCAAATAAACGACGTATGTTGTTTCTTATCGTATGCTTTATTGTGTCAAAAAATAAGAATATGGACATTCAATTTTATACTCTTATAATGTCTGTGCAATTATTATTATTTTAACTTCTGAATTTTGATCCACTACATGTAGTGGATCAAAATTCAGAAGATAATAATAACAGTGACGCAAAAATTACAAAATATTGAGCAGCTGAATAAATTGTGCAAAATACACAACTACATACTTTGTAAAGGACAACAAGGGTGGCAATATTTCGCTACAGTCAATATTATGATAAGCTGTCAGTGCTATTTATTGGGACCTAATATGAGTGAAAAAATTAGCAATATGCCCTTTCATTTCTTTAAAAATGGTCAAGTGCGAGTCGGAAACCAAGGGTTCGGTACCACGCTAATTTTGATATGGATATGAAATTGCAAATTTCGTGATACTTTATAAATCATTTAATAGGTTGGTGATCTTTCAGCTGTAGGCGATTTAATGCTTTTTTCGCACTACGTCAAGAGAATGCCACTATATTGATATTTATTGTTTAAGAAGTTTTGGGGACTGAAGTTCCTCGCGTTCGTAAGGTTTTATTCTTGACTAAGGTTTGCGTCTCTACACGTCATCCCCGGGTAGTTCAAAACGAGCAACCCAAATCCCGGTTGTACGTTTCTATTGCGGCTGGCCTGGCAAAGCTATGCCGCCAAGCGACTCCAATTGTATCTTAGGTAGCCATTTGGAGAGGTTTGGTCTGGGCAGTTGCACCAAACAAATCTTTCAGTCCCAGATTCGGTGCCTTGTCTAACTTCTTTCCTTTCCATGCCTATGTTATTACAATTCCTATTTCATTTTATTTTATTTTCTTTTTTCTATTCACAGATATTTACATTCCTACATAATACACACGTTCATATTTAAACAATTTCACAGCTGCACCTCTTTATATTATTTATTATACTAGTAACGTTATGACCAACCCTGCTGATGTGGCCAGTCTGAAAACCAGCGCCGGACACTTACAAGCCTAGCATTATGCTGAGTCTGGTACCCATTGCCTAGACATAAATATTTTAGATTTTTAGGTAATCCCTATATTATCTTGTTCTTTTTTTTAGCGGATTAGTTTGGTCAAGTGAGTGTGAAATGGACATTTCTTACTGATAACAATTATTAAATACTTACTTAGAAATTGTATGAAAACTTGCAAGTATTTAAATGACAATAGTCAGTCTGGTTTGTACCGAAATATTATGTCGGCAATAGAGTTTTTTTTATTATTTATTTATCCTTAGAGGAAATAGCCATATCCTGGGAAATCGCGTTCCACTTCTGGCCACGTATCCCTTTCTACCAGGTGAGATTGTGGTCAATCGAGTATCTATCAAATTATAAGTCATTTTGTTATCATTACCAAGCAGGTTAGTAGAAGGACATCCGGACACGTAACTTTAAATAAAGCGTGCTCTAAAGGATGAGGCTCAAATATTCAGTTGACAATGAAATTCATTGTATTAATGACCCCACTGGCTATATACCTGAATATATAATTTAGAATAGTAATGAATATATTAACCGTGTGTCATTAATAGACACAATGAAAGGTGAAATTTAATGAATATGCCGATACCATGGGGAATAATTATGAGGCTAATTTACTTGTATATACAGCTGTAAGATACAAGACTATAGCGGATATTTGAAAAAAGAACATGTGGAAATTTATTCAAATAAATACTTAGTTAACTGCAAACGGAACTGACACGGAAATCAAATCATAAATGCTAATGCGAAATAATCTTTATCTACACCCATATCATAAAACCTCCATTGGTTAATCAAAAACCTTAGGAAATGACCACCATTTTGACAACCAATTAGGAAAAACCAGTGCTGCGATAAAGAAATAACATGACTTCTTTATCGTTTTTAGTAAAGAAAAGAGATTAAATTTGGAACAGCTGTCAAAACTCAAGTGGTCTCTATTCTAGTATCCATAGATATTAAAACAGTTATTGATACGAAACGTTAATTCAGTATGTTTTTTTAATATAAACTGCACAATATTTGATCTCGAGTGACGTGAGAATAGAGACTTCATCCGTTTGTATATGATTTAAAAAAAAAAATGGTCTTGACGGAGGATCGCCATGTTGGCGTTTTACTGAACGAAAGTAGAATTGTTTTTGAATGGAATAGAAAAAGTTGTTTGTAATTTACATTTTAGTTGAAAATATGAATAGTAAGTAGTCTTCTCGTAGTGTGTGTGATGTGAAAATGCGCCGGATATCGGAAATATGCAGCCACGATTGCAACAAATAACTTGTTGCCAGAAAATATTGTTTCTGAACCCATCATGGAGGATTTATAATGTGTGTAGATAAAGTTATGTATGCAACTCTGCATAATTTGGCCTTAAAACACACGTGCGATCTTATTATGAAACTCGCCTATCGGCTCGTTTCATGAAAACCGCACTAGTGTTTTAAGGCCTATCATTATGCAACCGTTGCATAAACTACTATTATTAGCGTTTACTCGCGACTTCGTCCACGTGTAATTCGGCTATTGTTGTTCGTTTGGTAACTGTGTATCCTTCCGGGATAAACAGTAGCCAATATCACTCTCCAGATCTCCAACTATCTCTATACAAAAAATAATGTTGAAAATGAAAATGAAAATGAAAATGAAAATATTTATTTTGCAAGTAGGCCTCACGGGCTCTTTTACATATCTGAATCTACCAGCGCTTCGAAAGGTGACATTTGCTGAGAAGAAACGCCGCAAGAAACTCAGCAGTAAGTCTTTTTTCCACTTTAAAATTACATATAACTAAAACTAACATAAAAAGTGCAACAAATAAACCTAATGGGCACAAATTAATTATCGTATACAACTAATAAGGGAGATGTATAGTCTCCGCGTCTGAACAAGTAAATTTAAGTGCCTTAGAGATGTATAAAGTCTCTAAGGGTCATAATAATAAGAATAATATTAAAACAGAGAAAACATCTAAATTGATTAATCTAGGTTACATGGAGATGTAGACAGTCTCCATGGTCAAGTATAAAGATGGAGATGTAAGGTCTCCAAATATCAAAAACAATCTGAAATATAACATTTCATGTCCTAATAATACAAATATTATTGGCTATTAAGCCAAAAGGTCAATAACAGTTTATTAAGGAGACACAATGGGAAACGGAGACAGCGCCAGGAAACGACATACAGACTCCCGGACACTACGAGGTTACACTGTTGCGTTTCTTGGCCTCACAGCTGGCCAAGCTTCTTTATCATTTAAATAATCTTCAACTCTATAATATCCTTTCTTAAGCAGCGAATCTTTAATGTACCGTTTAAATGGATTAACAGACAAGTCCCATGCTTCAAGGGGAACTTTGTTGTAGAATCTTATGCAGTTCCCCAAAAAAGATTTACTTACTTTCTTAAGGCGAAACTTAGGAACAAGGAGCTTATTCTTACTACGTGTATTAAAATTATGGACATCAGACACTTTCTTAAAACCTTTAATATTCTTGTGCGTATACAAGATCACCTCATAAATATACTGTGAAGCTACTGTAAGGATGTCAATTTGTTTGAAACGGTCTTTTAACGAATCACGGCAGCCCAGGTTGTAAATGGACCGGACTGCTCTCTTCTGTAGAATAAAGACCGTTTCGATGTCAGCCGCCTTACCCCAGACCAGGATGCCTTAAGACATAATACTATGAAAATAACTAAAATAAACAAGTCGCGCTGTTTCCACATTGGTAAATTGACGAATTCTTCTTACAGCATATGCAGCAGAGCTCAGTTTGTCTGCAAGAACGGATATGTGTGGACCCCATTGTAAATTGCGGTCAAGAGTTAGCCCAAGAAAAACTGTCTGATCTACAAGACATAGGTTTTCTCCATTTAAAGTAAGGGCTGCGTCTACCTGTGTAACATTAGGTAAAGAAAATTTAACACATTTAGTTTTCTTCGCATTAAGAAGCAAATTGTTAGCCGTAAACCATTTAAGCACTTCCTTCAAGGTGTCGTTGATATGACTATAGTCTTCCTGCTGTCGATTTACTTTAAAAATCAGCGAAGTATCATCAGCAAATAAAACTATGTCACACTTGTTATTTATAATAATAATAATAATAATAATAAAGACATTTATTTAACACACATTAGACACAGACAAATAACAAGAAAAGCACATAACAAAGAAACAATGAACATAAAAAGCTGTGTCGAACGGTGCCAAAGAGGGTGCCACTCAGCGTTATGCCGTGGCGAGCCTCGGCGCTGATTTTCAGTGGCCCCTAGGTGACAATACGAGCGACAGAGAACAACACGTTTGTATGGCAACACTTGAGCAACTCAACCACTGAATGTTAAATTGTAACAAGCCACTGCCAAAATTAATTGACAAATTAATTGAAATTGATTGATTGATTGAATTTATAAGGCTAGGTAGATCGTTTATATAAACAAGGAAAAGGAAAGGGCCCAAAATAGATCCTTAGGGCACTCCGAGCTTCACAGGTAAACCAGAAGACTGCACTTTGTTAACTACTACTTTCTGAATCCTCTGGCTAAGATAAGATTTTACAAGGTTTAGTGCTTTAACTGATAATCCATAGTGCTTGAGCTTATATAAAAGTGTCTCATGCTCAACACAATCGAATGCTTTTGAGAGGTCGCAGAAAATACCAATCGCATCTTGCGAATGTTCCCATGCGTCATAGATATGCGTAATAAATGTTAATCTGTTTCTCCGTTTTGATGTGATAGAAGGACAGACAAATATCAATCAAACGATTTGGGCAGATGGGTTCCACGAACGCATTATTTTCGTGTACCTAGCTTTTTCAGAGTCGCATTTTTTCCGCGATCAAGTAATTTCTTCATCGGATTTTTTCTTGTAACAAATCAATCAAATTTTATTTATGGTTTATTGGTAGCTTAGAAAACAAACTGGTTAATATTCAAGAAGAATATTATAAGGGGTCATCCATAAAGAAGGTACGTTAAGGGGGGAGAGGGTTGAGGAAGTGTGACATTGTGTGACAAGGGGTGACACGTCACAATACTCACAATCTAATACATCTAAGTGTTAAAATGCCAAATTTGAACTTTTAACGAAAATGTTTGATTTGATGTTGCTTATATATAAAAAAACTAGACATACAATTGCCAAATATGTGACGTCACACTAGGAAGGGGGGGGGTATCACAAATGTGACCTACAACGACGGGGGAGTCAAAAAATCACGAAATTAGTGTGACATACTTTATGGATGACCCCTAAGAAGAAATACTTCAATGTGTGAGCAGGGTCTGTATTCGATATTACCTAAATTATATTGCAAATTTTCTCTTATTAAATTGTCAACAATGCCACATCTAAAACTATCGAGATATCTATCGCTTAAGCAAGGTTGAAAAGATGCCCAGAGCAACAACGCTATATGAAAACTTAAGAATAAACTGAGGAAAAGTGGTCGACAGACAGGTAAAAGATGTTGTCCGACGTCAAAAAGGTTTCATCTCAGCATATTTATACTGTGGGGGCCACAGTTCCGGTTTTCAGCTGAATCTTTCATGGTGACAACTAGTAAAAGATATATAAATCGCTTTCAATTTATACCTTAAATTGTTCTCCTGTCAATTCTCATTACTAGCAATAATTACTGTAAAAATGATTGCTCCTTGACACATGCCAGAGCTCAAGGACCTTCAATATAAGGTACTAATTACCACAAAGTCGGGTAATTATAGCCAGAACGATACTTTTTCTTGATTACTTAATAAGCGGTGTCAGTTTTAATTTATACGTGAAATTATTTACGAGTATATGTGCAAAACTTGTTAAATAAAAATAGAAAACGTTTAGAAATATAATCTCTTAAAATTATAATTATAATAATGTTGTGTCTTTTTTGACCGAATTAACAAATTCATTTGATTAAAGTGAAATTTACGAAGACATTTGCCCAGTTGGTTGACGAAGATTGAACTATTTGATCTCGGATCAAACGCTTTAGAAACGTTTGTGAATTCGGTCAATGTCTGTCACTTGTTTCTAATTATCTTGGAGAACAACAAAATCCTCGAGAATAGAGCATGAGGGCGAAGCAGACTTCTTAAAAATATAAATACTGTCTTTTATTACACACACACATTAATACATACATACATACATTCACGCCTGTTTCCCAAGGGGGTAGGCAGAGACCACGGATTTCCACCTGCTACGATCCTGAGTCAGATCAGGATTCCTGACACACAACTTTTGCATCGTCTACTCTCATTAAGTTCTTCATGCACGCTCGCCGGTTTAGGGTACTCTTGACCTGGCCTTTCTTAAGAATGTCCTCGATCTGGTTTTGGTATGTTCGCCTAGGTCTTCTCCTTCCCGGGGGGCGTCGTTTTGGTTGAATCTTCGGGATCCCACGGCGCCCCCGAAAACGGCAAAGAAGGTAACGCCGGAGTGGTTTTAGTGGGTATGCTCCCCCTTGGGAGAGAGTCCCACATAACCCCTGCGCTTACCCAGGCGCGGGGGTATGCGTAATGCATTTCCACTCCGTTAAAAAAAAAAAAAAAAAAAAAAGGTCTTCTCCTTCCAATCCAATCCTGAAAGTATACTCTTATAACGATCCGTCCGATCAAATATTGATCACTAATGTCAAAAACTGTACCTTCTTGTATACGTAGATTTCATCTGACATTTTTTTTTTGATGGAGTTAAATAAAACCTGGCCGTATTATATAAAAAAAAACCTTCAACAACTTAACATTTCACATAACACAGTCCGTTATAATAATATACAATCCGTGTACCACTGTCATTTAAGAAAGTTAATTGCATACAGATATTAAGTTATTACCTCAGCGACAGCGACATCTGGGGCAATTGTAATTTTGATAGTAATGTTAAATGACAATTACAGTTTTATATTAATTATCATGACAGACTTAAATGAGTTTTCATTTTGTAAAAATTTACAAAGTATCTGTGAATTTTTTACCTTGTGACTTCTGCTGTCTCCAATAACTTCGTTTTAAGCATCATCGGACATCACCGGTCTTTATATATCCCACTGCTGGGCACACAGCACAGGCCTCCTGTCATAGTGAGTTGGACAGGGCAGTAGTTCCCAGTTTTTTAGCTTAACCTCCTGACACCCGAATGTGATTTGTGTAACTTGAATTTTGAACCCTGTCTAATTATAACACCGTCAAAAACATATAGGTTTGTATTTTGTTCTTAACAAAAGAACGCAAGGTCTTAGGAGGCTTATTTCAAAAAATCTTTGTTATTTTCAAACTAAACAATATAGCTGATGGCGGAGACGTTTCCACTACAAATAAAAAAAGCATTTTGAGACATATTTTAATTCTTTTGATCCTATTTTACGTCAAAAGGAAGCAACGGATTGATTTGATTTTAGAAATAGAGATGATTGAAAGACAGGGGAAAGACAGTCTACTTTTCAACCCGGAAACCAAATTCCTCCTCCTGGGGCACTAGCAATAAACGAATTCCATGCGAATGAAGTTGTGGGCAAAAACCAGTTTCAATTAAACCTGGGCTGTCGTTTAAAAATTAAAACGAAAGTACGTTTTTGCAAGAAAATACTGGGGACACTTACACTTCAGAAATCAAGCGTTGATAGCCGGTCAATATGCTATTAGGTCCAAACCGGGTTGATTCCCGAGCACTTTACAGCAATTTGATATTTATAGTTAAAATCCTTGATAACATTTAAAAAAATTGGAGCAGCCATTTAATTAATTGAAAACGGACGCACGAACATTTCGTACTTTATATATTGTTTCCGGTTCATGAATTTTAACTGCCGCAACGGTATACAGTTTTGCGATACTATACGGGTATTTCTCTGTTGTAAGACGATTTTAGACGTTCACTTTAAGTAATAGGAGCCAAAATGGCTAGAAATATCACGTTATTATAAAATGTTTCGCTTAGGCAATATCAAACAGAGGCCCAGGTCGTCGGGCCATTTAGTAAGGGTTTCGGATTATTATTATTGGCGTGATATCGTTCAAAAATGGTGCTTCTACATGAACCTTCATCAATACTTACATTAAGAGTACGCGTCACGCTGAAGATGTCGTTTCTGTGTTCCGATTTTCTATCGCATTTGCTCGATAAATATTTTATTTAATAACACAAACATTTTGATGTCATCACCACGTAAGTATAACAAGTGGTGAATCGGTTAAGACTGAAACAAATCTAGTTCTTTGTGCCAATTTTCATTTGAACATTTTTACAATAAAGGCCCGGGTATATCAAACGCGTTTGTGGCGCGTTGTTTTTCGAACGCGGGCCCGCGCAATTTGTAAAATAACAAATCAAATTGACCATGGCACACCAAAAAGTAACGCGGGCCCGCGTACGAAACGCGGCGGCGACGCGTGCGCGGGGACCCGAAGTTGTATCTAATATGGCCGCCATGTTCAGAGGCACACCGAGGCAGGACGAACACGTCGCGAAAATGACATGCGTGAGCAACGCGGGCCCACGTTCGAAATGCGTTGAAGCCGCCGCCCGCCTTCGGTGTGCCAAGTACAAATTGCGCGGGCCCGCGTTCGAAACGCGACGCGCCACAAACGCGTTTGGTTTGCCCGGGCCTTAAGAAGAGCCCCGAGCGGCAGCAATTTATGTAGGTACACTATTCAGTTTAAAGTTTAACTAAGTATTAATTTATGTTTATAAAATAACAAGGTTAACGTGGTAGTCTACGTTGACACTGATGCTTGATTTCAAATGGGAACCGATATTTTGCTTTTCAAATATGAAGCTTTAAAAATTACATACCATACACGCTTTCATGCACACAAAACTTATCATAAGAACCAAAAAATTAAGTTCGCTTCGAATTAAGAAATAATTGGTCCAAACATTTGATTAAACGAACCGTGCAAACATTGGGTGAACTTTTCTCATATGTCCCCGCGACGCGCGGCGACATAACTCATTCGTCGCTAATCCGAGAACAAACGACTGGCTCCCGCGACGCTGTCTCTCACGAAAACAAATCTAAGGGAGCTGTTCCAATTATCGTACTGTGATTCATTTAATTATTCTTCTTCTAGATACCAAACTTTACAGTTGTACTACCATTTGTATCGACGCAGAACGGAAAAATTATCGAGAACTATTTGAGACATTGCTTGAGCTCATCGTATTTTCAATAATTCTTTAACTTCGCTCACTTTAAGAGTTATATCAGTTCATAAATCTGAAGATAAAACGCAGCAATAAATATGTTTACGTCTAACACTATGACCTCTCGCACTGAGCATTACCAAGGCATATATCATCGTACGCCACCGTGTGACTCAACAAATAAAAAGCGCAATTTAGCCATCAGTGGAGATTAATCAGAGCCGACGGCAGCGCAATTTGAACTAGCACCATTGCACAGGATACAATATTTTATGTTGACAGACATAACAGCGTTTATACGAGCGTTTATTCTTTATGTGTCCCGTATTTTATTCGCTTTATGACGGTCGTTGACAACCTCAGCAATATCACCAGCGATCTCATTTGGTAAAGGAATTTAGGCTATGCAGCGTGAACTTTAAGAATCTTCAATTATTTCACTAAGTGCAATAACAAAGTGGTGTTCCGTATAATAGTCGTGGATGCCGGTTGTGTGTTTGTTAGTATTTTATTTCGGGGCGTTCTCGCGTCATAAAATAATGGCGTAATGCACGCTCGTAAATCAATTTTCCTTTGAACGATGACGTTTATAACGAAGGTCGGTAGTTTTGAATTAGTATATTATTTTTTCTGTGGTACGAACGTGATTATTATCGTTGTATATTGATGGCCAGTATTTTAACTCCCCTCGGTATTAAATCGGTCTACGCGTTGCTTTATCTTTATATTTATTTTATTTTAATAGCTCACTTGATTAATGGTTAAGGCTGTGGCTGTAATCTATGTAGTTTTACTATTTTTAAATGCATATAAATTATTTCTGACGTCATTCTCGCCACCTACGTTGTATCACCTTGGAATGTGACAGCACTTAGTTCAATTTGCGATGGTAAAATTCAATGAGAATACATTATTTTGTTAATAGCCTATAAAATGTCTTAAATTAATGTATTTTTTACCTTCTTCAATTTGCCGAAATTTATAAATTTAAGTATGTACTAAGTTTTATTTTAATTTTTTCTTAGTTTATGAAGCTTTAAAGCTCGCATGTAAAAATCTTGTTACGTTTGAGGTTTTCATTGAAGTTTACCTCTTAATTTTAAAAGTAAGGTTTATTTCTATATATTGTTTAGCAAAATATAGAAACGATATTTCAGATAAAAAATTCCTTAAAATTATACCTACATAACGCAAACCTACAAATGAAAATTAAATTGAAATAAACCTCGCTAAATAAATGAAAATGAAAATAAAATTAAAATATATATATATTGCAAGTAGGCCAAATGGGCTCTTTTACATGTCTGAAGTTGCCAGCGCTTCGAAAGGTGACATCTGCTGAGAAGAAACGCCGCAAGAAACTCAGCAGTAAGTCTTTTTTTTTCCCAACTTTTACATTAGAGTTTTAACTAAAACTAACACAGGAAAAGGGCAGCAAACAATCCTAATAGGTAAAAATTAATTATAAAAAATAACTAATAAGGGAGATGTATAGTCTCCACGTCTGGACAAGTTAAGTGACTTAGAGATGTATAAAGCCTCTAAGGTTCATAATAATAATAATTAAAATAAAGAATTAATGAAACATCTAAATTGACTACCTAATCTAGGTTAAATGGAGATGTAGACAGTCTCCACGGTCAAGTATAAAAAAAGGAGATGTAAGGTCTCCAAATATCAAAATAATAACAATAATTTGAAATCCTCGTCATCACTTAACATCAGGTGAGACTGAGATCAAAGGCACAGCCATTTTCGATAAAAAAAAAAAAAAAAATTACATGTCCTAATAATTCAAATACCGAATAGGAAACACTATAGAATATAGTATAGAGAACACTATGAAGTCTCTCTAGTCAGGATCCGATAACGCACAAACGAATAAACTAAAAGGTAACAATTTTAAAAGGTCCTTGCGAGCATGAACCGTCCGGACCCCACAGACAGCACCCGTTCACGAGTATGACGCGTATCTCGGCCATCGTCTCCCTCAACCATGTTTTAGGGAAGGTGGCGACCCGATCAACGAAAACAGTAACAAGGGCGGTCAAAGGCAGTTCTCACCATACAACCGCGTTTTGTGATAAGACCACGTCTACGGGCATGATTTTACATTAAGAAATCAAGTTAATATTTGGTTTTTTTAACGGTACTAAAATCAACATTATTATCAAAGAAGAAGAAAAAAAGGAAGAAAAAAAAAGAGAACTATAGTTATGTTAGAAGAAACAAAAAACCTTATAACGATAAATTGCTTTAGGATATAAATGATAGTTCATCATTTGATGTTATCTGAAAAGGATTTGAGCGCTTTTTTATACGTGTTTACTAGCTTCCTATTTTATTTAGGGTACCGGGGTAGTACCACACTCTCACAGAATATCGGCTTAAAGTAATAGCTTGCTATTGCGTTTCGTACGGTGAGTGACGAGATCCGGAGGCCTATTCCCTCATCCCTATCCCATCCCCATTCCCCATCCTCCCTAGACTGGCAACGCATTGGCAGCACCTCTGGTGTTGCAGATGTCCATGGGCGGCGGTCACCACTTTCCATCAGGTGGGCCGTCAGCTCGTTTGTCAGTCAATAGACATAAAAAAAAAAAAAACTGGTAAGTATAATATTAGTTCATTAAATATGTTGCCACTCACAACACCGTGGTGTCAATAACTCACTCAAACAACAATTCATCATTTATTTTCCAAAAATTACAAAATATGAGCACGCGATCCGGACGGAACATAGTACAGGGGCATGTTCATAAATCTTCATTGCGTCCCGATGACACGCCGCGACACTTCTCTCTGCTACCGCGCTACCGAAGCACTCCACATCGCTAACAACTTACGTTACACCATCGACGTCGTTACAAACTAGACTATAAATCTCAGGAATAGAGTTGGTATCAGTTTGTTTAGCTGAAGCTGGAACTCCGTCACATTTCCCAACATGAATAACTTTCCAAAGCTTAAGCAGTGCATTGGATTTTGAAGCAAACAGCAATTGAGCTAGGGTCGATTTCACTTTGTACGAGGCCATCTGGAACTTTGTTCTTTTCGTTAGATTTGTCACTGTCTACAACGAGAATGTCGTTACAGAGAATTTAATCGGTAAACAAATTCCAACGTTGAACGCGGTGGACATGGTTCACTTTAGCATGAGCGGAATGTTTTTGAGTGGCAACAACATTATCCCTCTGTGACAAGCAACGTCAGGTTGTCGATCATTATAATATATGTGCCGTGCTGTCAGCTGTCTTAACACATGAATGATTCACTCCCTGATAAATTTTAGTTCATGATTACATTTCATACACACGTCAATGTGTCGGTTTAGGTAATTACTGGATCTATATTTAAGGCTTTCGGGCGATTTTACGACGAAATGGACGGAAGCCTTAGGCTGGTTCATTATATTTACAGGATCTGTTTATGAATGGGTATGATTTATAGACCTAATGGTCTGGGAATGATAAGCCTGGGATAAATCTCGATATAAATTGGCAACTGCTAGCATTATATATAGGTTGGTTTTGCTGCATCCTCGATGGTTGTATTTCGTTTAATACTATATTCAACAAGAGCAGGTTTACGACATAGATAATTAAGCTTAGCTTTAGATTTGGATAACATTTTATGCACGCAGTTCACCAAATGTAATGAAAATAGTCATAGGTATATTGGATGTTGTTTTAGATTAAAATTTGTTTAACATCCAACATTTTAAACCTTTTCAATAGTATTACTGTTTCTTCAGTTAAAACAAATGTAAGATTTGATATTAAAACATTTTCTTCTTCATTCTTATCAATCTAAAATAATTTTCCCTCACTATCATTTGTTAAAAATACTACATAAATAATTCAAAGATTTATATCAAGATAACATTAAACTATATCTCAAGCCTAAACTAATCAGTAAATTGGCAGCCCCGAGCGACTGTAATCTGATGTAATTCTCGGCGGCGTGATAGATCGGGGCAATAAACTTATGAGATATGATGCGAATCATGAGATGGGGGAATGATAGCCATAGTAAAAGGATTAGGAGATAATGCAGGGTTTGACAAGGATCAAGTGCCTAATTTTATTGATGACGTTAAAACAAAATTGAACGTAGAGGTAACGAAAAAAGTTTTGTTGACTTAACAAATTCATCATATTGATTTTCTATAGTAACGAAAGTAGGTTCTGCAAAAGCCCTAGAATATTAACAACTTTACTCAAATGTTTAAAGTTCCTACAACTATCTTCTGCTCGTGACTTCGCTCTCGTGGAATTCGGTTGTAGTTATTTCCTCGAGAACCTTTGAATTTTCCGGAATAAAAAGTACCCTATGTCCTATTCCAGGAACTAAGGTAGTAAGGAAAGGTAACTAAACACATACAAACATTCGCATTTAAAATATTAGTTGGATAGGATAGTAGGATTAAGAATTAAGGGTTTGAACATTGCAAGTTTACTGTCATCACCTTTCAGTAACCTACATAAGCCGATTGCATTTCCCCAGTTGATACAGAAGCCAGACCATGCTCGTGCGTCGATCAAGATGCGAGTGGCGGGCATACATCAAAGTCGGCCTTATCTGCGCAGACGGCGTTTGCGCCGCGCGGGCCGGAGAATTCTGTCTGGATTTCTTTTAATACAGGAACCATAAAAATAAGAGGCGTTCTTATGATGTTAGCAGAAAGGCTATTGCAATAAGTCAATATACCTAGTTTAAAAATACTTAAATCTTTCCACAAAGTCGTAAAAATATTGAGTTCTTCTTGGACTCATGATGATTTATGTTAGAAACTATCTTGAAAGCTTTGCCTGGAGATGTAAAACTTAATACAAATTACTGTTACCATGAGTATCTAAACCGTGATTTATTAACAGAATATACAGCTTTTTTATTTGAAAACAATGTTCAGATAGAGAACATTCGTTTGTCCGTTCGCCTGCGCCAAAGCAACTCAGAAGCAGAGATGAGGAATGCGATATACTGATGCAGGCATTGTCTGGTCTGACCACTGATGGAAGTTGAAGCAAAAACGACCTCTAAAAGGAATGATAGACATTACGTCTCAGATAGATTTATTGCGGTTTAAAAGATCGCTGTAAGTTTTTTGAAGAAGAACCATATATGGGTTGATAAAGTGTTTGTTTCATTCAATGTCTATAGCGAAGTTGGAAAGGTATAAATAGTTGAGAATTATTTTCAATTACTTCTAAGATAGATTGCCATTGAATGTAAAATAGTAGAAAGATTATAAAAGATGCTTAAGCAAGTAGAAGTTAAGGTTATAGGCAGCGCTTTGGACTTAATCGTAAACCTCTAAGGAACCGAACATCTTAAATGAATATCCCAATATCAAAGGTTAAAGCAATGCACAAATCAACGTCCATAATAAATGCAGCGATCACGAAACAAATGACGGCGATATAAAACAGTGTCCCAATTATTTGGGACAATTCATTAGAGGGGTTCCGCGCTCTCCGATTGGCGCGATCCGTCACGCGTCGCTCGACAGATGGGTATCTAGCGTGGAGTGCCGGGAAGAAATGGTCCCACTAAATCAACCGACGGCCGACAATCCCGCGCAGTCGCCGTCGATACATCAAGTGTAATGCCTCGGATACCGCGGCCAGATAATCGAATGTGAGCATCGACTCGTTACACTGGAAATAAGATGAGGATTCTCGTGTCACTGCCAGAAAGGACGGAATTGCACTCAGCAGATATGCAATTATCGACGTTATCGACAAGGTAATAAAAGTAAATAAAGAAGGTGAACAGCGAAGATTTAATAGAAGTGCGAATGGAAAACGTTTACTTTTACAACTACTTTTAGCGTTGAAAGTGGTTTGAAGTCAAGAGCGAGTTGTCACCGGCTAGCGAACGCTGATAGATCTGTAAAGTTTGCCGCAGACAGGAATATATCGAGTGGCTGCCTCCGTTCAGCTTTATTTATACATAACATCTGTTTGAAGTTGAATCTACCGGCGCGGACGGGGAGCGCATTACCAGAGATTTATTCCGCGTCTTAATTGTGAATCGATGGGTTAATGAAGATAAAACCCGCGGCCGTGTTGTAAATTAGCTCGCGTGTCGACTGCTCGCTCCGATAAAGGCCTGCTTTATTGCTTTGTTTGTTTTCTCTGCCCGTACTTCAAAGGCTAAGAGATAAACTTTAGTTTTATACGAACGTATATACCTTAAAGATCAAATACAAAGACAGAGAATTAATGGTGTTCCCTGTAATTAACTACCACGCTTATAAATCAGCTGTTACTTCTACAATAGATTGCAAAGTAAGATAAATCGACGAGACAACTTTGCTCATACACGTCTACACTGACACGCATCAAATCTTGTTCACACCCGGCGACTACATCCGCAATCCCACATATAAATATTTTACTTAGTTCTTCTTTCCGCCATTGCCAGTATCTAAAGTCTCTGGAGTATTGAAAAGTTTCCAGTGCTGAATGATTTATGATAGTGACGTAACGGAGTTGGGACAGGGGTTAACCCGGCGCGGTCACACTCGCATCTAATGGTCGTGATTCGACAAGTACAAATGGCCTCTGTGACAAATGGCTTGCGGACGACCCCGCGTCGACGAGTGCGTCGTAACTTTAACTAATAGACAAGCCAATATAACCTTTATTGGTAAGCTATTTAATAAAACCATTAGCACTTCTATCGTTTCAGTGAATTTATTCGATAGCGCACACGTCTTGAAAATCAATTCGAGTTCATTTCTTTTACAAAAGTTGCTATATCAACGCATCGAAAATTCATAAATGCAGACAGTTTTGTTATTGATTTTTTTAAAGTGCATTATTCATAAGGTTCAGAATTGCTTGGCAATATTCCACATGTAAGCGTAAAATGATAGGTGAATGTTGAAAGTGTCGATCTTTCTGATACGATCAAAGGTCGCAGCCAGCGACAGACACTAGGTAGGAAATTCTTTGCGATTTCCTTTTCATAAAGTCCTATCCCTTATAGGGTGCGATGATTTATAGTGGGTTGTAGTAGCTGTATATTGCTTTGCCGCTCATTTGATAAACGATGTAGATGGCATTGGTGGCGTTATTGCCTTTTGAAATATGATGTTTGCAGGGCTCTCTTGAGGTCAATTGGGACTCGTGGCTAATGGTTACAAAACTGAGTTGGTGTTATTGTAGATATTCTTTATTTGTATAACCAAGTCACTGCATTGAAGATTAATTTTTCACGCGCAAAAAGGTTCGACTATAATCAAAAATCTGATCTCAATCGAAATACAAAACTAACTGAGTTGAAAATAAGTATAAGTAAGAAAATATTCCAATAAGTGCTGCCAGGTTCTTTTTTGATGATTGAAATCTAAGATGATGAGGGCTTACCTATAATTCCCTGTTGATGACAATTACAATAAAAAAATAAGTTTGTAGTCTCAATTAATCCAAAAGAACTGTTAATATGAAACAAACCTTTGCTCTCAAGTGCACCTTATGGAGACACTAAGTTTTGGCCCCATAGCCACATGCATTTGGAAGTTCTCTAAAACGCCTCAATTCAAGTTCCATCATTAATACCTTACAACTTCTTGCAACAATAAGTAATCAGTGCTTATAAAGGATAAGGACTATTAAAAAGATACAAGAGATAAATCTCTCGGCACGGCCAGCGATCCGTCTTCTAATGAAGAAAAGTGCGCCCCTAGGATGGTTTATCGCCGATCTGGGTAATTAAAACGCTACCCGAAGGAAATGTGCGGTAATAACAATAAATCTTGGAGCTTGTATGCGTAGGAGTTGGGGTGTAGATTGGACACTGCTTTGTAGGTGCAGTCTTTGACAAGATACAAGAGGCCAATCACATCCAAGATCATTCAAATTTAGATTTAGATTACCATCATTTAAACGGGAAATTTACAAAAGCATGACAAATGCATAATTTTACGTAAGCATAGTATTGAAAATATACATAATAATGAGCCTATGTTACAATCAAGGTTTATAATTGAAGCTTGTGGATTAGGTAAAATGACAAGGTAAAGTAACTTGGTCACATAATTACAAGTGATCTGAAAGATGATCTTGATGTCGAAAAGGAGAATAGGGCGCCAGTGGCTCGGAGTAATATGTTTGCCCGTAGGTTTGCTCGTTGTTGTAATGATGTCAAAATAATACTTTTTAAGTAATATAGGTAGTCAATCTTTTACATCAGCAGCCTCATCATCATCAGCCGTAAAACTGCCACTGCAGGACATAGGCCTCCCTCAATAAGGGGGGATCTGCCATAGTCGCCACGCTTGGTAGGCGGGTTGGCGACCACAGTTGGTCATGACAGTACTGGAAAGACGCTGCTGCCCATCCTTCGGTTGATCCCTCTGTCGCCGTTTACAACACCCATCAGCAGCCAACAGGCCTATATCGCGCTGCGCGTTCAGTATAACAACACCTTCAGAATGCTAATGGGACTGCTGAGGAGGTGTAAGTGCATCGGGCATTTTTGCAAAAACTTGCACTGACAGTTGTTGTCATATGAAAAATAAAAACATTATTGACAACTGCGAGAAAGCCCCAAAAGCACTCTGAAAGCGATTGAGGGCAGGTATGATCGTCCTGTTTTGAAATTTTGGGTTGGACGAATTAAGGGTAAAGCAATTAGTACTCAGTTTTTAGCACTGCATAACATTTAATGGATTTACGGCCCGAAATTAAGAATTCATTATTATTATGATAATTGTTTAGTTCATAACGAACGACAAAATTAAATTAAATGTCGGGTAATAACCTCTTACTCGCTTATCTAAATAGGGCAACTAACAATCACAATAGATCATTTGTAGCGATATCTTGTAAATAGTTGTCTGTTTGTTCTCAGAACCGTTTTGTTCAATCAGAATTTTTCTATTAGGAAAGATATCTAGTAGAAAACATGGGACTTGCGGTTAACCAGTCTGCAACTACTCTATTCTCAAGTAGTAACTCGATCGCGCCAAGACACGAACTGTGTAATTGCGCCATCCGACTATCATCTATGTGTGTGTGCAATATGTTTATCACTATCCAGATAGATTCATTAGGGCGTTTGTGCACCACCATAACGATTTGTAATCGTTTTAACATCAGAATATGTTAGAATTATCATTTCATGCACACATGTCGTCGCAAAAATTCGGTCCATGTGACGCGTTCAAACTTAATGAAACCAGGAAATTCAAGACTAATTTGCAATCCGAACAACTGATATTTAAAAAAAAACGAAGACCTGTGCGCAAAATTCCGACTCAAATTGCCAGCTTTTGCCAGTCATAGTGCATAATAAAAACGTTCTAGAATTACTCAAGCCACTTCGAAACGCAGAAATCGAATTCGGAATGAATATAATCATGTCAAAATTCGAACGCTATCAGATATATTCGAATAAGTATAGTGCGCAAAGGCCCTTGACATGTGTGCATGTCCATATTTAATGATGACTAATGAATCAAGGTGGCCCTTTACGGACGTGGACAGCTAATTCAGATGTTAATATTTTATTGGAAGGGTTTTGTGACTTTGGGGAAATGATCAAATTTATTTTCATTGTGTTGATTGCTGTCGAGGTAATCGGGTTATTAACTTGCTGAGGTACTTTTACTGGAACGTACACTCATATATCACGCCTGTTTCCCGAAGGGGTAGGCAGAGACCACGGTTCCACCTGCTACCATCCTGACACACAACTTTCGCTTCGTCTACTCTCATTAAGTTCTTCATGCACGCTCGCCTGCTTACACTGAAAAAATGGGAGGGCTAGAAATAAACAAATTATTAATAAAATCAATCAAGCGACTTATTTAGGAAATTTTACAAATAAAAAAACCGACTCCCCTAAAAAAACCCTTTGCAATGTACGAAATAATAATTGGCTTTCGTAAGTCAATTACCTAGAAACGTCAGATATATTGTAGTTTAAGTGATAACTTAAGTACAGTACATTTAGTTTCCACCGTAAACTGAACTGCCTGGAAAATACGAATTTGCAAAGCCGTATTTCGTCCGTATGGAATTTGTTTATCACTGGTCTCTCGGAAACTATGTTTTTTTCCGGGAAAAAAGCAGCTGACGTCACTCTTCAGCCCATGAACAATCTTTGTATAAAAACTTACGTCGATCCATTGCTCTGTTACTGCGTGAAAGAAGGACAAACTTACAAACCAACAGAGAGCCTTTTGCGTTTCTAATATTTGTAAGGAACTACGGATTATGTTTCGGGGAATAATTTGTAATCGTAGTCACAAGTCACGCCGTTCAAACTAACACTATTATTTTAAACAAATATTTAATCACAAAGTCAGTCAATAATACTGTCCACGCCTACATTATTGCTCATAAGATAACAACAAAAAGAGTTATGGCACTGCACATACCACATTCTTGGAATAAACAGCCACAACTTCAAATACAAATCCATTGTAATTTGGACCTTGATTCGCAGTGGTATAGCCGAAAATAAAGTGAATTTACCCTCGAGTCATTTCGCTTTTCTTTTGCCCGTGCGCATATCTATACGCGTCCCGTGATAAATGCGCCATTGGATGCGCGAGCGCTATTAACTGATCAGTGATTGTGGTGATGATTTATTAAGTCTGATAATGTTTTGGTTAAGTTTGTTTACATTGAAAAGTTTTATCAATGATGTGTTGGTCATTTTAATCATCATTTATAGGAACAGCATTAGTACAGGATGGTTTAAGGGTCAATATAACGCAATAACTGCTAAAAAGTTTGATATGTAGTTAATATACTTAATTAAAAAAAAGGATAGCCAGAGCCTTGGTATTGTCACCCTAGAATTATTAGTAGTTGATAGTCGTACTAGCTAAGTTTAATTGATGTCTATGTGAATAATTGAATGTGTTAATTCAAATTCAATTGGAGCAAGGGTGTCAATCTTTAAATAAATAGATTAGAATAAATGGTTAATCAATTTAAAGTGAATTTCTTGATTCCAGAATCATGTGAACCTAGGTGAGAGGGATCTTTGTTTATTAAAATAAAAATACTTTAACAAGTGACATAGTTATCTGGTGGTCCCACACCAGGCTTTGCATATCACGTGGCACCCTGATTCCCAATAATAAGAATTACAATAATCCGTATCCTATGGTAGCGGTTACATACAGCTTTGAATGATCTAAAAGTAATTATAACTAAAATAAAAGAAATTAAAGAAAATTTCTATTGACAATTAACGTTAAACACATAGGATACTTTTCATCCCAGTACCACGCAAACAAAGCCGCGGGCACACCTAGTAAAACATAAAAATGCGAATAAAACAAACCCAAGGGCATTCACTAGTATTTAAACGTATAAGGTTGCAAAGGTGTCGCTTCATTACCCACTCTTTCCTGATCATATCTGCTTCTACAGCAACCGTTTACAACTATTTCAAACCATATTTCCTTAAATACAAGGTTCACAATAAATAAGCAAGCTTTTAGAATTCTATCCCTTGGGAACAAATGCTCTTACTAATGGGCTGTGCTGCAGTTTAGGGGTCCGTATCTGGGATCTAAAAACGTTGTAGCTTATGCTGGTTTACGATCCATTTGGTAATAAGCCGGGGTCGTAGGTTTGATGCTTGGATATGTCAAGTTTATGAGCCTTTGTGCGAATTTCATTTGGAGCCATATTTTAGGTGTGACTGATAGTGTTTGTATTGAATAGATGTGAGTGTCTCATAATGATTATCATCTTCCTAGCACTTTTTCCCGTTCCGAACCAGTGTATGCTTTGACCATGATCCCAGATTTGGTAGCTCGGGTTATTAACGCTACTGCGACTGCCATCTGACCTCCGTTACCCTTGTGACAGGGGAACCAGAGCAATTGGATCACGGTTTCCTAAACGTACAGTTTTCCTGACTCGTTGGTGGCAACCGGCTTGAATTCGAACCTGGTATACCTCAAGATCATAAGTCGATATCCTTAGCCAGAAGGCTCTCGACGCTTCTCTAAAAACTTAATGATCATGTATTTTCAAATTGTTAAGATTTTCTTCATTGTGTCCACTATTACTTAACTTAAAAAGTTAAAGTTGGCTTTCCTGATAATTCTGTAGTACCTCAATTATCATTTCTAATAGCTTAAATAGCTGATTTGATATCTGACCTGAAAATGAATATGAAAACAGGATCAGTGTCACGGCTAGTCATTTATAAAAGAATTCTTTGCCTCAAGTATCAAAACTGAAGCCTAATTTATGTAAAGAAGATGCAAGATTGTCCCATAATTCTGCAATTCCTGCAAAGTAACATCAAAGCCATCATTCAGGCATGCAGGGCCGAGTTAACAAAGATGTCATTCACCTCGACAGTGCCATTTATTCACAAAAGTACCCACTAAACTAGGTACATAAATTATTTTGACTGCTCTACCAAGACTAGGGAACTCCTCGCGAATTTATCACGTATGTCAAGATGGTAAGCCACGAGCGGTTAGCGTTTGAGCAATCAAAAGCGGGACATGGACGGCACGCAAGCACAAATTGTTGTGTCATCGTCAAAGACGTCCACTGGGCAGCGATCGGGATGATACACCATATTTTCTCATCCAATATACCACAGTTTCTCCAGACAAAAGTTTTTGACCAGTGCAATGTGTGCTGCCAGTGATGACTTACGGTACTGAGACGTTTTCGCTCACTATGGGCCACGTAAGAAGGCTCAAGTTCACCCAAAGGGCGATGGAGAGGGCTATGCTCGGAGTATCACTGCGAGATCGGATTTGAAATGAGGATATACGCAAAAGATCTAGAGTAAGCGACATAGCCTGGTGTCGTAAGGCTTTTGAACACAGCACTGGTCTGGAGCAAACTAGAGGCCTATGCCTGGAACCCCAGCGAAAACAGATATATACTTCGTTTAGAAAAAGTGCAAAAAGCTTTCCTTAGATACCTGTACAAAAAAGTCTACGGTTACTAACCTGTTATCTGTACACCACAAAATACCTGCTCGGTGTTTAGGTCTTAACTCCCTCGAGGTACGTAGAAAGTATGAACAGATGAGTACCTACAGCTTATATGGTGCTCTGTGGCACCATTAATAGCACCGAAATCCGCAATACATTAAACCGCATAGTTATTCCGGGCAGCAAGTCGCGTCGGCGCAACTATATCCAGCTGTCGGACGGCGCGGGAGCACGCGCGTCCGCAGCACGCCGGCACTTGCCGCGCTCAACGGGTTGTTGCGCATAGATCCACGCGTAGACTTGTTCGCTGACTCTTTGCTGGTTGCTCGTGGAACAGATGACAAACAGGACTGATGAGTTCTTGAGTGGCGACCGCGTACTGAATGGCGCAGCGTGGGCAGACCACCTACACGGCAGACGACCTAGTGAAGGTGGCAATACTTCACTGGCCGCGAGCAGCACAGAATCGGTCATTGTGGCGACCATTGGGGTAGGCCTCTATATCCAGCAGTGGATGTCATTAGGCTGAAATGACGATCTTTTTCTTCTCGAGTCGATGGTTCACTAAATGGTGCGAGACCAGACGTTGGCGATGCTCAACGCCCTGTCAGTCGCGTCTCGGAGGTCTTGCTTGGTGCAGGAGTGTGGGCAAGCTGGGCAGCACAGCACGTGCGCCATAGTCTGAGGCGCCGTCCCACAGTTACACTGGGAGTCCGGGCCGCACGGGATGTCCTATTTTGTAAGGTTCTCCATACTGAAATGAAAATGAATAATGATGAAAGATAAGGCAAAGCTACATTTAATACCATTTTGGTTAACCAACATCGACTTTCCTCTATTCTGTGCTAACTTGCACGGCATCCCCTTGGAAAAATAGTAGCGAGTGCCGACAGCCATTTTGTATGGAGCAAGGGGTGGTTTAAAATATTATGCATCGTAAGGAAACGTATTTTTTACGCTGCAAGCCTGAGTATATTCAGATAAGCGTACATTTTAACTGATCCTGACTGTTTTGTAAACAAAGGGAAGGAGTTACATTGTTTTGAATATAATGTTGTATGTGGGTGCCCATGGAGCAATGTTTTAATGTGGAAATGAGAATGTTTTTTTAAGAGTAGGCCAGTGCGGCTTTTTAGGGTTCCGTAGTCAATGGCAAATATCGATACCTTTATGATTTCATCCTGTCCGTCTATCCGTCTGTCTGTATGTCATAGCCATTTTACTTGCACTGGAAGGGAGCTGTTTTCTATGCATAAAATATGCAATGGTGTTGAAAAATTACAAAAAAATAAAGATTTAGTGTTGGCACTCCATACATGTAACACAAAGGCGTGATGGGTCTCTTTAAATAGGTCTTCAAAAATGATATATGACTTTTCTATTTAACTCAATAGTTTGCCAGATATAAATATGTTGAAGTAGTAAAGCGTGTCCCCTCCTCTAGCTTTTTAACTAATGGGGTGAAAAATTATGACATTCTTAAGATAGAACTGAAAAAATACTTAAAATTAAAATTTGTTTGAATAAGATTTTAAGTTACAATCTTTTTTGAGTTTAGCGGCCTGAGAAATAACAGTGTTTTTCAGTGTCTTTAAGAACGCGTCAAAGACAGGCAAGCTGGCAGACGGCCCTTCTGATGGTAAATGGTCAAAAGTGACCGCAACCACCACATGCGCTGATACCCTTGTAAGAAACATGGTGCAAAAATCTCAGCAGGAAGCCTTTCTCTGTGCATGGTCTAACACGCACTTGACATAGTAATACCAGCATCTTGTAAAATCATATCTCTTGAAAGGGTATACATAGAAAATAAACATCCAACTCATGATACCCGAAAGCAAACATTTTAGCGTTTATTTTGACATAAAATCACTTAACTTAAACACAAACCACCGCGAACTCCACCGCTGGGCAAATAATTCCAACCTCTAACAAGTTGACCTGTCAACCATCGCGTAAGGCAGCTCACCGCTAAGCCGTTAAAACAAGGTTTGAAGTATCATTTTAAGTTAATTGAAAATTAAACCTTACGGCCCTTGACATAGGGTTGCATTTGGACTACCCTGATATTGTAATATGGAACCTTATGTTATTGAGCAAGAGAGAAATCCGCGCGAACACGTGGAATCACTCTGAGATAAGGTGAGCTTGCGCGCGGCCTTATGTGAACGGTGTCGCAAATTGTTGAATACGATATTGAAATATTGAATTTTCTTATATTTTTGTTACATTTCTCGAGGAAGTTAATGTTAGTTATTTTATAAATTTACTTTGTTCGTAATAAAAGCTTATAAAGCATCACAATCGGAATCAAAATTTAAAACAAAAATCATAATGGAGTTAATGTGCCGTTCATATTATTTTTTTTCGTTCACACACTTTTTTCTGTGTCCACAAATTTAGTTCAAATTTACTTTAAATTAATTTTATTTTAATTAAAATAACGTGCATACTGAAGCAGCTAACAAATTCAGAGAATTTAATTTCGCAATTCGTGAACCCCACAGCACATATCTCCAAGTTATTTCCCTCGGATGAAATATGTGGCAATTTCTTTGAATAATACATGGCCAATATTTCAGCGACTACGGCGTAGACGGTCTACGGGCTACGAGCGTAGGCCGCGTAGCGATTCAGGGAAAAATATTGGTTAAGGAAACACTTGCTATGGTTCAGCTGTTTTTATGTCTCTTTATGTTTTGGAAAATTGATGAGTTATTATAGTAGAGGTAATAGTTATTTTCACACACAATTATAAATGCGAAAGTTTGTATGTGTATGCGAGTCTGTCTCGCGCGTCGACCGTCCCGTACTTAACTATGAATAAAAAAAAAATTAAGCATGCGTTTATCAGTTGTGCAAAATAAAAAAACCGGTCAAGTGCGAGTGGGACTCGCGCATCGAGGGTTCCGTACTACGCCAATTTGGCATGGTCTCGGTCTCAACCAATCATTGAGAGTCTAAAGTAATAGAATTTATACTAATAATATGAGAACTTTGACAGTTGCAACTCAGTTGGTAGATTGTTAAGTTCCAGTGGAATTTTCTGTTTTGATTTCAATGTATTTTTTCACATTTCTATAACAGACCATTCAATTGAATTTGGTGATTGATTGTGGAGTAGAAACGAAAAGCAGGCAATATTGATACCTGCGCCTCTATTCGGGAACGCTAAGTGATTCTGTAGCGATTCGTAAGCGAGATTTCACACCCGACTCTTCCGCACGACGCGTAATGCGTAAGAGCGAGATGAGAAATCTCGCTCGCAAATCGCTACAGAATCACTTAGCGTTCCCGAATAGAGGCGCTGAAACTTAAACCGTTTTGGAAATACTGCCGGAATAAAATTGGTATAAAATGAATAAATTTTTAGGGTATTAGGAGCTTTTCAGGATTAAAACTTTTTTTTTTATGTCAATTGACTGACAAACGAGCTGACGGCCCACCTGATGGAAAGTGGTCACCGCCGCCCATGGACATCTGTAACACCAGAGGTGCTTCCAATGCGTTGCCAGTCTAGGGAGGATGGGGAATGGGGTTGGGATGGGGACGAGGGTATAGGCCTCCGGATCTCGTCACTCACCGTACCAAACGCAATAGCAAGCTATTACTTTACGCCGATATTCTGTGAGAGTGTGGTACTACCCCGGTCGAGCCGGCCCATTCGAACAGTAATCATCTAGTGAGGATTACTGTTCGGCTCTACCACTACGGCTATTTGCTAGTATTAATGTCATTACAAGACATATTCTGTGAAAATTCCCACCTTCTAGCTCTTACTGAGCTAGACGCCTCTGACAGACGGACGGACGGACGTTGTAGGATCCCTTCGGTTACGGAACTCTAAAAAGTACAAGATATAAGTGACCACCATCAGAACTCGTCAAAACAAACAAAACAGCCATAACTCGAGGCGTTTACTAGTAGCCAGTTCCACTGTGCACCTCTTGGCTTCATCATGATGGTACCAAATAATTGTAATATTATTTTACAGTGAATTCATCCATACCTGTCTTATTTGGTAAACAAGTTTCTAACCTCAAATGTGCACCTATAGATGAATCCACTTTAAAGAGGTATGCTTGCAAAGTTTTAAATCCGTACGCCCATTAGAAGAAGGTTAAAATCGACTCCATGATGTTTTCTGCACACAAATATAAAATGAATCTTCAATGGAATTTACAATTTTTATCGCCACTAAATTGACAAGAACATGTATAAGATATCGATATATTCGCCATTTTTGTATATTGACGTCGATATAGTAAACAGCTTAGCAGTCCCGAATAGAGGCCCGGGGGACCACGATCTCTAAACGCGATTATTTTTAGGCCCTAAACTAAACGGCGTCGCTATTTCGTACCACGACATTGTATTTACATATATAAAACATATGGTAGTGATTAAGGTATGAAATAGCAACAAAGTTCAGTTTAGGGCCTAAAGAGAATTGCTTTAAGAGATCGTGGTAACCCCCCTGCTCTCACTGCTATTTAAAACATTCACTGCCGGCGACGCGTATATGCGTTTTACGTACTTTCTCTCACTGCCCTGGACGCGTCTGTGCGTTCAGCACTTATAGCAAGTCTAGACTAGTGATTAGACATGACACCTGGCGAAGTCTCGGGGAAGGTGCAGCAAATACGTTAACTACATGTACATTTAAATATACATAATAAGCACGACCTACCGCACAAAATTACAAAGAAATGACTATAACTATGACACATTTTTGTAAAAAAACGAAATCCAGGTAATTTTCTTGCGAGGGAAAAAAATCTATCACCTGCCAGAAACCATTCGACATCATGCGAGCGCTCGACAAAGAGATTGCAATTTATCACACCAGACTAGGCCTTTTAAGGCAGATAATGTATGGGGGCATTAGAACATAATAGGCTATCCACTGGATCGTTTGTCATGTTTTTGCGTAACCAAGCTTTTAAATACCATCACGTCCGTATTTAAGATAAACAGGATAAGGTTGGCTTTTGTTTGATGCAGTTACAATTTAATGTTGTCGTTTGCATGCACGCGGATTATTACCAAGTTATTTGCGCGTCACTTTTGTCTTTATAACGTTATATTAGAGTTTAAATTGCCGTGTCGTGATGTAGTTTAATGTTATTTATGGCATAAAGTACGTAGGTTTTGTGAATGTATGCCGATAAATTCTGTTAAATCGTTTTAAGTATTGTCATTCGGTTTGTAAGGAACCAACAAGGCGGATGAAAAAAGATACGTATCATTAGCCGGATATTATTTCGCCGGTAATAAATCAGAATTTGCACGGATGCTATTTCTATTGAATTGTTAATCGTTTTTATTGAGCTATGCTAAATAATCTTATGAAATACGAGGGCTATATAATTTGAGTGTCGTTGGTTCGTTTACAAATAAATTGTCAAGCGAGTGCAAACAATTATTAACATAATAAATAATTGAATATTTATTTGGGTCAGCATTGATTCATAATTTACACGCAATAAAATAAGATTTAATCAAAATACTCGTACATTCTACATAATAATTTCGATGTAACAACGTCGTAATGAGGGACTTTTTTATTATTTTCTATTCTTTGTGTTTTTCCAAGGCCGTAACCCGTATTTAAGTTAAGATAAGTTTCAAGCTCAGGCGCCTCATTCGGGAACGCTAAGTGATTCTGTAGCGACTCGTAAGCCAGATTTCTCATTCCACTCTTCCGCACGACGCCAAATGCGTAAGAGCGAGATGAGAGATCTGGCTTACGAGTCGCTACAGAATCACTTAGCGTTCCCGAATGAGGCGCCAGGTCTAAGTATGTCAATTTACAAAAGCTCTAGCCAGTTCTTGTCCTGAACACAGACAAAAATATTGCCATAACCAAATGAGGATGTAGACTTTATAGAGTGATCAAAATAAACAAAGATATTTGGTATCTTTGATAATTTGCTTTGTTTCTATCGTACTTTCCAAAATTCGGACAAGTGGGAGTAAAACTGGCGTGGCGAGGGTTCCGATTCGTACATGATTATCTGAAATTTCCTACGTTCTTTAGGTTTCCTAGGTCCTGTAATCTCTATAGATTACAGGAAAACCTATAAGAAGTCTCTGTGTATGTATTAACCTATGTAACGAACTATTTTCTGAATTTTTTTCAAAATTTTAGGCCGATTGTTTTCGGAGATAAGGGGTGGGGGGGAGGGTTAATCAATTGACGCCTATTTTCCTTAATAATTTTCAAACTATTTATCTTAAAATTCTAAAGAAAATATATTTAAGATTCTCACAACAAGCCCTTTCATTTGATATGTCATACGCTAAGATTTGCTAAACTTTTTTTTTAAATTTTCTAATTGACCCCAAAACTGAGTCTCGTGTTTAAAATTTATTTATTTACAATACACATCCGTGTTGCGATCACCGATTTACATATGTGTACCAAATTTTAACTCAAGCGGGCCAGTAGTTTCGGAGAAAATTGGCTGTTACCGACGGAGAGACAGACAGACAGACAGACACACGAGCGATCCTTTATGGGTTCTTTTTTTTCCCTTTTGAGGTACGAAACACTCAAAAGTGACAAAACAAAGCGATTATGTCATCAGCATAGTAACGATCAGCGCCTCTATTCGGGAACGCTAAGTGATTCTGTAGCGACTCGTAAGCCTGATTTCTCATTTCACTCTTCCGCACGAGGCGTAATGCGTAAGAGCGAGATGAGAAATCTGGCTTACGCGTCGCTACAGAATCACTTAGCGTTCCCGAATACAGGCGCAGTTTATATATCACTCAGACCGATGTCGAATAAGGGAACAGGTCGGTTCCTATATCACGAAAAACATGTGTAGAATTCGACATTGTCTAGGCGCTAAAACCGGGTGGTTTCTACGTCACCTGACTACGAGGAATAGAGCCCGTACAGTATTACTGTAGGTACCATATCTCTCCCTAACATTTTACTACGTAACGAGGGCATCCATCAAAAACTCGGCCAATAAACAGGCCAGCATTAGCGTTGTCTCCGGGCGCAGCTCTTAAAACGAGTATAACTCGTAAAACTCGTAAAAGGCACCATAAGTTTGAGTTACGGCGAGTCGCACTCGTAATGAATATGGCTGGCGTAAGCCGTATATTTCAATTTGGGCTGGTGTAATTGTGTTTTTTTGAATTTGAGGGTTTTTAGGACGTGACATTGCGTATGCAGCTTTTTTAGGAGTTATGTTTATGATTTACAAATATGTATGAATGTTTGAAATGACTTGTCTCTGGAGGTTGAATACTTTAACGCTTAATATTTTCTATTGAAATCAATAGTACAAAAACCGGTCAAGTGCGAGTCGAACTCGCGCACCAAGGGTTTCGTACTACTCTAATTTGGCATGGTCTCAAACAATCAATAATAGACTTTATGATAATGATATAAGAACTTTGACAGTTGCAATTAATTTGGCAGATTGTTAAGCTGCAGCGGTAATTTTCTGGTTTGATTCAATATATTTTTCACATTTCTATTACAGTAAACCATTGAATTGATACGTGTTGTTTGACTACGGAGTATAAACTAAAATCAACCCAAATTTGATGGCTAAAACTTCAGCTGTTTTGTACGGTGTAGCACCGCACATATCGCATTGACATACATCTTTATGTTAGACTGTAGTAAATTGAAAGATTCTGATATATGTATTGATTTATTTCCACTCATCTGAACTATGCTAAATGAGGTGCATGTAATGAGTCGATGGCGGTTGAATGTAGACTGACGTCGTAGCGCGTTTACCTAAAGAATGAAATGATACGTTTGCTGAATGCGCACTATGTCAATGCGATATGTGCGGTGCTACACCGTACATGTTTTGGAAATAGAGCTGGAACAAGATTGGTCTAAAATCAGTCTATTTTTAGGGTATCAATGTATGGGGAGTTTAACAGGCTTATAACTTTTTGATATTTTTATTATTTGCTAGT
Organism: Tortricodes alternella; assembly: GCA_947859335.1. Classification (NCBI taxonomy): domain Eukaryota; kingdom Metazoa; phylum Arthropoda; class Insecta; order Lepidoptera; family Tortricidae; genus Tortricodes; species Tortricodes alternella. The sequence goes on along the minus strand of OX401979.1, from coordinate 858,650 downwards.
ATTCATGCCATAACAGCACATATTCTGTGAACATTCCAACCTTCTAGCTCTTACCGTTGCTGAGCTAGAGGCCTCTGACAGACGGACGGACGTTATAGGCTTAGTATAGGTCCCGGTGATCCCTTCGTGTACGGAACCCTAAAAAAACTGAACAGTGTAAAGTACTGTCACTCTATGAATTGAGTAAGCGGATCACTTTGAGTGAGTGAGCTATGTGCTGCACTCAGTCAAAGCGTCGTATATTTCTTTTGGTTACCATGTTTGGACGCCTTTTTTGTTAGCCCCGTCCTTAAGGAAGCTTATTAAGTAACCAATGTATACATTATATATTATGTCGAAAGCTTAGGATAAACTTTCATTTTTATTCAAAATCAAATTGATCTAGTTCCAAAGTAAAAGCTTGTGTTGTGGGCACTGGATGACGATATACATACTTATCGTCGCTTATCTAACAACACCGCTCAAGTAAAAAATTTGCGGTTTTAACATTTGAATGTCATTGGATAGATCTACTCATTGCGCGTCGATCTACCAATCACATTCTAGACGTTTTGGCCAATAAGAGACCAGAATTCAAAAAATAGTGATAGCGCGCAAGTCGGTTGGCCTTCCAACACCGCTCAAGTCGTTGTTCGGCCATACTTTGACAACTTTGCGCTCCGTGTTTTTTTATCGTTTTTCGTGAGTTTTGTGACTAAACTTGTGTAAATAAAATAATATTATCAAAGACAAAAGGTAAGCGAATGAAGTTATTATAAGAAATAATGATTTGCGTTTAATAATTAACCAAAAATCTAATGACTTTATTGGCATGTGCTTAGCCGGTGTTTACTATTGCTTGTTTTTTGAATTACGCTTTCTTACAAAGGTAATCTTTTTTCGCTCTCCACTAAAGGTGGTCGAAATAACTTGAGCGGTATTAGATAAGTGACTTTATATAGATAAATAAATATTTAAATACATAGGAAACATCAAAAACCCAGGAACAAAAATTCGTGCTCATCACACAAATATTTGCCTTTACCGGGGATCGAACCCGAGACCACTAGCTTCGCAGGTCACTACCAACTAGGCTTACTATGTCGTTTATTTGTCATTTGCAATACAAAGCCAACATAGATAACGAAGAGGCTATTAAGCTGATATACCGGCCACTTTGTTACAGTTCGGCATAATTCAAAATTATTGAGTTTACGTTTGATTCCAATATAGTGGAAGACAGTATAATATTAAAATATGAAAGGAAATGAGACAGTTTTGCATAGTAATAGAAAACAAAAATTGTTTCGAAAAATGTATTATTACAACACTTTTCGAAACAATTTTTGTGACTTATGTAATTGGCAGTAAGTTTTGTAAGATTTTAGTTGAATGAATAAAATATAATCATTTTGAATATCATTGTAAATTTTTCACATAATTCCTTACATATTCCTTACATATTCATATATTTATTGATAACAGCGTTACAAGTCAGGTTATTAAAAATACATTGCTATTCATTACGTTACGTTACATTATTCAACAGCAAATACATTATAATTAAAGATACAAAACAAATACAAGTTATAATTATACAAATGCACTATTATCAAGCTATGTATGTTTATTTTAGATGTCATCTCATATTAACATTATTAGAGTCTATTTATAAGCTTAAATCTAATTTAACTAATTTACAATATGGTCTTCAATTACATTTTAAATTAAATTTTTAAACTTTTCCTAATTTGACGTAAGTGCAATTTACATTTGAATGGTGTATAATATTATAAGTGGACAATCATTTAGTTATTTCATTAAATAGTTAGTTATGCTAAAATTGTACTAGATTAAGAAGAGTGAAACTTACTGATACCGGTGCTCATTAAACGAAATTAACTTTATTTTGTTGTTTAAATAAATTTTATTATTAAGTGCACATTGTTAAACTATATCAGTTGCGGTTGTCCTGGTGCATTTTAGTACAAAAACCATTTGGGCTTCTACGAACACATCGGCCCTTATCAAAACTCAAATCTCTTGTTATCCGCGATCCACGCACCCTCATTCACAACTAAATACTTATCATTAAATGACACAGCAATTTCACCCCAAACAATTGTGACGTAATAAATCTATCCGGAACCCCCACTTTGGACAATAGAAACGTGCACATCGTCACCGCACAAAAAACCGCCGTGAATTTATGAGCTCAATTGTGACTGACAATATTGAGTGATCGATATCACGTCAATAACAAAAGGACGAAGCAGAAAAGGCCAGTGACACAACAGCTGTTGGACAATAAAGTCCCTCGGGATGTCTCAGTGTCAATATCGAAAACCGAAGGTGATTTAGTGGATGATGCTTTTGACAATTTTAAATAAACGCTGAGATAGCTTATAATTTTAAAGATAAAGTAAGACTTATTAATAGTGATAATAAAATTGATGTTAGTGATACATCAAAATAAAATGATAATGAAACGAAAATGCACGATAACGGATCCGTATTATTTATAGTTATTCCGCTAGTGTCACGTAGTCAAAATACTTATAAAGAGCAAATTAAGTTGCACTTATCAATATACTAGATCAAATGAATTCAAAGGCATTGAGATTGACAAAAGAAACAAAGACGACACTAAACACAATATCGAACCATTTCAAAATTCTAAATTTAAGCAAAATCAACACAATAACACACTATTTATCAGAGCTGTGTCAATCGGCCGACAGCCGCAACTAATTCAAAACCCCGCGGTATACAATGCTCCTGATTTATTGAGAATGAAACCGTGAAGATTTTAACAGCAAACACAGATTTCATGGTCGCAAACCGAGTAGTAGGCGATTTGCTTTGGTCTATGACGTCCCTTGTCAAGTTTGAACAATAGTTTCACTAGTATTTCGATTTTTATGTAATTTTTAATTTGATCAGGATCATTAAAATTAATCAGTTTTAGAATGGATTTTAAACTCGCCGTTGTTATCTCTAGTTGGCGATTAAATTACGCACAAAAATTCGTAGTTTCCGTTTTTAATGTTTAATTTTCTTGTGTTTATTGATTAGGGAAATATCGGTGTTATGATTTCGAGCATAAATCATTTTGTATCCTCTTGTTAATTGAACATATTATATTAATTCATTTAAACGGTAGCTATGCGTGTGGCCACATGGTTATCAATGACAGATACAGGTAATTTATTTTTCAATCACCATTTCCTCGTCAGCCTATTTATCCATATATCTACAAAACATCAAGTCACACCATTGTTAAGCTCAATCGTGACGGACAAACAGACATTGTGAGGTCCGAGCTTCCTGCGCTTTCAGAACGGAATTGTGTAAACACCACTATAACGTAAGTGTGTACCTTGCTTTATTAAAAAAACACAACTGTTCTCATATCACAAGCTAATTTGAACTTCACGTTTGATACAATATGGGTGATATTGAAATGAACGGTGGATGTAGTAGGGTTGTATTGGATTGGTTCATAGAAGTGTGTACGAGTAAATGGATTGGCCGTTTGTCGGTCGTTCGACAAGTGACAGTGGGTGGCCACTCCACGTCGGCAGCTTTATAAAGTTGCTGTGAGGACACAAAGGGCGAATTTTAAATGTACGTTTGACGTCAGTTATTGAATGCAAAGTGATGGACGTAATGTTGTGTGATTGTAGGTATTGTAGCTTTGTACGATTTCTGTGACATTTAAAAACAAACCTTTGCCTTATCTAAAGAATCATTCCTGGCAACACCCGTAATCGTTGTGAGTTTCTTATGTTACGTGATTGGCAACATAGCCAATTCCATTCTCTCTCTTTGTGTTGTTTCCTAACAATGTAACATGATCTCATCACACTATGATTTTATATGTTAATTCCATGGTAACTTCATTATATAAAAGTAAGTAATCTAGTAAATAAATCTATATCAAGACGCATTAATCATGTTAAGTAGATGAATATAACTAACGAAATTATAGGACTGTAGTCTTAATTTTAGATTTAAAAACATCATTCGAGTCGGCATCGGTCATGACCGCATTTGATAATGGTACTAAGTAATTTAATTGATTCATATTAGCATTTAAATATTTCGAATGGCTTTAAAGTAGTCAAAATAACATAAATATGGCAACGTGACATAACAACGTCAGCGACGGTAATTTATGACGTCATTACTGCCGTTTCTTATAAACGTCATGTCGGGTCACTTAGAAATACCACGGACAATATAAAAGGATAGCCACTGCAGATGAATTTGGATATCTCAAGCAATGTTAAGCTTTATTGCGTATGGTTATGGTGGATTTTTGGATTTGTATTTTGAATGTATAATACTGACAATAAAAATAAAATATGCTTATCTCATGGCCCATAACGGCGCCTTAAGTAGCTGTGTTTGAACAGAAATGTGTGACAAATAAAAGCGTTGATAGCATATTTTATTTAGACATTACACTTAACCATATATTACTATGTTTATGGGCGTTTCTACTAAAACGTTTCGGTAATTTGTTGGTTTACTTTATGCTTATATTCATTAGTATTTATACTGTCAAGGAAAAATATTGTTATATTATAAATCTGGTCGTGCACGTTATTTGTTATATTAAAACGTCTTTAAATAAGACCCTTTACAAGCGAACAGAAATCTCCACTAGGTTTAAAAAGAGTTTTAAAACCAAAAGAAAAAATCGGAGTCAAAATTATCAAAATAAACACTAATTTGTCTGAGTTAGTTGAGAAACAGACGGTAACTCAACATTTTTTATGTCCACAGATAAAGAAATACGCTCCGCAGCTGTCAGACCATTATCTCGACCCGTATATCAATGTATTCTTTTATTTGTTTTACAGTGTATATTTCAAGAAGCGCCGAGTTTATCTTTTATGAGTAGTAAATTGAGGTGTAAACTGTCGTGCCTCTGGCTGGCATTTTTGTATTTGTTTTAACTTTTGACTTCTGTTCGAGGTTCTAAGAGTTTGAATAATTAAAGTTTAACTGAGTACTTAAAGAATTTTATAAGATTAAATAAATGAGAAGCAAATATCAGACAATACTGTGGAAGAGCGCGATTTCCTGACACAGGTGTAAACTCACCTACTAGGAAGCTCCAACTTCGCCCGTCTGTAACCACTAGAACGTATACTGATGCAATCAAATTGGCTTGAGATTATTATGACAAAAATAATCTTACTATCAATTTACATATTAGATTCCTTTTAAAGTGTGTATTAAGGTAGTTTTTAGCAAACTTCAAAAAAGGACGAGGTTCTCAATTCGTCGTGTTTATAATATATAATTTATATTTTTTACGTATGTTTTTACGTTTTATTGAGACCAAATGGCATGCTCACCCTTCAATTAGAAAATTTGCCATTTGGTCTTAATAAAATCGAAACCAAGATCTGATGATGGAATCCATGAGAAATCGATGGAACTCCTCGAATATTATAGGCACACATTATAGCAGTTTTGTTTCTTGGATAATATAATAATATTGTATATTGTATATGGAACATATCCTTGCCGAGATCTAAAATAAATGAATTTCATTTTATTTATAGCAATATTGGTATGTTTTATCAGGTACATTTGATTTTTAAGTTAAAACCCAATATTTTCTTCGAAACGGACTTTTCATAAACAGCCGTCCCATCAATAACCCTTTATCTAATCCAGTTTGCGACGGCTTCAATAAATAATTGCTAAGTGAAACATGAACGATAATGTCAATTGAGCAAACAGGCCTCACTCGCGCAATAACGGCCAACTTCAAACAACTTTACAAAGACTAAATCAACGGAACCCAATCGAAAAGCAAACTTAATACTCTACTTTTAAGTTCTAGATTAGTTTGTGTTTCAGTAATATACGCCGTTCTTGTTTAGTTAAGCACAACTCCATCTATCATCGGTAAGTGATAGATGGGTGCTGCCCAAATATTTGAATTATTTGATATTGGATCGGGGTCGGGAGTGACTGGAGTCATTTGCCACTGTCTGGAATATAATTTATGAGGCTGTAATTATGATAACTTCCGTCGGGACCTGTTATGGATTATTTATGTAACTCTAGATATTTTCTTTTATATACCGCAATTTATGTAGAAAGCTAAGGTGGCAAAGGATGTCGATTCCATTTCAGGCGGTTGCCATGTACGTACCCATGAGTTTTTCTAACTTATGTACATTATCTATCGGCGAATTGCGGTAACCGATGCTCTTACGGTGAGGGAAAACATCGTGAGGACTCCTGCACCTTTATGTAACTAAATGTGTAAGCATGATCCAATTGTTCTGGTTCCCCTGTCACAAGGGTATGGAGGTCAGTATTAACGGCCGTTAATAGTATACTCTGAATTAAAGATGGAAAAAAGCGCAAAGAAGAAGTTATTTAGAAAGACTTAAAGCTATGAAAGTCTTCATGGATGATTTTTTACTGCGGTGTATTTCCCCTAGTTCATTCAATTCTGTACTCTCTTTATTTTGAATTGACCTCAACAGCGTGCTAATTTTGGGGCTATTTCACATTTCCATAGTGGCCTTCAATCAAAGTCACGACTGGGGCATTAAAACATGCCTTTCTTTCCTGCACTATGCAACCCTGCAGATTTGAGTCACGCTCCGTAAGACCATGCGAGTGCGAAGGGGATAGCACGATTCTAATTTTGATGGCCCCCAGTCATCACTTTGGATCATGGCCACTATAAATGATACAATATCTTGCTCTGTCTTCATCATACTTTGCGAAGTTTACATTTATAAGAAAGTGACAAAACAAGGCAACCATAGCAACGATTGGTTTCTGCATTACTTACACCAATGTCGAATAGAAAAGCCCTTTAGCATTAATTATGAAGTTAATTTTTAGAAAAAAAAAACTAGAACTGAATATACCTATAATGTACAAATTTAAACTAAAAAGTAGATTATAACCGACGGCTCCTTACAAATACATACAATCTTCATTGTTCTTCGCTGATGTTTCTGTGATGACAGTGATTAAAAATCCTCATCATAACTTTTGCCGAACGGAACCACAAACCATAACGTCATCTGTGTATATATTTTTTATCATTCTTGATTTTTTCTGACTAGCTCTGAAGTATGACGTACCAAACAAAACAAAATCATCAAAATCAATTCATGATTGGCGGAGTAATCGCGTATCAAATTAAAAAAAAACATACAATCGAATTGAGAACCTCCTCCTTTTTTTGAAGTCGGTTGAAAAGTGACCGTTATTTCTTTAATGAAGCCCTGACGCTGCTAAGTAATCTTATTTATTATTTGTGACATTAAAATCTCAAATGGTTTATTACTGAAGTTGCACAACACGGTACAACTCGCACCTGTCAACGACACATTTCATTTAAAACGACGTAAGTTCACCAATATTTCAAGCAGATAGGTTGTTTTATATTATAATAGTAATGTAAATATGGGAACGGTCTGTAAATACGTCCGACACCGCGCCAATATTTGCCAAGCGTTCAAATCAAACGACGGCTTTTTAACCGGTTAAAGTTAAAGCAGGTTTTAACAAATCCTGATTGCAATAATTATTCGATTTTAAATCGGTATATATTTTTAAGTTATCCATTCGAATTCGTTGATTTTTGATACCCTAATCATATCAATACGTTAGGTTTGTACATATCAATATAATTTATATTTTTTCGGTTTCAGAAATATTAATTGATATGCGGTACCTATATACAAACGGTAACATATCACATACACTGGGGTATTGACGCGGTTAGCCTAGTTGGTAGTGACCCTGCCTTCGAAGCCAGCGGTCGTGTGTTAAATCCCCGGTAAGGGCAAATATTTGTGTGATGAGCACGAATGTTTTTTTCTGAGTCTTGGATGTTGCCTATGTATTTAAGTATTTATTTATCTATATTAGTATGTATATATTGGTCTAGTACCCATAACACAAGCCTTTAGGACTAGACTTTAGATTGGGACTAGATCGAATTGTCCCTTGTGTGTTATTATTATTATTATTCCCCAGTGTATCTTTTTGGAATCTACTCTTTAACTCTGCTTTTACAAAAATTAACCAATTTTCAACTTGGAAATTCTGTAAAAATTGCTGAAGTCCAAATCCAAGCCTTGAGAATGCCTTTCTTAATCTTAAGGGCCCTATACACCGCACATCGAAGCTCAACAAATTTGAAAGGCATTCACCCCGACGATGAGTGATGACCTCGCGTGATTAACGAGCGCCATTCATCATCGCCGACGACTCCCGACTGACGACTGACGTGTGACGACAATCAAATTGATTGACGCGTTTAATGTTTAGCGAGTGATTGAGGGCGAATTTGAGATTTAGTTTGGCTTAGCTGTGGGTGAAAATAGTTCAGTGTAATTGCTTTAGCTTGCTAACCTCTGTTGTTTATTCACTGGCCAGTTAGCTCATATCATATCAGTCACACAATAGTACATTGTGCATCTAGGGCCGTAAGAAGGTAATAACTAACGAGTGTCTATTAGAAGCCTGATGCCAAAGGCGAGGGCTTTTAATGACTCGAGTTTATTTTCCCCTTACTGCCTGTGATACACACAATGTTTTTCATCACATTTGTGAGGAAATGAAATAATAATTAGACAAAAAAAAATATACCCATTGTGCACCGTGAATTACCATCAGGTGGGTAGAATAAACTGTATGTCGCGTCGGTTGCGCACTATTTCTATAAGAAAGTGATCCCCACCGGAGCCGGCGCGCGCCCCCGCCGAACCAGGCGCACACGCCCCGCCGTCAGCGGGAGTTATAAACCATACAAAATCTAACTCCCGTGGGAGTTATATCGGCTTTAGCTGCTCTATACGCCTGCGTATTATAACACCCTTTCCGAGTAAATGTGATGAAAATATCCTAAAGACACCGCATAGCCTAACTTTTTACTAGCAAATAAAGAAAGAAAAAGAAAGAAAAGAAAGAAAGAAAAGATATTTATTTGCCATAAACATAAAGTAAGATAAGATAAGATAAGATAAATACTTGCGGGGCGCGTGGGGTTTACAGAGCGCTCTGATTGATACATTCGAGGTTATGCGCTCCTCGCCTGCCTATAGCCACGCCGCTTATAGTTTTTGCATCTAATAATAATAATAATAAACCATTTATTTCAGGCATCAGTGGCCCATACATAAATACCTTACAAACTAACATACATATTAAAACATACATTAAAATCTATTTAGGGGACGAAAAGGCGTGGCTCCTTAGCGTCGTCCCACCTGGAGTCGGGTCCTGGACAGGCAAGCAATGCTGGCAGCGGAGGTCGCCCAGCTATGCGGAGTCTATTGGATATATGGTGTAGGTATCAATCATCAGGCTACCTGGAGGGTATCCAAACGTCGGTAAAAATTTTATTTAGGTATATCACGCGAGTCAATCCAAAAGGGTTATTAAATTAATTTAATAATTTTGAATAAACCCGCAAACCTGAAAATATCCAAATTAGTTTCTGCTTGGTGCAACAATCTAATAGGTACTCATCTATTAGATTGTTGCACCAAGCAGAAACTAATTTATTACTGCGCCGAGCATTAGTTTGGAGCCCGAACGCAAGTGAGGGCTCTAAAAACACGAGTGCAATAATACATCACTTGATGGAAGGTGCATAATCTGTTTTACTTTCATCTATTGCAAAAAGTTGGTAAAAAAATGTAAAAGAAAGTTAAAACTTAAAACCCGACTAGCGACGTAAAAAGCATTTTTTCTCCTGGTACGAAGCACCCTTAGAATTTCTATATAGCCTATGACACTTGCACGTTCTTCACCAATCTAAAGATACCCTATTTACTAAAATCAGTCCAGTGATTCAGAAGCTAAAGAAGAACATTTCACAATTTTCACAGAAAACTTGTATCTGTTTAATTCATTTACATATTGCGCCAATACTTTTTTTATCTTTGTAGTATAACATTTTAGACGATCGACAATCACAGTTCGATATGGCCGCTGACATGTCTGTCTGCTAATACTTTGACAGTCCACAGAAAAGTGGTTAAATGTCCCGTCGGACTCTGAATGGGCGGAATGGGTGGCTGGTGGTGTAACCTTCTTGATCAAATAGCAAATAAAAATAAAAAATACAATGCAGTAATTAATTTTGAATGCAACTTTATTGCTCTAGAGCAAACAAGTACTGGGCGTCTATTCGGGAACGTCTAACTGATATTGTAGCGACTCGCGGAAGAGTGGGATGAGAGTCTCGCTCGCGAGTCGCTACAATATCACTTAAACGTTCCCGTATAGAGGCGCTGCTTTGTGCTAAGTATTCAAGGCAATAATGATGAAATTAAAGCGTAGTTGCAAGAAAAATGTATTTCACGGAGACTGTTATTTAGTATTGAAAGGTAAAAACAAAGACGAAGTTTCTCTAACGCCATTAAATCGGATGCTGGCAGCATAACGCCGAGGTTTATAAAACCTTTTGCTCTTGCTACTTCATATACCTACAACTTCGCAGACATTCGAAGTCAATCACGCATTTGCATAATGCTGCACGAGTAGCAGTAACGAGTGACAGCCGCAGAAACGAGGGACACGTAGCGTGTGACAGCCTGAGGAACAAGTCGCAGCCTCGATGCGCGCCATTGCTTCCGTCTTACGTTTCCGCTGTCGGCTGATGGGATAAGGATGTGAAACACCGATTATTGAAGTATCGACATATCGATAGTTGGGTATAAAATAGTCCTTGGCGTAATTTCTGAGTGTAATATATAATAATCAGGGGACAATCTTTTACGCATATCGAGGCTTGTGTTTTGGGTACTAGACGACGATATACATACTTATATAGATAAATAAATGCTTAAATTCATAGGAAACATCCAAGACTCAGTAACAAACATTCGTGCTCATCACACAAATATTTTGCCCTTACCGGGGATCGAACCCGGGACCGCTAGCTTTGGAGGCAGGGTCACTACCGACCGCCTGGTCGACGGTATTACAATTTTTAGTAATTGCTTGTATTACTCGACGAATTGCTTGTAATGACGACGCGGTTAGCCTTAACCGCGTCGTCATTACAAGCAATTCGTCGAGTAATACAAGCAATTACTAAAAATTGTAATAATGATGTTTATTTACAGCGCCTCCATTCGGGAGCGCTACGTGATGTTGTAGCGACTCGCGAGCGAGATTTCTCGTACCACTCTTCCGCTCGACGCGTAATGCGTAAGAGCGAGATCGCGGGTCACTGCAGTAGGTATCACTTAGACGTTCCCGAATAGACGTCCTGGCCTGACCCATAGTGAGAGGGACTAGATAGTAGTCTCCACACGCGGGCCCAATGTGGACTGGAGACTTCACACACATCATTAAATTACTTTGCAGATGTGTGTGCGGTTCCTTAATATGTTATTAAAATCAATTCCGCACATGAGATCCGAAACCGAGGTGAGAGCTGGTATTTGAACCTGCAACCCGCACGAGAGGCCGCGCATCAGACCACTACATCTGTAAATGGAAATAATTAAATTATTCACCGTTATTATTATTATTATTATTATCGATAACAATCTCAGCTCTATTGGTTACATTCCTATTTCCCAACGTGTCAATTAGGCTTTGACACCTCGTGCCCAAGCGCAGTGATATGTAACTACTGTAATAATGCTGGCAACACTGAATAAAGTTTTAGTACTATGTCGCTCTAAGGGTCCGTTTGGAGATGTGCTGAAACTCCCAAAAACGATCCCAAAAGTTGTCACACAAATATGCTGCGCCTCTATTCGGGAACGCTAAGTGATTCTGTAGCGACTCGTTAGCCAGATTTCTCATCTCGCTCTTACGCATTACGCGTCGTGCGGAAGAGTGAGATGAGGAATCTGGCTTACGAGTCGCTACAGAATCACTTAGCGTTCCCGAATAGAGGCGCTTATCAGATGCCCGCAACGACTTTGATGGGCGTTTTAATGACATTTTCATTCATATCTCGCGAACGGAACATGATAATCATATAAATAAACGAACTTAAATTTTAAAGGAGATTTAATTACGGATCTTTACATATTTTTAGCTTATAAAGTAATGCAGGATGTTAATTAATAATGTCTAATGGTATTTAGGTGAAGTATTTTAATTTTTAATTTTTATTGGAGCTTGACATGTGATTCCTCTTCCACCTATTGGTAAGCGGCAAGTTGCCCGCACTCATGGACTCACCATGAGTTCGGGTGACATGCGCTTAACCTAAATTAAGAACGGCGTCTGTCGCCACCACTTTGGCGCCTTAGGAGTTGCTTCTGCACGCTTCTTTTGAAGACACTTGGATTTTAAGAAGAAGAAAAATCGTGGGCCGGGAGAGCATTCTACATTTTTTGTTGTTGGACAGTAGAATGATCTGCGAAATTGATTAAAATGAAAATGAAATTGAAAATGAAAATGAAAATGAAAATATTTATGTTGCAATTGGGCTCTTTCACATGTTTGAATCTACCAGCGCTTCGAAAGGTGACATCTGCTGAGAAGAAACACCACAAGAAATACAGCAGTAACTCTTTTTTCAACTTTGACATTGGAGTTTTATCTAAAACTAACACAGAAAGTGCAACAAACAAACCTAATGGGTACAAATTAATTCTACCTCAACCATGTTTTAGGGAAGGTGGCGACCCGCTCAACGACGCCGCCGTAAGCAACGACCTTTGAGCGAGCATTAAGCAATTAGAGCATCAGATAATTATTTTCTTTGCAGATAACAATATTTTAGATACATAATCGCATTCGCGAACAAATAAGTCTTTCCCCGAATTTTAGTGATCATCAATGATAAGATTGACAAAACTGATTTAGATGGCTTGATAATGTTTTTATCCGATTATAGCAAAGTTATATTTTTTAGCAGTCCATGCTTGAAGTTTAGGTGAGATGGGAGGCATCCTCCACCTAAACTTATTAAATTTTAACAAATGAAGAGTCGTTGGATTTGCCTTGTTTTCTACGTCAAAAGCTTATTATGACATTAAGGGTGAGATTAGGTGAGGTTTCACCTAAGCTCATTCATTACATTTTGACAAATTGCGAGTCGTTGGGGTATAGGTGAGATGCATCTAAGGTATTTAGGTGAGATAAGGTGAGGTTGCACCAAAAATCATTACATTTAGACAAATGAGCCGCCTTGGTTTGTGTTATTGTCCACGTCAAAAGGTAATTGACACATTATAGGTAAAATTGGTGAGGTTGCACCTTAACTCGTTACATTTAAGAAATGAGGAGGCATTTGGTCATAGGTGAAATGCATCTAAGTTGTGTAAGGTGAGATAAGGTGACATTTTTAAGGGCATTTAAAAAAACCGTTTAGTTTTAGACCTCTTAAAGTTCATTTACGAAGCAAATTGTGCCATGTAATAGTAGTGATGCCAAACGTATTTATCCTTCTGTCCATAGAAATATAATCAATACCTACATATAAACCAGTACCGTGACTCACTTATAGACAACGCACAGCCCAAGCGGGTGGTCCTAGAGGTTTGAAATTTGAAGGAGACATTCCTCGAGTACCCGAGAGGTGCACTAAGGAGGGATTTTTTGAAATTCCATCCCTAAAGGGGTGAAAAGAGGTGATAAAGATTGTATGGAAAATACAATTGCCGACATCAAAGTACTTATTAAATTGGACAAGGGTCTATTATTGCTTAATTTATTTGTTTTATTTTTGTGGTTTGTAGCTCCTAGCAAGCAATGTAAGATAGGGTATGAATCACGCAAAATTAAGACTTAAATGTAGCGCGTGGTAAAGTCAGATATAATTCTTCGTAGTTTGTAAACTTGAAAATAGATGGCGTTACCCAACTGAATTAAAGTTTAGTTCAACGCAGTTATATTGACTGACATATTTCTTTTTAGATCATTTATTCTGTCCCAACCTAAACTTTTTTTAAGCACTGTAATAATCAATACATATAAAACAGTACCGTGACTCACTTATAGACAACGCACAGCCTAAACGGGTGGTCCGAGAGGTTTGAAATTTGAAAGAGACATTCCTCGAGTACTCTAGATGTGCACTAAGGAGAAATTTTTTTCAATTGACCCCTAAAGGGGTGATAAACTTTGTATGGAAAATACCGCGGGTGATACTGTGGTGGGTCCACTAGTCATGAATATAAAAGAATCATTTGTAAGTAAAGTGATTCAGGACATTCGATATTATGTAAAAACTTTCTGAATATTTGATCCCGCTGGAAGAATCATAAATTTAAATAAAACCTTTTGACTCCGTTCTTTGTGAAAACAAGGAATATGGAGATTTATTTATGGTTGGAAAGAGCATGCACTCGCTGTTATCCCGAAGGGACTTGAGAGCTATACATATATTATTGTAAATGATAAAATATCAGCTTGTTACATTGAACAACGTTTTAATTATTATTATACAAGCAAGATAGTACGGATCGATCTATCGATGACGTGATCATCTACAACTTAAAAGGAAAATAGATATTTTTTTCGTAATTTTTATAATATTTTCAACTTAATAATAACTCCTATTTTTAATCGATCATCGGAATTATTTTTCCGTTTTAAGTATGTATCGAAATGATTATTATCTCATTCAGATACTTACCATTAAAATGTTTCAAAATTTGAATTAGCTAATAATGGCTCTAATTATTAGCTAATTGAAATTTGAAGGTAAATATTTAAATGAGATATCTCGAAAGCTGATACATACTGGTATAGCTGAAATTTTACATTATATTTAAAAATAATTTGTATTTTTTTTATAACTTTATTAACAGCTCATATTTAAATTTATCATTATCTTTATGCAGCAATAATTTTACGTGGATAGTAGTACTAACAATTTTAGGAATTACAGGGTGGTGATAGACGTAGGTACAAAATTATTAAGTATAGTAATTTCGTTGGAACCTTCTAAGAGACCTTCAGCTTCCCACACTACTGTACTCCAACGAAGAAACACTGCTGTTAACGTTACTGCTAAAACTTATCTTGGGGCGGTGACTGCATTTTGGACATTACTTGTGTTCCCTATAGTGCCAACGTTGTAACCGAGACGGGTGAGAGGCGGTGGTGGGCAGCGCGGGGCGAGGGGAATGCGTTGTGCACCGTCCGTTGTGCGCTGGTAACACGCCAGCGGTCAAAAGACGCCGCTTGCGTCGCGACGCCGCCGCGCGAGCGTGGCGTCGACGCTGCGCAGGCGCTGAAAAAACACTGACGCTCGAAAGTCGCTAGTGTAGGGGAAGCCTACAAGCAACGAAACCTTAAACATATCTGTAATCATCCTTATCATTCACTAAATACATCAATTTAACAGCAATGAATCACAGCTGTCGTGTCGGTGTCAACGTGTATCCGACACGACGTCACGTTTCCGACACGTGACAAGAGCGACACTGACGTTAATGGTTTAACCCTGTTTCAGATTAAGGCTTTTGAATATCGATATGATAGAAATAAAAATCAATATGATGCAAAAACGATTACTAACAGTCTGACTAACAAACTCACTGTTTTGAAAAACGTGATAAAGCTATCATGTGTGTGAAATCTCCAATCCGCGCTGCGACCGCGTGAAGACTACTGCCCATTCCTTCTCACTATGAGAGACCTGTTCCCATCAGTGGGACGTAAATAGGCCGATGATGATGACAAAGTTATAATTCATACTGCTTTTCATTATTCGAAACTATAGGTTTTCGCTAAATTTAAAAGTCACTAAACTTAAAATAAGAAACGTCAAACTGGATTTTGACAGTTTTGTGCCGTACAAACATTGAAGTATTACGTTACACCAGAACAAACTCCAACAAATGACAGGGAGCATTTGATGACAGAGCGGGCGTGCGCGCCGCGGCCGGCGGTGATCGTTTTCTTGTAGGCGTTTGTGCCATTTGGCCTTAACAGGCTTTACAAAAATCAAGTTATGAGGCGTCCACTCTGGTATACATAATTAGAAACACACGAAAGTATACGAAATCGAGTTACACCTTTCTTATTTTAAGTTTAGGAAATTTTTAATTAAGAAGTTTCCTCAATTTCTTTCCAATGTAAACATCCTAAAGTAAGATAAAATCAACGCAAAGGCGATATGATTTACCATATCACTTGGCGAATGTTGAATACATGCCCCGTTCTCAAAATCGCAACGCATGATTAAGCAATGCCATCTATGAACAAATGCTCCTAAATTATTTCCACGCGACAATACAAAATGCCGCAACAAATCTCCAACAAGCACGATATTCAACCTTAAGTCCAAGGAGCTAAAAGCGTTGAATGTTTAATTAGCGGTAAAGTTAACTTGGTAAATTGTTATAACAATAAGCAATTAATTGACATAAATTGACGGCGATTAGTCTGTCAGCGGTCAATCAGATTGATCAATTCGTTGCCGCTCGGTTGCACTTGAGTGAATTTTCGTGTTTCACACATAAATTATTTATAACAGTGTCAATTAGAAATTCGAGTAAAGTACACTATGCTTCAATTGTTTCCAATTTTCGTGATAAGGATTAAGTCGGCGTGTTTTTGATGCGAAATTTTCTTTAGGCGAGTTTGGGCTCTTTCTGAAGGGTAAACGAAACTGAACCGTCAGACTCAAATCGGTAACGCTGAATCGGGTATACTCGGCTCTATTCGTCATGAATCGCGCTCGGATTAGTGACGCTGAATCGCGTATACCTACTCGGCTCTAGTCGTCATTGCGTTCTTTCTGAAGGCTATGGCTATGGCAATGAGTATGAGTATGAGTAAGAATGTGAGTATGAGTATGATTATGAGTCTGAGTTCATACTCAGACTCATAATCATCAACACTCATGTGTTAGTATGAGTATGATTATGAGTCTGAGTCTGAGTATGAGTATGAGTGAGTGAGTGAATGAGTGCGTGCGTGCGTGCATGCGTGCGTGCATGTGTGTGTGGGTGTGTGTATGCGTGCTTTGTCTTGTAGGTTTACACTTCTTTCGTGTGGGCTTATGCACACACTTTTGTTTTTATATTTACATATACCAAGCGGCTTAATAATATATAACCGTGAATATTATTCTATTCGCTATTCCATATTACTAATAATAAACATAACACACAAAACACACTACAAAAATATATTTTACACACATTCAGACTAATTTTCATCACCACCATTTTTAATTATGTTATTTTAGGTTCTTTGCAGCACATCTTTCTGTACTTTTCTATAACGAGATGGATGCGGTATTTTTTGGCGATTTTTTGTTAGTTTTTACGCATTAAGTTGTGATCCGCCCGCATGCTCGTACGAAATGTCAATACAAATGTCAGATAACATTGTCGCATTGACGAGACATATCCGTTTTATTGTTCGCGTGTCAAGTTTTTTATTAAGCGCCATCTATTGTCTATTGTCAGCTGTATTGCATTTTTTTGTGGTCGTGTTACAGAATCTCTTGCGTAATCAGTAATCACACGTACAATAAGCTTCTGTCAGAACGGATGACATGTCCATATTTTTTATTTTAATGTGTCCATTATTATTATTTTGAAGAGTTCTCTTATATTTAAAAAACTGTAAGTTTTGCCTCTAGTAATGTGCAGTCTCTGTATTTTTCTGGTGTAAAAGCAGCTAAATAGATGTTGCTATGGTGTTTAGGGTTCCGTACCTCAAAAATATGGAAGAAACCCTTATAGGATCACTTTATTGTCCGTCTGTCTGTGTGAAGACCTTTTTGTCAGAAAAGCGTAAAGGTATCAAGTTGAAATTAATTTCAAATACTTAAGTCTGTAATGCCTTAGGTTGTGATAAAAATCAACCTTGTAAGTCAACGCAATCAAAAGATACGGCCGTTTATGCCACATATTTTGATACTCGCAAGTGAATCAAAACCTGGTACTTTCCGTTGATCTAGAATCATGAAATTTGGCAGAGAGCAATGTCTCATAGCACTAGTAAAGGAAAAAGTCCGAAGACTGTAAATTTGTAATTACATCACAAAAAAAATAGTTGAACAGAATAACCTTTGTAAGGTGGTATCCGTATCACATTCGACGATTGCACTGAGATAAGAACTTGCCAAAGTATTTTTTTGTTATATTGTAAAGGTGGGTTGTAAATGGTTACCTGGTTGTTGAAAGCAATTTTTTTTCTTGTTTAGGGTTCCGTATTTACAAGCACCTACAAGGTCCTTTCTCTTTTTCATAGGTAAATACCGAACCCTCAGCGCGCAAGTCTGACTCGCACTTGACCGGTTATTTAATTATTTTTGAACATAAATTTAACAATACTTGAAAAACACACGGCTTTACTCACGATTAACCGTGTGTTTTTCAAGTATTCATAATGTTTCTCACGTGTCAATGTGTCTCACGAAAGTTTTAATTTGGCTATAAATTTAACAGTTTCTCAACTTCGTGCTTTCTTTAGTAAAATTTCAATAATCCGATGCTACTCAATCAATATTTTACATCGACATTGCATATTACATGCTTATACAACGTGTCGTATAAAATCTCGAGTATGCCTACCCTGTGACATCTTTATTACATCGATTCAAATCGTGGCTTAAAATGACGTGATTAGTAGATAATTATTTAATCCGATACAACTTAAAATCAACCTTAACCGGTAACTATAAAGTTGTAAATAGCTTGTTTAGTTCGAGTCGTGTCCGCAATTAGTTCGTGACATGGCGTCTGTGGCGGGTGACAATACGTCACTAGTGACAAGCGGACACGCGAGTGACATAACTTTTCGACGCCGTCTATTATCGGCTCGTGATTCAGGGTTGGCACCGACAGATTTATTCTACACGATATTTGTTCTGAGGTTTGTTAAGTGGTCACGCGAAAATTTACGTTTTTAGGGTTCCGTACCTCAAAAGGAAAAAAGGAACCCTTATAGGATCACTTCGTTGTTCGTCTGTCTGTCTGTCTGTCTGTCAAGACGTATTTCTCCGGAACGCGTGGAGGATCAAGTTGAAATTAATATCAAATACTCAGGTCTGCAATCTCTTGAAGCTATGAAAAAATCAACCTTCTAAGTCAACGCAATCAAAAGATAAGGCCGTTTATGTCTCATATTTTGATACTATCAAGGGAATCCAAAGGGAATCAAAACCTATAGGGTACTTCCCGTTGACCTAGAATCATGAAATTTGGCAAGAAGCAGTGTTTTACAGCACAAGTAAAGAAAAAAGTCCGAAAACCGTGAATTTGTAATTACATCACATAAAAAAAAGTTAAACGGAATAAACTTTGCAAAGTCGTATCACACTCTACGATTGAACGTAGATAGGAGCTTGCGAAAGTTATTTTTTGTCTTATTTCATAGGTAGGTTGTAAATGGTTACCCCATTATTGAAAGCTATTTTTTTCTCTTTTTTAGGGTTCCGTACTTGCAAGGTAGGTAGGTACTGTTTCTTTTTCATACGTAATTGCGGAACCCTCGGCGCGCGAGTCAGACTCGCACTTGACCGGTTTTTTTTATATACAAAATAATGTGATCCCTTAGACTGCAGTTTTGCTTGTCGTCGGTTTAGGGTAATCTTGACCTAGGGTCGTATTATGAGCTCTTAATTCCAGGCAGTTTCCGCCGTAAACTGAGGTGCTTGGAAAGTTCGTATTATAAGCGCGCTAAAGCCGGCTTCTTTAGGTTCATAATACGATTTTTCCAGGCATCTCATGGCGGAAACTGCCTGGAATTAAGAGCTCATAATACGACCCCTGGCCTTTCTTAAGAACGTCCTCGATCCGGTATTGGTACGTTCGCCGAGGTCTTCACCTTCCAACTCTACCATGCACACTCGCCTCATAAATCTGCTTCGTTAGTCTTCTTTCGTTCATCCTCTCAACATGTCCAAACCATCTAAGCATACCTTTCTCAATTCTCATGACTACATCTTCTTCGACACCACATCGTTCCCTTATCACGCTATTCCGTAGCTGTCACTCATGGAAACACCACACATACTTCACAGAACTTAATCAGAGTAGACGCAGCGAAAAGTGTGTGTCAGGATTGTAGGAGGTGTAAATCCATGGTCTCTTCCTAACCCGTTGGGGAACAGGCATGATAATATGATTGTATGTATGTTCAAAGTTACCCCGGTTGACCGCTAGGGAGCTTTTCGATAATCTAAGCCTAAATCCTAAAACCACTGTGGTCATGAAAATATTTAGGTACTTCTAGCTTCATTAAATTAGGTCATAATTAATCTTAATCAGATTTGCTTGGTTGAAACAACTATATACAAAACAACATGATCCCTAAATTTTACCAGGTAAGACTTAAATCTCTATTTTCTACAATTAGACTCGTAATGCCCACAATTCGATATCCTTAGAATTAATTGAAACGCATTTGGCAACCTCTCCGTGCCACGTTTATTTATGTCGGACAGATCCGACGCGACAGCCACGGGAGCTACACGACAAAAAGTGTTATTAAACCTATCAACATCGTCATCATCATCGCCTTTGTGTGACGAGCACGAATCTTTGTACTGGAGTGGATATTTAAATGTATATGTCTGTATTTATTATCTATTATTATCATACAAAAATAAGATCAAAGATTAAAGCAATCGATGCTTTTAGCCACGCACAAAAATTAAAATGGAGATGGGCCGCTCATGTGACGCATCTGAAAGACCATAGATAGACCAAAGCGGATACAACATGGAAAGGCCCTCACGGAAAACGCCACAAAGGACGACCTCATTCGCTCTGGGAAGACGGCATCAAAAAATAGCTGAAACAGATTCGTGTCTATCGCTCCAGAACGAGAAAAATGGCAATCTTTGGAAGAACCCTTCACCTAAGAATTTGATTTAAAAATGGATGTTGAATATCACAGGAAATAAATGGCTTTTTATTTTATTATTATCTACATATATAGTGTCTAAATTAGTATTACAATTATCAGTGTCATTATCATGTTAGAATTAGATTATTAACAACTTTAACTAGAAACACACATTTTAAAATAGCGTAATTATTTTCTCGCTTCAGCTCCGAAGCTATGGATCTTTCAGCATCCCGTCAGACTTAGTTGTGGCACAGAATAGTGCAGCGACGAGCAAAACAAATGACAGCTCGTTTAGTTCGCGCTGCAAGCAACGCGTATGACAAACATGCCCATATATCACAACTCTATGCCGAGATACGGATGATTGAAGCTGTTATGGTGGTGTTTTAGAATTTGAAAGATGTCTTTACAGATACATTATATTTTTTACCTATTATAACTAGTCTCAGTCGAGCGGTGGGACTGGACAAAAGTCTGTTTGCGATTCGCAAAACTATACTAATTCTAAAATCTTAAAATATATTCCTAACCTAAAAACTGCTGAACGATGCTCACGGTTTTTGTCCTGTGGTCTTCGTTTATTGAGCCTTCGCTCTGGTACCAGGTGAGAGCCCTGCAAGGATGATTAATATAGCATACACACCAGCCAGCGGTGGGTTCCAAATGTACCAAAGTAATATCTCACCACGCGGTGATCAAATCACGTCCGTTGATCGGTTCATCCAAGACCACCCACGGGTCAAAATGAAGGGGTTATCTCCAAAATCGAGATTAAACACAAACCTTTCGCCACGTGGAATCCAAATCGAGTTTTACTCGTTCCCAAAATTATTGTTGCATATAACGACATTATCAATACGAAATAAATGGATGCTCGTTTTCAAGTGTTGCAAGTGTATTTTGACAGCTCGCTGCGTTTCATTCCGAATCAGTTCCGAACATAATGTCATTATTGTTGTCCGTATTTGGAAAAACCCAAAATCCAAAATCCTAACCGTGACCACGGCTGGCTGGTGCAATGCAGCCACAATGTCAGGGAAAGCAGTTATTAGGTATTAACCTACCTTTTTATGTTTTTATCACATTAAGACTTTCACTAACTTTCAAATTATGTGTACCTATAAATTGCTAAAGTATTCATAGTTATATTAATAACCACCTTATTGATACAAACGACTTAAACTGTTAATATTTTGTCTTATGTATGTATCTTATGTTTCTACCTGTTAACTCCAGTATGTGTTTAAAATATTGAAATGTAGGTACTGCTATTACTGCTTCATTTTCTAATACATGAAACCACACATTTAATATAATAACCCTTTCTTTGCACTTACATTTAATTTTTTCCAAAGCATACATGTCGAAAAACCAAAAGTATATGCAACTTTTCACAGTTTGCGATGAAATACATCGTTTCTTATTTCTCGGTTACTCACAGCAGAGTCAATTACCAACGCTATTACAGTGATTAATGCAATTACTCTATCAACACGTCAAAACGTCAACCGGAGGTGTTGGGCAAAGACTACGAGGGAGTAGAAAGTAAAATACAATACCTACACTATCGATTAGAATGTGTGATTGTCTTTTTGTTACAGTCATCATCAGTTTATATGCGTCCTACTGCTATGCACAGGACTCCTCTCATAGTGGAGATTAGGCAGTAGTCCCCACGCGGACCCAGTGCAGATTGGGGACTTCACACACATCTTTGGAGTACTTCGAAGATATTTGAAGGTTTACTTCAGCGAAATGCTCCTGGTAAATTTCAATTCCATGCATGAGATTGCTGCTACTACTACCACTACCGATTCGGAAAACGTGATTGCAATAACAAAATATTGTATAAGCATTACTACTTTAATAGTGCTCTCTGAAGTAATTGTAAGAGAGGAAGGTAGCGACCAGGTAGATGAAATATGACATCCAGTGATCTCTGATTAGTATTGCCGAGCTGATGGAGAATAATCATGCCGCAGTTTCTAGACAGGGTCCGAAGAAACAAAAACCTTTATTGCATTTCGGAAATAAATATTGTACTAGGGGCTTTGTCAGTTTTCCGGGTAGGTAAAAACTTGCCTGCAAAACCTGTGATTGACTTTATTTCAACTGTGAAACCTCAACTCAACCAACTGTGAAATCTTGGACTTTTTATTAAATTTGTTGCATTTGCCAGGCCATCAACCAAACTTGAAATGTTCGTAAAGACATAATCTTACGGATTTTAGTTCCACTAAAATATCTAAAATCCCTGTCAGCTCAAAGCAGGAAGCACTTTAATACGCCTGGACGTGTAAGCAAACCGTCTGGCCATCTGTTGCAATTATTTACACAAACGTCGTCTGTCATCCATTAGGAATGCAAACATTTGACGCCAATATTGGCCATGCTAATGCTGATGTAATTTGTTTGCGTGTCGTCAAATTTTCACGGCATAATTTTGTTATTAATAACAAAGGATGCGAAATTAATGGTCAGAGAAGCATTGTCTAATTTTAATTTGCATTTACTCATTGTTCTGACAATGTTTCGATGATCATTCATATAAAATAGTAAATCATAGCATTCGTAGGTAATTTATATGTCGAACATATAACTTTTTTCACAAGACTATTGACAATTAGTATTCTGGATAACAAAAATAATATCTCTCTCATTTTTGTAACAGGGCAATTAATATTGACTCCAATAAATTTCAACATGCATCGATTTAACATTAATTTAGAATGACACTTTAACAAAGTCATTAAAAATATTCAAAATGTTGGCATTATGGTACATTACATGGTATACCAAAATGAGTGTAATGCCTGTTACGGAACAAAAAAGCCAAACAGTTGGTATACAAAGAATCCAAAAAGTATTGTGACTTTGCCATAATTACAAAGACGTTGAAGCAGAGAAAAACATTACAATAATATTTCAGTCTTCAAATTTTTGTAGACAATTGCCAAACGTTTGAACAAACGTTGGCCCACGTGAAACATTAGAGAGACGCCGACGCAGCGCGAATCGTCAATCATCTGTACGCATTAATCTTGCGTAGACAACTTGATAGATCATCGCGTGGGGCCTGCGTGTGCGAAGCAGTGGAGCAGGCACGAACAATCATTACATTGTTATTTAAAAAAAAAAAATAACAATAAAACTAGTCAGTTTTTCAAGGCAATTTTCGAGGCGCTGTTTTAATAAGCTTTGGTGACAAATTCTCGCTTGGTCTCTTGCGCGTGATATTTGCACATTCTTATGCAATTGGTATTTGTATCATTATCCTCATCATTGGCCTCTACTTTACGTTTTTATAGATTATTCAAACAGCTTTGACCCTTGCATCATTGAGGTTGTATTTAATACTTCATTGTTTAACCCAGAAAGTATTTTAGTTCCAGCTGAAACAAATTGTTTCTTGTCGAAAGAGTTACGATCTGGTGCAAGTGCGGCATATAAAAATATAGAGATTTCATTGTTTTTTTTTTTACGTGGTCAAATTATAAAATAATACTACAATAAGTAAAACTAACTAACTAATAAGTTTCCTGATTTTAAAATGTCTTATAATAATTATTAATATGGTAATCCTTCCTCAGGAAACATTCTACTGATTAGTGAAAAACCGCTACTTTGAATTACAAAATTTAATGAAAACCTTAAGAAGAAGCACTACCGTCGAATCTGATGCATCAGAGTTGGCACTCGGCGGACACACGTCTCCATATTTTTTCCGAAACTACTTAATACGTAGCTTTAGTACCAGAATGTACTAAATCTGTCACCTCCAATCTTCACCGCTCCGCAGGTAATAAATCGTGTTAAACAAGTAGGTTGGGCCGTTTTATCAAAGTCAATCGCCATCGGTGAGTAATTACTTGCCTCTAACAGCCATGTGAGCTCTTATGGGGGGTCGGCTGTCTCGGTTACTGTTATAAACACTTAATTAGTAAATTTAATCAAAATGAGTGTTACTTTTCGTATTATTCAAAACTAAATTATAATAATTTCTAACAGACGTAAAGTGCCGGATATAGGTATCCTCCAAAAACTTTCACAATTAATGAAGGGGCTTTTTGCGTCTAGCTTTCGAAGAGTACGTCGTCATTCCATCTTATCTGGGTGCTGTAAAAATACTATCAAATTCATAGGTAGTAACTATAAAAGGTCGAATTCTCGTCTTAAACAAATAACAGATAAAAGGATTAAATGGTCTACAAGTTTTTTTAAACCTGAACAAACCTTACGTGTCACGATAAGTGTGACAGAATATAATAAGTTATATTTATTTATGTCAAACTATTCCCGTTGGACGATCTTGTAAGTTCCTAATGGTTGCGTGTGTCTTTTTGATTATACCCGTTTTCGCTCGATTTTAAATCACTCCCACTAGTCAATCAATAGAAATCTGTCTACCAATACAAAACCCAAAGAAGTTAATAGTTTTCAAACACATTACGCGATAGCTAGAATCATTCAAACTGACGCTTATGATGAATGGATGGGTTTGTATTGAAACAGATCACCAGTCACTCAGAACTCCCATCATCCAAGAAAAAATGCAATATATTCTCAAGTTTAGCTCATTTAAAGAGACTAAAGGGGTCACGAAATACTGGGGCCTTGGTAACAGCTTACCAGTCTTTAAGATCCCTTGGTGTTGAAGACTTTGTCAATATCGGTCTTGATATTAGTACGTTTGGAAGGGGGGAAGAAGGTCTTGTTGAAGTGGTCAACGAAAACGCTGATAAATGGTCGAAGGGAAAAACATCGCTACTTTATTACAGGACCAGTTATGATTTATTCATGCTCTTGTCAGATTTCAACGCATATTGGCAGTTTCACTTGGCTCTCCTATGTTGTGCTTTCTGTAATTTTTAATTAAGATGTAACAGCTTACGGGAAATTCAAGATAGAAATGATACGTAATTTAGTATCAAAAATAAGTTCAATAAATACCAATAAGGTCGTGCCGAATACGTGCTCTTTTCAAAATTTCTACATCTAGTGATAGTAATATCTATAAAGTCATAGTAACAACAAAGTCAAACCTAATAAATAATAATAATTTTATCAAGATTTCTTGGAGGACATATTTGAGGTGACCAAATAGAGAAAACCCTGGAAGCTTCATACAGTCATTATCTGGGAAGGCAGCATGACTGATGACTTCTCATTGATGAATGCCTTTATCTAATAGTCACGTTATGATGGCGTCATTTTAAAGACCGATGATGAACATTTTGTTATGGATGGAAAATAAGGATATTATGAGATCGTGGATTAATATACACTGTGTGAATAAAATATTGTCAACGGGAATATTGGTATTGACAATTATGAGATTCATAATAAAGTTTCAGACCATTCGGCTTTTCAATAACATATTTGAATTTGGATTTGAAAAGAACACAACTCTCTATTTTCTTACGAAAGGATAGCAGAGTAGTTGTTTCAAAACCTATCATTAAATTACAGAAATTGAAGGTTCACTTTGCTGAATAAATTTAAAACCCTATGTATGACTAGAATAACAACCATTTTGTAAAACACCTGTCTTTAAAGTAACTTTAAACACCCCATTCCCCCACATTTAACCCGGGACACCCTGTACACAATTTGTCAATGTCGGAACTCATTTCTTATTTTAACCAAGTTGTCAACTTTAGGGACGCCGCCTTATTTCATTTTGATGTCTTGTTGTTGTTGATCTTCTTTAAGCTTGTGCTTTTTTTTGTTGTTCGAAAAGTGAAGTGAAACCTCATGTACGAGTAGGTACATTCAATTTTAGGAAATACCTTGGAAGATATCAGGTTTCTGTAAAAATAATGTTTAGGGTTGCAGATAGATTAGAACAATCGTTACTTTAGGATGATGACTTTGATGAGTCCTCGTTAAGAGAATATTTTGCTCCTAGTGTAAAATTCTGTATAATAATAAGACAAATATGAACACTAGAAATTATTATCACAAATAGTCCGACATGTTTCTGACTTGTATGGAGTCTTTCTTCAGGGGTTGAGTGCGGTCGCGGTCAAAGCAACCCGCGCACTGCCAGCCGCGCGGTCCGCTGTACCCAGGATGAGGGTGCAGGGGCGGCGGGGAGTGACACTGGCACTTTTGATGTACGGCTACGGCTTGTCGTTGGTAGTGAACGGCAGTAAACATGCTGAACTTAAAGTGTCCACAGGAATGTCGACACGTCCAGTATTCCGAATGGCTGAGATTACGGGCTTCCACGCCGTGTTTATTTCTAGTGTTAATAATATTTAATGAAAGTTTTAATTTGTCTAACACCAGTATGGTAACTTTTTAGGCATCTTGAAAAGCATTAACTGTGATTGTGTTCGAAGAAGCTTCGAAGAAAATTACAGAAGCCTAATGTCGGTTATCATAAGAACCATGAAGATAAATAAAATTAAATATTGTGAAATAGTTGCCATTACCTCATTATGTTTTACCACGAATCGATATCTGTCATAAATATTATTGACTATCGATCAATTACTAAGCTAATTAATCCAAAACCCTTAAACCCTCGACTTAAACATGTCAAATGTTATTTATGACATTCTCAATCAATATAAATCAAATTTAAGACGTGATAAGCATCGCTTTGATAGCCTAGAAGTTAAGACACAGTTAGTTTAAGCAACGAAACCGTATAATCTCTCTATTTCGTTAACAGATTATCGAAATAATACTCATTATCTTTGTCAAATTTGTTCTTTAGCTGGTGTTTCTCTATCCTCGTAAGTCCTAGCATTTCTAATGCTTAGTAGTGATTCCGTCCCAGTGTACTAACATAAGAACAAATTATGGATGTAGTTTTTAACCTTGAATCAATGATGACAAAGTTGAAATTGTACATGAAGCTAAATGCCAGGTCCTAATAAGGTACAGTAATTTGTACTATATTAAGTACACCGGGACTTACGAGGCTATAATATGATGTTTGTAAAATAGGCAACAAAAATGGCTGCCAATTGAAGTTTAGCCGTCCGTAAAGCACTCTTTATAAGTAAGCAATTTAATGGCTGCTACTGAAAATAATACCGTACATAAATTTAATGATAAATAAAAATCAATTGATTTAGAATGAAAGCCAATTATACTACTATATAATGGCCTTAAAGAGATAATTATTTCAGTATTTATAAAACTTATTTCTACTATTAAAACCTTTCAACTTTTGATTTCGAAATGTTCAATTACCTACTAAAAATTGGCAAGACAAC
The DNA here is from genome assembly GCA_947859335.1 of Tortricodes alternella. NCBI lineage: Eukaryota > Metazoa > Arthropoda > Insecta > Lepidoptera > Tortricidae > Tortricodes > Tortricodes alternella. The sequence goes on along the minus strand of OX401979.1, from coordinate 830,649 downwards.
TACTAAACGAGGGCTCATACTTATTAATTGAGTTGTAATGCAGCACTCAAATCAATCTTTCTCGGTCACAACGAACTTTAATCTAGTCAGATTAATGTTCGTAATTATTTATGTAAGTGATTGCAGTTTCCTTTTCTAATAATATGAAAATGAAAATATTTATTTTGCAAGTAGGCCACACGGGTTCTTTCACATGTCTAAATCTACCAGCGCTTCGAAAGGTGACATGTGCTGAGAAGATATGCCGCAAGAAACTCAGCAGTAAGTCTTTTTTCCACTTTAAAATTACATATAACTAAAACTAACATAAAAAGTGCAACAAATAAACCTAATGGGCACAAATTAATTATAGTATACAACTAATAAGGGAGATGTATAGTCTCTGCGTCTGAACAAGTAAATTTAAGTGTCTTAGAGATGTATAAAGTCTCTAAGGTTCATAATAATAAGAATAATATTAAAACAGAGAAAACATCTAAATTGATTAATCTAGGTTACATGGAGATGTAGACAGTCTCCATGGTCAAGTATAAAGATGGAGATGTAAGGTCTCCAAATATCAAAAACAATCTGAAATATAACATTTCAAGTCCTAATAATACAAATATTATTGGCTATTAAGCCAAAAAGAAAAGGTCAATAACAGTTTATTAAGGAGACACAATAGGCAACGGAGACAACGACACACAGACTCCCGGACACTACGAGGTTACACGGTTGCGTTTCTTGGCCTCAGAGCTGGCCAAGCTTCTTCATCATTTAAATAACCCTTTCCGGCCGAAGATTTATATTTTCAAAAATAAGATGGAAATGCCGATTGATCGTATTTTTTAACACTTACTCTCGGGGAAAAGTACCAAAAAATCCCATCATACGTAACCATGGTTAAGATAAACTGCACGATCGTGCGGGTCAGGAACTAAATGTAAATGCACGATCATGCAAATTTACGATTATAATGGTAATTAGGTCAATAAAATACATTTTTTTTTAAATAATTAGGCTTGTTGCTTTATTACTATATTCAGTCAGTTTGTTATAATCCCATAGCTACGTCACGGGAATCAAAGTATGTAGCCTCACACTAAAATCAATCAAAAGTTAAACATAAACAACATTCTAAACAGAAAAACTTTTAATACTACTCGCTATGGTAATATTTAAAACAATTCGAGTGCTGGTAGTACAGGAATTTGAATTAGGAGTAGATTTCGAGCGAATTTTATTGCCTTTCTTCTCATTGGCTCACTCTCTCGATGGAATGGCGAGAGTAACAGTACTCAGACTTGAGCTGCAAGTAGATTTGCTGCGAGTTCGGTCAGCATTTTGTAGTTTTGCAGCATCATTAACAAGTCTAACAGAAGTTGCAGTATCTAGAATATTGCTGGCAGAAGCTCAGGAGGTGCAATAGCGAGCTGTTCTGCTACAGGCTGGTCTAAAATGCTGTCCGACTCAAGTTCTCTCAAGCCAGTCAAATAGTGAAGAGGTACTTATCTCCTTTTCGTCATTGACATCTTCAATTGCTGAGAAGTTCCCACCACCCAAAATACCGTCTATCTGATCATTCGTAAGTGGACGCCGTAAAAACACTGAAATAATTCAATTCAATTCATTTTTATTTCGAATAACGAAGATTCATAATTATTACAATAATACTATCATTAAAAATTAAAGATTAAATTAAAAATTAAAATATGGCATTAAGACACAGAATAAAATAAAATCACAAATCACAATATTTACAGATCCCCATACTAATAATTATAATTATAATAAGCACAACAACTATAATAATTTAAATAAGTTCAATAAAAATGACTAGGAATGACACAATAATAAATTTAAAATGTCTCAAAACAAACAAAAGATATTAAAATTGCACGAAAAATTGATTTACGTGTAATGGCCGAAAATGAACAAACGTGCAACAAATTTTTACAAGCTATGGCCGAATATACACGATCGTGCAATTTTTTTTACCAGCTTACAGTTTATTTTATATAGCATCATATTGATTACGTTTACCTTTATTTATCTTATTTAACTCATGATTTGTATTATTTAACCATTAAATCATTACTTAGTTACGATAATATTTCTAAAAGATGTACTTACTTATTTTGCTACTGCAGCCAAAAAGTGCCGCCATCTTCACTACTGTCGCGCGACTGACTGACGCAATAGACCAGTCCCTTTCATTTGTCGGGTGTGGCGCTAGTGTGCGCACGATCGATCGATATCGACTCGGTTGCGAAAAACGGATTTGCGCGTGCTCAGGACTTTTTTTAAACTTTGTTGTACGCTTATACCGATCCGGCCGGAAAGGGTCTTCAACTCTATAATATCCTTTCATAAGCAGCGAATCTTTAATGTACCGTTTAAATGGATTAACAGACAAGTCCCATGCTTCTAGGGGAACTTTGTTGTAGAATCTTATGCAGTTCCCCAAAAAAGATTTACTTACTTTCTTAAGGTGAAACTTAGGAAGCAAGAGCTTATGCTTACTGCTTGTATTAAAATTATGGACATCAGTCACTTTCTTAAAACCTTCTATATTCTTGTGCGTATACAAGATCACATCATAAATATACTGTGAAGCTACTGTAAGGATGTCAATTTGTTTGACACGGTCTTTTAACGAATCACGGGAGCCCAGGTTGTAAATGGACCGGACTGCTCTCTTCTGTAGAATAAAGACCGTTGCGATGTCAGCCACCTTACCCCAGACCAGAATGCCATAAGACATAATACTATGAAAATAACTAAAATAAACAAGTCGCGCTGTTTCCACATTGGTAAATTGACGAATTCTTCTTACAGCATATGCAGCAGAGCTCAGTTTGTCTGCAAGAACGGATATGTGTGGACCCCATTGTAAATTGCGGTCAAGAGTTAGCCCAAGAAAAACTGTCTGATCTACAAGACATAGGTTTTCTCCATTTAATGTAAGGGCTGCGTCTATCTGTGTAACATTAGGTAAAGAAAATTTAACACATTTAGTTTTCTTCGCATTAAGAAGCAAATTGTTAGCTGTAAATCATTTAAGCACTTCTCTCAGGGTGTCGTTGATATGACTATAGTCTTCCTGCTGTCGATTTACTTTAAAAAATAGCGAAGTATCATCAGCAAATAAAACTATGTCCCACTTGTTATTTATAAGGCTAGGTAAATCGTTTATATAAACAAGAAAAAGGAAAGGGCCCAAAATAGATCCTTGGGGCACTCCGAGCTTCACAGGTAAACCAGAAGACTGCACTTTGTTAACTACTACTTTCTGAATCCTCTGGCTAAGATAAGATTTTACAAGGTTTAGTGCTTTAACTGATAATCCATAGTGCTAAAGCTTATATAAGAGTGTTTCATGCTCAACACAATCGAATGCTTTTGAGAGGTCGCAGAAAATACCAATCGCATCTTGCGAATGTTCCCATGCTTCATAGATATGCCTAATAAGCACTGAGGCAGCATCTGTTGTCGAACGACCCTTTGTAAAACCAAGTTGCTGATCATGAAGCAAATTATTAGTATAAAAATATTGAAGCATTTGGTTAAGAACAATTTTTTCAAATACTTTACTTAACACTGGAAGAATAGAAATAGGTCTTAAATTACCAGGGTCGGATTTACTTCCAGCTTTGAACAAAGGAATTACTTTACTGTGTTTCATCAGGTCTGGAAACACACCCGCATTGACACAAGAATTAATTAAATTAATTAATATTAATTAATACCTTGTTTAACTTCCTTGGAACTTTTTGTAAACCTCCATGTTTGTCAGTAATTATGGCAATAAAATTATTGTTTTCTCGTTTTCCAATATTATTATGCTAGAGTTAAGCTATCATGACTTTCCTAAATTCTGCGTTATGAATAAAACTGCAATTCTATTATTTATTTCAGTACTTTTAAATAACCTCAAATCAAAATCACGTATTTCTGAAACATAAACTACTTAGTGAATAATATTGTAAGAATTGTGAGCTTGCGTTTACAATTTAGGGAAATAATCTACCAAAACAAAATTTTCTAAATCGCGAAAGGAACACAATTCGCTGTTTTACAATTCATAATCATTACTATTGCTTTGGTGTTGATTTTTGAATTTATGCCACGGTAAGATTTTAAGGAGATGTATTTGCATCGCTTCTCTTTTACTAGTGTGGCACTAGCCTAGTGCTAATGGCGTGAACCACATAGGGAATAAGACAGGTTGATCGATTCTCTCACTCTGGTAATGACTTCTCATCCAGAAACTTTAACCCAAGCGTGGTTATTGACTTTTATGCTTTTTAGGGTATTTTGGGAAGAGTATCCCTTCAAGACAGTAAGTGTCAATGTAGTAATTTTTGTCTGAAATGTTGTTTGAGTCAAAGTTGTACCAATTAGAAAAATATTATATCTTCGTTTATAATCTTACAACGTACGATGAACGTATGGTATTGGCAGAATTCCTTTTCATAAAAAAGTCATTGTATGCTGAATCCGTATTACGATATTTTCAATTCATATAATGATATTAAACAGTAATTGACCTTACAATATTGAGATAAAATTAAACGCTTACATATCTTTTGTACAATAGTAAACTTATAAGTTTACTATTTTTTATTATTTCATCGGTGTTTAGTAAAAGAGCCAAATATCAGTTCATTGTTTTGTTAGAGATTTCCCCTCTATATCTATTTACAAGTAAAACAGCCTTAGGTACTCGTCAATATGCTAGCGCATAATTTTAATATAAGCCCAATGACCGAATTCACAAATGACACTTAAGCATTTGATCCGAGATCTTTAAGCCTCCGTCAACCAGCTGTCCAACTACATAAACTTCTCTTTAATCAAAATCAAATTTGCGGGTCTTTGTGAATTCGTCCACTATACTACTAACTTGTGCAGTGTAATCAAACTCAATTTTCCGCTCCATCTTATAATAGCTGCGTGAATAAATAATCTTGTCGGTAAACACTAACTTTGTCGCAGACATGTCATTACAGCCAAGGGTCTGTCAAATGATAGTTCTTGTGTTATTCTGTTACGTTTTGTGCTGATAATAGCCGTTGATTGCACGAAACGTGTCAGTGGGCTGTTCTATAATGACAGCAAATTACAGGGACGTGGTTTCGTTACAGCATTTAATGATGGTGCTGAGGCCATTGTGGCAGCTGTCGAAATCCTTTGACAATTTGAAGTAAGGATCAATGTAAGAGACTGTTATGGATTTTTTCTTAAGACCTTGTTGAAGATTTCATAACGCTTGCAGATAAACCTATGCAAGTAAAGTAGTTAGCAGCTATAACCATTAATATCCAAAGGACAAGATAGACGACCATTAGTAAATATAGCAATGATAAGCTAGACCATGGAGAAAAAACTCATTTACTAGCTTCTGTCTATAATATCATCCACTTAGAGCTTTGTTACTCGTATTTCGTTATCATTGTATAACCAATAAAATCCATTTCAATGCCGTACGTGGCAAAAGCGTTATTGAGTAAGGAACATCTACAACGGATCAAATCGTCTTCACGTTTGAATTCATTAATATGATTGCATAAATTATAATCCCAAACATAGACCATCAGATGTCATCTCACGACACTAATCCATCATCATCACCTTCGTTTTATCTCCTACGATCGCCCAGTAGTTAGCAAGTAATGAGGTGCCATCCACAGCGCTTCTGACACCTAAAGGAGCCACATTTTCATTTCAACGTACAATCCGGGCAATGTATGGCTTTAATGTGTGTTATAAATTATGGCAACCAAGTTTTATGGGGCCGGCGGGTCGTGTTTCCATCACGGTTCTCAGGATTATAATGGATGGTGCATGGAAATGTGGTAAAGTAAATTGTTAGATTGGTTGTTAAGAATGGCGTAAGTTGTTATTTTGATTTATTCTAAGTAGCTTTAGCTTTAATTTGTTTTAAAATCTTTTCTCATTTTAAAATTCGGTGAATAACCTTTTTAACGTTTGCCAATATCTTGTTGTTGGATATCGATAAGAATTAGATTTAATACCTAGCACTAGAAACTATAATGGTACAAAAAAATAGAAGCGAGGTTGTTGGACAGAATATAAAGAACGTTGAAAAACGAGCGTAAAATTTAATAGTAGTAATATTCAACAAAGTCATGTTTTGTCCAACTCAAAACACACTTCACAAAAGAATACTAGAAAACCATAATAAGCATCATTACCACACGGCTAGTAAAGTAACAATAAACATAAACCATGTTATTACAACAAATTATAAAAACATGGTTTGAAGTAACAAAAAGTATTTAACGGAACGACTTGAAAGTGGCTAGGTAATAATTTTAAATGGTTGTTAGTTAGAGGTTGTGTGTGGGATTATTCAGTGTATTGAACATAATGACAGGGTAATGAGAAGTAATGTTAATGGGACCGGGGCAGTCAAGTTAATGCAAGCGATGTAAACAGTTGCAAAGGATATAAGGAGATCGAGAGAACATCCTGTAGACAGGTTTGTCTATAGGCTTAACAGATAGTAGTAAGTAAAGTTGATACTTAAACTGGTGAAAACGGAGAACAAAATTTTGTGCTTTGAATGCTTCTATGGGCGGAAAATATGCAAATAGTATGGGCGGAAATGTAGTCTTTAATCTGGTAGTCAAGCAAAATGTCCGTTTAAACACAGGGCACAAACAGGTAAGATACAACTCTAAGAAGTTCTTGTTTCTGATGTATTTAATTTATTTTAATTCTATGACAATTGAGGGTGGAGTTTTTGTGCTCTGGAGTAATCCCCCTAATTTTTTCAAGTTTCGATTTCTAGGTATCTAGTCAAATCTTAGGATTAACAAAACGACTGCACTAATGTGGTCTGAAATAATAAAATAGCTTCTGATTTGTTGCTCCATTTCTATGTATATACCTTCATATTAAATTTACATGGAAAACGAAACCCCGGTTATGATTTGACACCTTTTCCTTACAACCGGCTGATTCAAGGATAAAGGTTACCACATCTCATTGATGTTTACCGTATTACAGCAATTTTTTAAAAATACGTAACGTTATCCGAAGTGTGGCGTGTCGTCACCATTCTCCAATGTTGACGAAACAATTGGGACAAATGATACAGCCTTTTTCTAGTTTTTGCCAAAGCAGCACTTGCATTTGTTTAGTTCGTAATCGATGCAGGCGCAAATACCAAGTGGTTATTCTGGTAGATATAAATTGCTAGAAAATTGCGCTCAAAAAGGGTTGCGACTAATCGAAACAAAAGACGTCCTCTATGTGGTCGATTACAATGTCTTTTCAAAGAACTATTCAACGTCATCATATAAAACTTGTACACGCCATAATAGCTCATCTATCTATTATTTATGCGGTGCGTGGGTCGCGATTACTCATATTTATACGAGCAGTGAAATATTGAGCGGCGGAAATTACTTTGCACGCCCGAGGTGCTCATGGCTGGCGTGGTTTAGACGCAGATTTTCAATCGATTTTATTTTGTTAGTGGTAAAGTGTGGTAAAAATTTTAGCCGAACTATGCAGTAGCACAAGAGGTTTACCTTGTAATTTAAAATAGTACAATTACTGCAAATGGAAGATAAAAAATTACTTGAACTAAAGAATAGAATCTCCAGTAGATATGGTTAGGCTTTTGGAAAAATGATTGTTGATAAATGATGTTATCAACACTAGAAATTAGCACGGCTTTATTCACGATTTACTGTCAGAAATGGTCCGACATATTTTAATCTGACTAATGATGTTTTCTATAATATATCTAATACAAAACTCGATAATTTTTAAAGGCACTTGACTCGAAGTTTAACGCCTCGTTTTTGCTGTATCGAGAGATTCAAAGTTCAAACTTAAACTTAAACTAAACTTCAACTTCACAAGTTCAAACGAACTGCACAAGTTAAATTTAAACTTAACAGTTTATACTTAAAGTTTTGCGAGAAATTATTGATTGATAAACAGATCAAAGAGTATATGAATAGATTTAAATATACAGATCGATATTGATGATAATTCCATCTGTGCCTCTTTTCGGGAACGCTAAGCGATTCTGTAGCGACTCGTAAGCGAGATTTCCCATTCCACTCTTCCGCACGACGCGTAATGCGTAAGAACGAGATGAAAAATCTCGCTCGGGAATCGCTACAGAATCACTTAGCGTTCCCGAATAGAGGCGCTGATCAACACACACAATCACCTCAGCTTCAGAATGCCCTACAAAATTGTCAAACTTATTATACAAATATAACAGCTACTTTACCAATAAATAAAAGGTAATATTTTGCAAGCAGGTACGACGGTATCCAAAATATCTCTTTATTAGTAGTGATTCATCTGTTCCACGTCTCCCGTAGACCACACAGGCGGGTTGTGGACGTATTAATCTTCTTTTATAGTTATATCGCGCTCTTCAATAAATCGGCAGACGATTCATCAAGACTTGTGTGGGATGTTTATAACTATGCATTAATTACGATTAAATTGCTATTCGAAGTTTTCAACATTTTGGCTACAAAGTGCACTTCTTGTATTTAGTTTTTTTATTGCCTTTCCTCAGTGTTTCTCCGAACATAATGACTTGGTTTTATTTTAATATTACCAGCCCAGCCACAGCTTCGCCCGCAGTTTTTCCACACAAAATTTCAATCCCCATTTTACCCCTATAGGGATTTTCGTAAAATTTGATTGCTACAGACGGTGCTGGCAAAATTTTAGCGCTGCTACTGTCCGCATTATGCTGAGCCAGTGACCAATTCAATATCGCGATGACGCACTTCTAATCTAAAAATCTATGATTGGTTTCCAGCTAAATATACCAGGCCTAACTGATACGTAGTTATTTTAATTCTCTAATTCGTGTTCCTTTCCACAAATCAAACCGCAGTGTAAATCAGAATGTCAGCGTTCGGCGTAAAGCCCCCCACACACGGGCGAACGCGCGACATAAATCGACGACGTAATCGCGCGTGATCTGACAGCGCGCCTGTTTTAAATGAATATTCGTGATAAATCACTGTATAGCGGCCACTGGGCGGCGCAGCAAATACCTGGAATGGTCAATGATTAAAAAAGTGAGTTGGTCTTTATTGAAGAACGTCGTTGGCCTATAATGGCAGTGACTAGGTGTTGATTCGTGATCGTGAGGTAACAGGTTCCAATCCAAGCTGTTGCCATGAATCAATAAATTTCTCTCACTTATGTACATTACATACCTACCTTTGAACTATGGTTAACGGAATTCAAATTCAATTTTAAATCATTTATTCAGCAAATTAGCCACCTGTGTGTTCTTTTACTTGTCACATGAATAAATTACAATGTGTTGAATCTACCAGCGCTTCAGACAGGACCATCATTTATTTATTTATTTTATTTATTTATTGAATAAAAATCCACAGCACTTTAAAATCTTAAACAGGTATTAGAGAATTATTATTACATTTTTTAGACCAAACTTAAGTGAATATAGGAGACAATCGGGAACTAAAGTTACATTACTAAGCAACAACAAGTGTGTGTGGTTTGTGTTTGTTTTAGTGTGTGTGTGTGTGTGTGTGTGTGTATGTGTGTGTGTGTGTTTTTGTGTGTGTGTATGTTTGTGTTTGTATGTAAGTATTTATTTGTTTATTCATTTATTTTTGTTTCCATACTACTGGCACATGCACATTTAAGTACCTAAATATGCAGGTTTCATCGCGAGGAAACCTGCATATTTAGGTACTTAAATGTGTAACCATGATCCAATTGGTCCAGTTCCCTTGTCATAAGATCAGACGGCAGTCGTTCAACTGTAATAATCCAAACTGCCAAATCTGGAATCATGGAAAGCGTATGCTGAATTAGAAACGGGAAAAAGTGCTAGGAAGATGATGAGTTGGACTTTATTAAGTACTTTCCTCAATCTAGCTACTGACGGGTCTCGACGACCTTGTTAGCTGAACCGATGACCTAGTGAAGACTGCGTGAATTGGCTCGACGTGAGCAGTGCGGTAGATTGTGGCGATCATTGGCAGAAACATTAATTAGAGGCACAAACACAAATGGTATTGAAACTACACCGATGAATTCAAAGTAGGAGTATCTTTTCTTTATCTTTATAAATTAAACTAAAAACAAATATACGCGTCGAATTGAGAACGAAGAAGTTTTTTTGAAGTCGGTTAAAAACGTACAAAACTAATGCTACTCGAGGGATGCCATGTTCATCAGGGAGTTATAAAATAGTCTCTTCTCATCGTCTCACATCGGTTATTACTGTCTCGTCCATTACGAGTTTATTATGCTAATACGTCGGGCTCTGACTGTAACACGAGTAGCGGAACAACGAAAGGATGTGTAAGGACCAATATGACATTTTAGGTAACATTTATATGGCAAGAAGAGCTGCTCAAGTCACGAAAAACGCCCACGTTTTCATACACCATCTCTCTCTTCTTGATGGTTACACTCTAGACAGAGTGTTAGTGGTCTTTAAGAAGTATCTTGAAACCGATCGCAACAAAATGTATTTTGTCACTTTCTTTCCAGTGTAAACTTCGCAAGGTAAGATAAAACAAAGTGACATGACGTAGCATATCGCCTAGGCAATGTCGAATAGAAGCCCTGCCTCGTTACGTACCTCCTGTTTTTTCCAACAATTGCCTTTCTTTCTTTCTTTGTACGGGATAGGTTTAACTTGATCCCAGTTCCCAGCTTTAATTTGATCTGTCCAACTCATAGGTGATCCACTGCGTACTCTTGTGCATGCGGGATCATCATCATCATAGCCGAAAGACGTCCACTGCTAGACATAGGCCTCCCCCAATGATCGCCACAACGACCGCTTCTGTGCCGCTCGCATCCAGCGTAGACCCGCAATTTTCACCAGCGGTATGCGGGATACAATAAATTAAACTCATCTTTACCCATCTAGCTTAAATGAATGTACCAACATGTCATTTTTACAAATTCATTACATGTAAGAATTGATCATATTGATGATAATAAATTGTGTTCGAATAAACGAATGTTATGTTATGAAATTTATATCCAAGTCAAATTACCTACATCAGTAAGTATTATGTTGTGTTTGAAAGGAAGTTTGGCATAAAATAAATGCATTCAAGTGAAGGATATAAATACTACTGAAGTAGGTAATATAAATTCGTTGATAATTTTACATCCGCTATTATTGGGTTTCCCCGTTTGTAAATTTATTTGTGACAATATCTTTATTATTTTAAAGATTAACGTCTCAAAACGATTCATTGTAATTACTGATATTGTTAATAACGCTGTAGAATATTGCTGAACTAATCTTATGAATGCTAGAAATTCGATATCACGCTTAACAGGCTTGCGCTTAAATAAAATCGAAACCGGTGATTACGATATTGGCACGATTGTAAAATCTTGTTTGCTCAAGCCCGTGACTATGACATAAACGTCTTAAAAAGACTTTAGAATGGAAACGACTATTCGGCACCATCCATTTTATTTATTCTTCTTTTCAAAGGTTTACCTCAAATACTTCCACAAGGAACGGTATGTTCTCTATGTTTATCTGCTTTCTGCGGCTTTCTTTTTATATAGGCCTATATATTGTGGGAAACAAGTTCACCAAAGCAAAGCCTTCATTCGAGAACCTAGCCATGTTACTTTTTTGTAGATTTCTAAATGAGACGGCCCAATTTTTTTTTATGAGACGTTCTTATCACATTAAAGTGGGATTCCGCAGTTAATTTTTCCAGGCTGACTACTTTATCTCTTATTATTAATATAATTTCATCATTCTGCAATATCCTATTATTGTTACATTTTAATGAATAACACTTTTATATTCTATAATACTTCTAGCTATAATATAGCATGCAGAATTTATTGCGCTAATAAAATATCGATGGCATATAAATACTAGGTGATAAAAGCTAATCTGTTTATGTATATCATAACTATGATAAAATATTAAAAGAACGATTTATGGCGGTTTGGGAAGACCCAGAAGTACTCAAACAACAATAAATATCACATGATGTTGAAACTCCAATGATAAATTTATTATCCTCGTTATCGAGGTCTAGAATTATTGTTTGTGTATGTTATGGATTAAGCTTAACTAGGCTTCAACATTCATTTATTCATAATTTTATCTAATCAGTTACATGACACGTATGATCTAGGTCTTAAGGTAAGGAACTGATACCCTGGAAGGTTATGGCACATTGTAAGTGTACTAACGATTATTGAAGTGTTTAACATAGAAATTGTAATAAATAATAACTTTTTGCCGCAGGTGAAAGCCATTTTACTAATCGCAATGTACCAATCGATTCAAAATACTTTCGGAGGGTTTGCGGAGAGATCTTTATTAATTGCCGATTAAGATTTTTGAACTAAGCTCCATCAAATCGAAATTCGGTTAATACAAAAACTTGACAGTTAAATAATTTCAATATATCAATGTATCTAACACTTTTCTAAGTATTGAGTAATTCTTCATCTGCAAGTTTTATAAGTAATCTGCCAACGCTACTTTTAACTCTCATCAATAAGTCAAATGGAGCGGTAATGCGGGCTTGCTTAACGGCTTATTGTGTAGCTTTTGATTTATTTAACGACTGTACTTTCACTGCAATCAGCGTGTGCTCGATTGTGTTGCTGGTCGTACTTGAGATGGTTTAAGTTTTAAGTTGTAGTTTTATTAATTGTTAATTGTTATAATTAAAACCAAAATCTCCTTCTTATCTAAAATACTATCATGGCATTACGTTCCTGGATGGAGATCATTATCATTATTATCATCGTCGTCATCTTCATCATTAATAAAAAGAACTAATGTTACAGAAACACTTTTACTGCCAAGAACGGAACTCACGACTTCATTTTAATCTAATAGGGCATCTGAGCAATCAAGCTTAGAATTGAGTTCTGTTCTACTCATGTGAGTGTTTTTATGCTTTAATAAAATATCTTGTTCTCTTTTAACTTGAACCAAAACATAAGTGCATACTATCGATTGTTTACGATTTGAAAATTACCAGTTGAATGAAAGATTTGCGATACAGTTTCGTGGCTGCCGCCTCCCCTCCGGTTACGTCGTGAATATGGTCTTCGATGGATTGCTGATAATGCGTTGCTTCGAGCTTGTTAACTGATCTATTGCCATCTATTGTTTTGTTAACCTCTCTCTTTTTATAGATTCTGATTTCTACAGTTCTATTAAGGTAAATGCACCTATTAACGACCCCATCAAAATCGACACCCATTATCGTGGTGTTTTTAAATACGCGTTTTATTAGCAAACGGCTTGACTGATTAAGAATCTTTTTTCACAACACCAAAGCATCCTTAGTTGTCTATTGGATTTACTGGCGAGGGCGCGTATGTATCAAGCAAAGAACTTGCAACTCGTCAATTTCGGCAACGGCGGCGCAGGAGCAGCTAGTCCCATACAAACACGTTAGGCCACACGTAAGTGAACTCGCATCTTACTTAGCGATTTGCGTTATAATTGTAATAACTAATCTAATTCTGTTTTTTAAGAGATTTATTATAGTTTCGTTTGCGACTTCGAAATACTATTTTTCTGATATTTTGTTTAGGAATACGTAAAAAATAAAATATAAAATACATCGGTATTTGGATCCATTTTTCACTGTAGCTCCTAATTCCGAGGTATGACACGGTAATACGTAAATACTTTAGGTTCAGTTGGCATTATTTTTTAAATTTATTGTCGGTTAAGTATCTAATTTTTTTGTGTTATTAAAATCTTCATCTATCTAAGCAGCTAAAGAGCTATACCCTTGGTATGAAAAATATACAAGAAGGTCTTAATATTTGATAAAAACCTAAGCACTATATTAGTGGTTTCTATAGACACCCTTAATTTATAAAGTCGTTTAAATATACAGATAAAATCAAAGATTTACTTTCTACTTTTATGAGTTTGATTTTATAAGTAAATGGAAGTATATTTTATCTATTTGTTTTACCAAATTCACTACTTCTTATTTTTTTTATGGGTCGTAATTAGGATTTAAAGCACTGTTAATTAAACTTATTACCGATGGTATACACAGATAACCCTCGGTAATAGGATATTTGGGAACCTAATTCCGACTTATTCATGATTAGTAAGAGTCGGAGATAGGTTCCTCTAATATTACCTATTACCGAGTGACAACGTAATGAAATAACTAATTTAGGGTACCGTGGTTCTGATTTCTTTGAAATAACCATTATTTTGATTTTGGTAGTATTGCTTATCTATCGGAATCTGCTGTTCTTCCTACTCAGCTATGCATTTTGTATGAGTGGGACTAAGACTAGCTAGGTCTATATATTTTTTGGGCTCAAATGCTACGGTAAAATTAATTTAAATTCTAGTTTGAAGTCAGTATGTTTTTGATTTGTTATTAATTATTATTAGTTATTTTGTAACCAAACAACGGTTTTCGATTTAATGGTTTGATTATAATTTTATTGATATTATTATAAAACTTTAAGTAAGTCTTCATTTTTATTTGAAATTCTAAAACTATAAAAAAATTACAAACAAATGTACGGAACCTAAACTATCATTAATTCTTACCCTCGGTGATAGGAACCAAATTCGCGGTATTAGGTTCACAGTCTGTCCAATACCACGGTAATAGGGGATTTCGACATTTTGGCTTTAATAAATATTTAACCATTAGTTACTACCTAGAATTAGACCAAAAACCTTCAAAATAACAAGTTAAATCTATATACTTTCATTAAAAAAATCCTTACCCTCGTTACGCTGTCTTGATACCCTTAATTTTTGGCTCTTACTTGAAAACTTGCTTAACTACCACGGTAATAGGTGCCTTTACCTTACTGGTAATTAAGAGTTACTTATTCTTGGCACCATTTTAGGCTTCCTTATCGAAAGAGTATACACCCACGATGTCCGTCCATCTATCCAAGAGTAGTAAGTAGCAAGATGAAATTCTTGACAGATTTTTCTACAAACCTACCTAGGTATTGTTAGTTAAATTATTTATGATTATCACTTTGTGTCATGACAAAACGTGAATACTTTAATTCGAACGTAACAAGACAAGCTTGACTAAGCGTCGATCGATAAATCGATCGCCGCCGTCGTTACGACAACCGACCATTACTGGCTATACATCATGCGCAAGAGTTGCGATTAACACTACACCTCTATTAACGACTTTAAGCTGCAGTTAACATGATCGATTTTAAGAAGTTAGTTTTGTTTTTATGCTTATTGTGGTAAGTTTACCATTATTATAAATCTGAAAGTACTTATATGAAACTGTTTGGATGTTTGTTCCGGTTTCATGGATTTGGATGGCTTTTGGCACACAGATAGATGACCGTATCTAGGATAAAATATAGAATACTTTTTATCTTGATAGTGTTTTCCCGTGTGATAATATGCAAAATTAAAAGTGGCCTTCCATGTTTAAAATTAATAAAAATAGCATTTATTCAGAAACAATACAACAATTGTGTTTGAAATACACTTTTAGCAATAACACCACAAACACACAATGAAAGCTATAACTAAATTAAATACAATTTTACAATAAATATTACATTCCACCATAACAACTTTATATTACATTACATCAAAAAAAAAATAGGTAATAATAGTGGAAAATAATATATGTTCTTAACCTATTCAAACAAAAATCTCATCAATAGTATAAAAGCATCCTCTCAATAAAAATATTTTTAATTTGTTATTAAATGACACGTAGTCAGTAATGATTTTTAAGCCAGTGGGTAGTCTGTTAAATATTTTAACAGCTTGATGCCGCGCGCAGTGCTCTGCTATCTTGTGCTTAGGGCGAAAACTACGCTTCATATTTTTAGCGCGCGTTAGAAGCCGTGACTCTTGTTCTTCACACGTCTCATGTCTCGAAATATTTTTCATAAACTCAGTAAGCAGAACCAGTACGTACAAGCAAGGAACTGTCAGGATACCCACGTAACACATCCGCGTGTTACAGTCACCGACTTACATTTATGTATGTGTATTTTCAACTCAATCGGTCTAGTAATTTCGGAGCAAATTAGCTGTGAGAGACGGATGGACAGACATACCAGTGATCCTATAAGGGGTCTTATTTTTCCTTTTGTGGTACCGAACCCTAAAAATATATAAGGTTTTTTACTGTTTTGCTGTCTGCCTGTTTCTAAAAATCGTAAGAATTCGTTTTTCATTTTCAATTACCCTTTGCCTACGGATTGATTTCAAAATACGATTTTCTTTTTAAATTCCGAATGTGTTTTAGGCCTAAAACGATAAAGATAGTCAAACGAATTTCAAGACAGCATAAAAATAAAGCCAGGTAAGCCCACATTAAACCCGATTCCTACTTACAGTAAAATCGATAAAGAAAATATCTCGAAATGACTTCGAAGCGATAAAAAGTAATGTTAGGGACAGATCGAGAAACAATGGTGCCTACGTCGATTGCAAAGGTTTCAAACTGCGTTCACAAAATTAAACTAAAATACAAGGGAATAAGATTGAGATTGGGAAAATACGTTAATCAATAAAGCTCTACAAGCAATCGTGCCCACGTACAGAGGGAATTTATCGTGGTATTCATTCGATATCTAAACGATTTCGCGAACAGGTCGACATTGCTTTCTGATAAATCGATTCTGTTCTCTATTTCGTAGTAACAAGGTGCATGTTACGCTTACCTGTAAGTGTCGTTTTGCGCAAGTAATCTTAAGTATTCGATACGGTATGTATCGATCGTGAGATATCGATACATAGATCGATTAATGTTATTTTGGTTGCGATATTTGAACGTGATTGAAATGTTTATAATTCTATAGCTGGTGCTAGCAATTTATTGACACGCTTCTTGAAGGACAATTTAACATAATGCCTTATCGATGTAACAAAGCTAAGTTAACCTGATTTGATTATCTGAAATTTCCTATGTTACTTTAAATACCATAGAGTTCTTATAAGTTTTTTTTTGTAATCTAAAGGTAAAGAGCTATTTTCTGTATATGTTTCTCAATTGTATGCCCAGTAGTTTCGGAGACGGAGCAAATTGGTTGTGACAGACGGACAGACTGACAGACAAACGAGTGGTCCTGTAAGGGTTCCGTTTTTTCCTTTTGATGTACGGAACCCTAAAAAGATGTAAACAATACCTAAAGCATTAGTAGCATAAGCGTCCTGAGGGATCTATGTGATAGATGGGAATGTCTCGTCCAGAGATGGATGGGACCTCCTTACAATGTGCTTATTTGTGATACTCACACTTTTGTATAACGATTTCTATCAATAATTATTAATTATGAATACTTCTTCCCTCTTCTTCCTAGCGCCTCTTCCCGTTTCTAATTCGGGGTAAACTTTGACCGTGATCCCAGATTCAACAGGTTGTTACAGTGGAGCGACTGCCGTCTGACCTCCGTAACCCTTGTGACAGGGGAACCAGACGAATTGGATCATGGTTACACATATAGTTACTTAAATAGGTTACCACAATTCGCAGGGAGATGATGTACATAAGTTAGAAAAACTCATTGTTACATGGCACTCGTTTAGATTCGAACCCAGTACCTCGCGATCACGAGTCGATATCCTTAGCCACTAGGCCACCCACGCTTAATACCTCTAGATAATCCATACTAATATAAAGGTATGTTTGTTGGGTTTTCCGTCTTTTAAAAAGCAACGGATCGACGTGATGTTTTGTATAGCGATAGTTACAAAGACGGAGAAGGACATTAAGTTACTTTTTAAACGAGAATAATGCAAAATTCCCAAGTGTCCCACGCGGACTTGATCACGGTTTATGAGATACAGCTTGGTGACAGACGGACGGACGGACAGACGGACAGACGGACAGTGGAGTCTTAGTAATATGGTCCCGTTTTTACCCTTTGGGTACGGAACCCTAAAAACTAGCAATCAAACGAAAACCGCGTTGTAATCCGTTAATTCGTTCAAGAACTACGATGCTACAGAAAGACAGACGAACAAACGAAGGAGTCATATTTATAACAACCCTCTTTTTTGTACGTGCCTTTAAAAAAAGTTTTATCTCCTTTAAAAATGTAATCCCATACTAACCAGCCCAGCTTCACACACCTCCGTACGTGTATTAAATTAACCACAACAATCACTCGAGAGATCATAATCTTCTGATTACACACATTCGGAGAGGTTGATTGATGCGTACACATCCACCACTTTAAACGGTACACACGGAGCACGCAGCAATTAACCTTTTTGCTAAGGTCATAAGAACTTTGACGTGTCTTGTTCTTGTGGTTCTGCTATACAGATTTACAACTTTAAAATTTACACATGATACGCGCAATAATAAGCCTTTTTGTTGATGTCGTATGTGCGTTGACGAGCGACTTGTTTTTGTGGTTCTGATATACAAGCTCGCCTGAGGTCTGTGTTATTAAATCATTACTCCGGAATAAAAAGGACGACATACGACGTTATTAAAGTCGAGAATTTAAATGCGTTTGGCGAATAATGTTAAGTTAAAAACTATATATTTAATAGAAGAAGTTAGAATAATCAAGTTTTATTCATTTTTGAAATTAAAATTATGATCCCAATAGGTGAATTATTTTGATGGTAATTTTTTATGTTCTTCAAGTCAAATAAATAAAACTTTAAAGGCATAAAGAATTAATAAATTATTAGTTCTATTGCCCATTAATCGACTCAACCCTTCGAGGGACCTTTCAACACGTCTCACTCGCGTGGGTATAGGCCCTCACACACGAAATACTTTTAGCGTCATCATCATCATTGTAGCCAAAAGACGTCCACTACTGGACGCCTCCCCCAATCGCCACAACGACAAATCCTGTGCTGCTCGCATCCAGCGGAGTCCCGCAATCTTCACCAGTGCCTCTAACTATTCGGGAACGCTAAGTGATTCTGTAGCGATTCGTGAGCGAGATCTCTCATCTCGCTCTTATGCATTACGCGCCGTGCTGAAGAGTGGGATGAGAAATCTCGCTTACGAGTCGCTACAACATCACTTAGCATTTCCTAATAGAGACGCTGGTCGTTAGTCCACCCATCGTGTTTAGTTAGCTCGTAACACCATTAAACCCAACCCCAACTCGGCAAAAAATGCGAACTTTAAATCGTGTCACGTACGTTGTTGTTTTAAATATAGTCGTATACGAGTAGCGGACTCGTTGCCCACTCGTCGTATTCTAGTATATTTGAAAATCCACTTTACACAACATGATGTAAAACTCACATTTCAACACTGAAGGCGTGCGAACGTTCGTTGTGGAGACTTATATTCAGCAGCGGACGTCTCCAGTGTTGCTGGGGTGAAAATAAAAGCAGAATTTCCGAAAAATAAGAGAGTACGGGAGCGGCATGCGTCTTAGCGCGTAAAAGATAATGACGGTGACCAATAGGAACATATTCGATGTAGATTATCCCAAGGGGTCACGTATCCTTCTGCGCTCCGATACAGACATACAGCTCTGACTTACGCCCACCCTCATTTTTTACACTATAAAACAAATGAATAATATAATTTAACAATCATAGCTTCGCTGACACCCAGAATAAATAATACCCAAATTGAAATGATAAGAAAATGATAGGAAAATTACTTGTCACAAACGCAGTCAAGTGTTCCTATAATCAAATCCGACGACCATGTTATGCCGACAGCTTGCTTGCTATTTGTCGTGAACGCCAACTTGCGCGAAATTAATCGGTTACCGTTGAAACTGTGTGTTGGGTGTCAACGCTATTATTAGTTAAACTAAATGGGTTTATTTTAATTATCATATGATTTGTAGATTTCAATTTATGAGATCCACGTGATTAGATTTTATTGAAAACCCTTTTTTATAGTTTAATTCATAATTCATCACTAGCGGCTTTGCTTTATTAAACCCTACATTTTAATTCGTTCATTCGTTTGAATATTTTGAATATGTCTAGATATCTTGCAAGTCATTTTTGCCCTACTTTAAGGTACCTTGTGTGCGTTAAAACCAGGGACTGGAACCGGTTACCATTATAGGGGATTTCGTTCGAGTATTTGATAGACTAGGTTTCAAAAACCCTAGCGGTCAATGGAATGGGTTAACAAGTTATGGTAGTATACGGTAACAACATAATCAATAGGGAAACGATAACGACTGGATAACCTAATTAAAGGGTTTCCCTAATGATTGGGTAACTAAATGATAGGGTTTCCCTTTTGATTGGGTAACCAAATGATAGGGTTTCCCAAACGACAGCCTTAATCAAACGAAGGGGTTTTCTAGTCCTTGCTTATAATTTTACATTGACTGATGCGATGGCGCAAGGCAGTGCAAGTGCAATTGGCTGGTGGTCGCGGTGTTGGATCCCGCCAGAGGCAAACGTTGTAACTAGATCCATAATGTTTTAGTTAGCATCTATATATGTATGTATTTATCTATAAAAGTATTTGTATCGTTTTCTAGTACCAGTATTAAATAAACTACAGTTTCCAAACAAGCTCGCTTTTAAATTGTTACCCAAATTTCTATTTCACCCAACGTCAAAATCAAAATCAATTGGCGCTCGAAACTCAAAAGTAATTTCAGGGCTGCCTTCGTTATTTTCTGTCATAACATTATCCCAAATGGTCAGTAATAACTCTGAGCCGACAACCCTGTTATCAGGCCGCCCGTATTGAGATCTAAAGGCGTAACCGCATGCAATTTACAGTGCAACGTGGCATAAATAACAAACCGAGCATTAAGTATGATAATCTCTACTGTACCTTATAAATGATGGAGCAATGTGTACTCGTAATTGTTAAGTCGTGATATAAAAGGAAGGGAAAGACCATATTGTCAGTGTTAACATCATTATCATTGGCCTTATGTCACACAGAAGAAGAAGAAAGAAGAAAATTTTATTCATAACAATAACATATAAGTCAACACGTTTATAGAACAAGAAAACATAAATAATTGTTGCGAAACGGTCCGAAGTCAGCATGTTCTGGCTGTGAAGTCAAAGCTGGTCTTCCGTTGGGAACGAAACACGGAACGTAACACATACACTACACTATTACAAACAACCAAAAATAGAGTAGGTAATTAAAGACGCAGTAAAAAAAAACAAAACAGAAGGATAGTTTTGGCCTGTATGAAGAAAACTTGAATGGAACGCTTCGTATTCGTTAACTTTTGGACACAAAAAGACAAATTTTGTTTCTTAATGCGATTACTACCGACTGCTTAGATACAAATTGGAATGAATTATTTCAGTGTCA
Organism: Tortricodes alternella; assembly: GCA_947859335.1. Taxonomy (NCBI): domain Eukaryota; kingdom Metazoa; phylum Arthropoda; class Insecta; order Lepidoptera; family Tortricidae; genus Tortricodes; species Tortricodes alternella. The sequence continues at coordinate 809,392 of OX401979.1, read as the reverse complement.
AACTCTTCGTTGACTATGTCAACTATGTAAGACCGTTAGTTTAACTTAAAATAAATACAGCGTATCATGTTTATTATAAAACCGTTTAAGGACGCTACTAACCTCCATGCCCATAACTTGTCTTAAACCGACCGTCTTGTTCGTGTCGTAAATCAAAAGTTCTCGCTAATCGCCGGATGAATGGCCTTTGTTTGAGGGATCAATGGTAGTATTGTGGCAAGCCGGTGAAGGGTGAAATAGCGCGGGAGTACTCTCAAGTTTGATATGCGGGGTACACTTCAGAAGAACGATGAAAAGCAGATGTTTAAAATAGGCTTGGGTTTCGCATAACTCCTAGAAAATGTATCTGTTAATGATCTACTTGGAAGACTAAAGAAGTTTTTATGTATTTTCTACATGTCACGTTCTTTTTCATTCTGTTGCTGTCAATGTACTCTTAAGCTGGCGCGTTTCCCATTCGATCCCTTTTCTCCCAATTTAACCAGGCTTACAACCCCAAGAGAACAATTTAAGAATGAATTTTCAACAATCCAACAGAATTTCGACGCATAATAAAAAGAAGTATTTTTCAGTCTTCATAATAAAATAAGGTACTTAATATATTTTATATTATGTATATCCATGACTCTGGTACAAACATTCATGGTCATCACACAAAGTTTTCCCCTAGCGGAATTAGAACCCGCGAACATCGTTAGTAATTATCTTAATTTCTTATGACAACGTTATTAACTTTAATAAAAAAGTCAAAAGATTCCAACGGTTCATTTTTTTATCAGACTTAGTAGCAAAACGATTGTCGTATACTGTTAACATTCAAATAACACTTTGTCATTGGTTACTAAATGATGAAATGCTAAAAATAATAGCCTACCCGCAACTTCGACCCATAAATTCACTTAAGTCAGCAATGTATTGTGGTACCCTCAATTTAAATCTCACCTCGCGCTCACTGACCATTCACTTTATGATCCACGTAGGATTTGTTTAATGCTATTCCCTTGGGATCTGTGCAGTTTTCTGGGATAACTCTATGCCACTCACCGGTCCATTAACTAAATCTATAAACCAACAAACACACTTCCGCATTTGTAATATTAAGTAGGGGTATGCGCTTAAATGTACTGCTAATGCCACTAGGTTTAACCAAAAGCGGTATTATTTATTACGATTGAATGCGAGATCCAATTAACTTACGTAACAAGTATGAATAAATGAGTCAGGGGGCAATCTTTACACAAATAAATCTAGTCCCAAAGTTAGCTCTAAAAGCTTGTGTTATTTATACTAGACGACGATAAACATACTCATATTGATAAATAAATACTTAAATACACAGGAAACAAGAGTTAGGAACAAACATTAGTGCTCATCACACAAATATTTGCCCGGGATCGCTAGCTTCGGAGGCACGGTCACTACCTGCTAGGCTAATCGCTGATGATTACGAAATAATGCGAATTTTATCGCATTACGCACGTCTAATAAAAAAATAACCTAGACGTAAACGAATCGTTAATATTTTATCATATACATTTAATTTTTTATTTAATATCATAAAAGTAAACGTGTATTTGTTTGCTTGTTCCTCAAACGGAGCAACGGATGGACTTGATAGCATTGCGATACTCGGAGGGCGGGAGAAGAACAATATGTTACTTTTCATCCCGAAAAATACACAGTTATTGAGGGCGTAGCGATGATCGAAATTCATGCGGATGAAGTCACAGGAAAAGGCTAGTTATTCAATATTATAAATGCGAAAATGAGTTTATTTGTTCAGTAAGCGATGAATTATCAGGCCTTTTTTTACTAGGCCACAGTTCCCAAATAAATATCTATAAAGGAATTCAACAAAGACGAAGTGGCGAGCAAAATAACGTATAATATGGATTGTTATATTAATTAGGACTGTCATGTTATGAACCTGGCTTCTTCTGCGCTCGACAAGCTGAAGTCGAATTTTTAATTAACTAGAGGAGTAAACTGACAGTTGTAGTTACAAATCTCCGCCTCATTCGTTAAGCATCAAAACTATGACTTTGTATAATCAGTATTTTGCTAGAAATCAGTCACATTTTTGATGAAACGATTCTTTAATATTTTGATGACAATGTTTCGTTCAACAAGGCAGCAGGAGATTACAATGGGTCCAATTTGAAGTTTAAAGCTCTTAATTAAAAATTTCCTAAACTTAAAATAAGAATGATCAAACTCGATTTTGTATATCACAAAGCTGTCAAAATCGAGTTTGACGTTTGTTATTATGGAACTGGCCCTAATAATGCTGTAGAAAATTATGAAGTTTGTGGTAAGCTTGTCTTACAGAGGTCTTCATGTGTTTTATAAGATTCGACGTGGAGCGAATCGAAGAGTTAGAAGCACACCCCCGGTACCCCATCGCTATCGGCTTTCATAATTTATCGGCAAAGGAAGGCGTAAATCACGACGCAGGCGCACGCCCTCGTAAATCCAATAATATTATCCGCGCACCGGGCGATAATTTTGGCGTTACCGACGCCGCTGCAGTTTAACCAGATTATACTTGATTTGAGATAGTGTTTTATGGGATAGAATTATCTATTATGGACCTAAATGGTCCATAATAGATAATTCGTGACAATAAGTTCTATTTGTGGGGTCGTAGGTAATGATTTATTAATCTAAGTAGGGTAGAAATGGATTTGGGTTCAGCAAGGATGGCTGACAAAACACCTTTATAAAGTTAGAACCTCAACAAAATGAATATCATCATCTTCGTCATCATTATCAGCTATAAGTCCCACTGCTGGACACAAGCCTTCTCTCATTGTGCGGATTGGGACTTACTTGAAATAACTTCACAGATGTATGACGGCTTCCTCACGACCTTCACCGAAATGATCATGGTATAAATATCACATTCAATTCTGCACATCAGTTCCAAAAATCTCAGAGGTGTGTGCCGGAATTTGAACCCATAGGTAGGCTACCACTGCACGGAATCAAATCAGACACTAACTAAAATTCTTATATGTGTACTATATACACACACAGAAAACATAAAAACACATATTATTGATAATGAAAAAGAAAACATTTCAAAGTCAGCCTTAGTTTTCTTTAAAATAAAATGAACTCCCTGTTTTTTTTTTTCGATCCTGATATGCGTTACATGAAACAGAAAAGATAATCTTAAATAGTTTAATAACTAACCGACCAATTCCCAAGTGTCGGACACAACAGTCGCGCCTTATCACTAACTCCCATACCCGATATTCAAATGGCGTCATCAGGGCACACAGCACCGTTTATGTGCTATTCACTATCTCTAATAGCTTTAAGTGCAAGTCGTGAAGATATCGTATCGGCATGGTTTTGTTGCTGTACCTTTTCAATATTAGCTGTGGCATAATATAGCTTATATATATATTTGACGACACGTTTGGCCTAGTTGGTAGTGACTCTGCTTCCGAAGCCAGCGGTCCCGGGTTCGAATCCCGGTAAGGGCAAATATTTGTGTGATGAGCACGAATGTTTGTTCTTGAGTCTTGGATATTTTCTATGTAGTTAAGTATTTATTTATCGTCGTCTAGTACCCATAACACAAGCCTAGAGCTTACTTTGGGGCTAGATTGATTTGTGTAAAGATTGTCCCCTGATTTATTATTATTATTATTATTACATATAGCTTTATTTTTGAGCAAATACTTATTTTGTTTTATATCATTATTTTCGTAGACAGGTTTCGTAGTGTTGTATCTCTCTTTGAAGACAACCGACCAGGAACACGCTCCACCTTAGCTCCACTCTAATGAAAATGAAATGAAAATATTTATTTTGCAAGTAGGCCACATAGGCTCTTTTATATATTTGAAGCTACCACCGCTTCAAAAGGTGACATCTGCTGAGAAGAAACGCCGCACAAAAACTCAGCAGTAAGTCTTCTTTTTTCCAACTATTACATTTGAGTTTTAACTAAAACTAACACATAAAAAGGGCTACAAACAAACCTAATGGGTACAAATTAATTATAACAAATAATTAATAAGGGAGATGTATAGTCTCCGCGTCTAGACCAGCTAAGTGATTTAGAGATTTATAAAGCCTCTAAGGGTAATAATAATAAAAATAAAAAATAAAATAAAGAAACATCTAAATCTACAGAGGGAAATGTCAAATCACTGAGCAAATTTGTTAAAATATACTATTTCCTGACATTTCTGCCTCGTAACAATGAAGAAAATACAACTGAGTCATAAAAAGATACACAAGACAAACCAAAAGCTCGCAAACTTGCATCATAAAGGGAAGAGTTATGGTGCTTTCAGTGCCGCGTTTAAGCAAAGCATATTTCACAAGTTTCAACATATTAAGCAACATTTATTTTGGCAGTGACTTGCCCATTATGCCGCTACGAAGGCACGGAGCTATGAAAAAATTTGCGTTACCATTGGTCGTCGATATGAAATTCACACTTGACCTGATAGTTCGTTTAAATTGCAGAAAAGAGAACAAAGTCTTATAGGCCATTCAACGTCAACATTTCCAACCCCAAAGACTTCCGTAACAAGCATGGTGGAAGTCATTGTATTGCTTGCTTTTGTGTGCATTATATTCCGGCGATCTCAACCAGGTCGTTGGTCTACATTGATGGGGACAGGCCGGTGCTGCCACTCCCGGTCAATAGTTTCCACTTAATATTTTGCTCATCATCGAATATCAGTTTTCCAAGTGATGTGCCAACCTACCGCTACTTAAGAGCTAGGAATATCTAGACTCTGGAAATTATGTCGGTAAGTCTTTGTCTTCCTTATTTTAGAATATATAACGTGATAAAACTAGAGCGTAACTTTGCATTTCAAAAATTACTTTGAATTGTGGTGGGACTATAAGACGTCAATTTTCATTAATTTTGACTTGATAGTTTTGTCTTGTAAAAATAATTAATTAGAATCACACAAATAATTTACAAAACCCCAATACGATGCTTCATTTCAATATCCAAAACAAAACGGGTAAGCCTTGCGAGTTTGTGTAGAATAGTAACACTTGGTTATTGCTAAGTCACACAAGCTGTCTGTTACAACGTAGACTTGTTTTAGGCTTCCTGCCAGTATTTTATTATTTACAGTTCAGACCCACTTTGCACAACGGGAGTCTTCAAAAGATGTCGTCCATATACATTTGTTTCCATTAGCAGTTGTCTCGAAAACGGATGTTGTTTAACTTCATGTTCTTAAAGGTGCTGGGTTTTATTTATTTTTTACAAAAGAAATGTTGATAAAAGTTTTTGTAGTATTCATAAAAGATCAACTTTTGTTATGTTTGAAGAAATAATAGCCATTAAAACAGCTATGGAGATAATTAATACCGTGGAGGTCGACCAATGGTCTCATTCAAAAGGAATGAACTGGACATTCGTAACACAAAGAAAAAGGGCCGATTCGGGTGTTGGTTTGAAATCACTAATGAGAGCTCTTGAAAAGAACTTAATAACAACAGGCGTTTCTGACACAATCTGAAAGGTGTTTCCGTGTAACAATAGAGCAGACCGATGAATAGGGCGTTAGTTTATAATTTATTCTTGGTCCTTCGAGCAGGATGGGCGGAGCGGCACGCCTCTGCCGCTCCGGGAGGCCTCGTTAAGGGCAAGACGTGGCTTTTGATGACAGGATGTCACATTCGTGATGGTTTGATGTGAAACGGTCTGCTTTTTGTGAGTTCGAGTAACGTAATGAGATATATGTAGCAATCAAAGCGTTAGATCGATGTTGAGACATGCAGATAGGAAAGTTAAGACTTATTAACTATTAGTTAAAAGGAAAAGCACTTAAATATTTGTATAAAAAGCTATAATATTAATGAGCACTGCTGGTTTTTAAAAGTAAACATCTTCTCAAGTTCGGCTTTATGAAATATTTATTTATTTATTTATTGAACGAGAATCCACAGCTTTTAGTCTAAATATATGTACATATTTTTAATTTACAGTCACATTAGCCAATTACGGATTCCTACTATATTACAACACCATTTTATAAACGCTAGTGATCGCTTATTTTTGATTTAAAAATCTTTAAATAAAGACAGCAAAAATTTAAACAGAGTAATGACATAAAAATTACTAACAATTTATATGATATCTGATCCTTATTAGGTTGAGAGCGACGTACCAGTTAGTTCTGCAGCAACTTGTTAAAATTATCTATATCTAATCATTGTCAAATAAAAATATACAATATAATACAATTTTGAGAACATGCGTAATTCAATTATGAATTATTCGTCTGGAGGCAACACGAAGTTGTTTGATGACTAAATAACTAAAAATGAATTATAAATGTGTAGTAATAGGCACATGGAACATGTCCGTTTAACTGCTTATTCAATACCTAAATGCACTCCAATACGCCAGCCACGCCTTTTACTAATGAGGCACTTCAACAATCCGTACTCCCTAGTGTAAGGAGCTCAAGGGTCCCACTACAGATTCGGATTTAACTGAAACAGGAAACGATTGATTGTTTTGCCCAACTGGGGACAGACAAGTACAGCGTGTTATGGAACCTATTTACCAATTTTTTTTTATGAGAATTCGTATGAAATTATTTAAGAGTTGATAAAAACGTGCCTTAAGATAGCATAAATTGCGTTTCAGTCGGCGAAATTAACCAATCACCTCTTATACGTGAAGTGGTTTCCTCCTTACGTCACAAAATCGAATCCTTGGAACTTTACGTGAATATCAAATTCAATTAGTGAGCTAAAATGTTTTTCTTATTTTCAAATAATAGGTCCAATTCGAAACGGTGTCCGCAAAATTTAAGATTGCCTAAATTTAAAATAAGAAACGTCGAACTCGATTTTGTATAGCTCCAAGGTTCAAAATCGAGTCAAACGTTTCTTATTTCAAATTTAGCGATTTCTAAATTTAGCGAAAACACTTTCGAATTGGCCCCAATGTAAGGTAAATAAATGTATGGCGGGATAACTGAAATCCAAGGAGTTAGGGCCTGGCCACAGCACCACGGCACGACGTCGTGAACGTGAAACGGCGCGGCGCCGCGTCGTCCCACGGCGCTGCTACATAACTACAGTACGGCGCCGTACCGAGAAAAAATCCATTGCACATCATCTTTATAGGTATAGAAATAAGGGCGACCAGCAACTGAATTTTTCACGGCACGGCGCCGCGCCGTACCGTGGTTATGTAGCGGCGCCGTGGGACGACGCGGCGCCGCGCCGTTTCACGTTCACGACGTCTTACCGGGGTGTTGTGGCCAGGCCCATAGCCACTTAAAAGAATAAGTTTGTTATTTTTTGCTATTCACATGACTTCAGTTGCAAAGTATTTTTTATAATATTTTGCCTCCCATTTCTTTTAAATACTCCCCTATTTTGCAACAAACCCCGCAGCAGGCCAAGGACTTTAAAATACTCCAAGTGATTCAAGAGTGCCCGCCCACCTCCACTCTAGAACACCGAAAATGAATGTTCCGCAAACACCAATTTTCTTTTGCACTAAAATCGCTCATAAATAACTTTTATGGCTCAGTGAATACAGGCTTGGGGAGTGCATCGAGCGATTTAGAAGTTTATCACGTTTGCATTTTGTGTAATTGCTGAACTCTTGTGCTATATGTAACTACATATATATTATTAAACTTTAGGTTAAAGTGTTAGAGACTTTCATTACGGGGTTTGCACTTTGTGGTTTTTTATAAAACACTACTTTTTCCATACTTGTAAATTTGAACATTTTTAAAACAATAAACTTTAGCCATTAAACACATATTCTAAACGTATATTAAAAATAAGTTAAATAACATAATAAAGGAAGACATTATTTTGTTCATTTTTTTGTTACCAATTGTTATGTAATGCACTGAGCTGTTGTTAGGAAATATTGTTATAGTGTACTTTGAAAACTAAACCACCATTGCAATGTAATACTGCACTGAAGCTAGGATTTTTTAATGCGAAGACAATTTTCAAGACGAGTACTTTTACTCCAATGATTTCAGGGCACGTGAAATAAGTGCACAGCGGCCCTAGCAAGGTTGACACGAGGATAAGTCAACACCGTCTCATCTCTAAGTACGTCTCTCTCACACTATAGTCACCTTAAATAAAAAACACGCCTTTCTTTCTTACACTATGCGACCCTGCAGATGCGAGTCACGCTCCGTAAGACCATGTATGTGCGAAAAGGATAGCACGCTTCTAATAGTTTTATTACGAGATAGTCACAGAGATAAGACAGGATTAAGTTATCCGCGTGTCAACCTTACTAGGGCCGCTGCTTGGACTGGCCTGCATGGAATTTTGCATATTATAGGCAAATTAAATCAACGCTGATTTTCTATCAACAAACCAGAGTGTTAATTTAGGGTTCCGTACCTCAAAAGGAAAAAAGGAACCTTTATAGGATCACTTGTTTATCCGTCTCTCCTTAGAGACTCGTTTCGGACACATTCTATTACGATATGATACACATCTTCTGGTACATTACATTCTTCACAATTAGGGGAAGGTACTTTATGCATCCATTAAACGATTTAACCTAGATTAGGTAATCAATTTAGATGTTTCTTTATTTTAATGATTATTATAATGACCCTTAGAGGCTTTATACATCTTTAAGTCACTTAACTTATCCAGACGTAGAGACTATACATTTCCCTTATTAGTTATTTATTATAATTAATTTGTACCCATTAGGTTTTTGCTGCCCTTTTATGTATTAGTTTTAGTTAAAACTCTAATGTAAAAGTTGGAAAGAAAAACATACTGCTTAGTTTCTTGTGGCGTTTCTTCTCAGCAGATGTCACCTTTCGAAGTGCTGGTAGCTTCAGACATGTAAAAGAGCCCATGTGGCCTACTTGCAAAATAAATATTTTAATTTTCATTTAAAATAAATAAATCAATCAGGGGCCAATCTTTACACAAATCGATCTAGTCCCAAAGTAAGCCTTTAAGGTTGGTGTTATGAGTACTAGGCGACGATATAAATACTTATATAGATAAATAAATACTTAAATACATAGGAAACATCCAAGACTCAGGAACAAACATTCGTGCTCATCACACAAATATTTGCCCTTACCGGGGATCGAACCCGGGACGCTAGCTTCGGAGGCAGGGTCACTACCAACTAGGCTAACCGCGTCGTCAAACATTTTCATCATAACATCAAATTTATTGAATGGGATGTGACGAGACCGAAATCTCATCACCCTCAACCCTGAGGTGCGTGAGTGAAAATCATTTTAATCTGAAAATGGCTGAACAAGGGCTTTTATTAATATAACAAACGAGTGACTCATCTCAACATCTTCGTAGGCGAGGAACTCAAGGACATCCTCGTTTGTCTGCCAATTGCGCAAATTGATGGCAGATCAGGATTTACGATATTTATCACGTTCTGACGTGTTTAATTGTTTTTGCAGAACTTCGTTATATCGCGTCTGTTACTCAATAATATTATTCCGATGAAATGTTTTGACGAATCAAAAAGTTTTATCAGGAAACTAGCTTTTGTACGCAACTTCGTCGGCGTAAAGTTTCGTTATTTATTATTATTTAAGTTTCAGGGATAAAAGTTATCCTATTTGTTATTCTGGGTGTAGGGAACGTCTAAGTGATATTGTTGCGACTCGAGAGCAAGATTCGCATCCTGGTCTTACGCATTACGCATCATGCGCCAGAGTGGGGATGAGAGCCTTGCTCGCAAGTCGGTACAGTGTCTCTTAGACGTTCCCGAATAGAGGCGCTGGGCTATAAAGTTGTGGGTCCCGTCGAAGCGCTGGTACATTAAGACATATGAAAGAGCCCGTGTGGCCTACTTACAAAATAAATAATATGTTTATTATTCATGTGACAAGTAAAAGAGCTAAGAGGTGGCCAATTTACTGAATAAATGTTTTGAATTAAAAGTTTTTTTTTTAATAAATAGATGCCGCAGAACAAAGTCCGCTGTACATTGTCGTCTCTCATATTTAGTACTTTTATTTCTAAAAGGCGGTACCTTTATATGAAAAACAATTTGAAAGTGTCTTTGCTAAATTGAAAAGTGGCTAAACTTGAAATAAGAAACGTCTAACTCGATTTTGACAGCTTAGTGTTATACAAAATCGAGTTAGACGTTTCTGATTTTAAGTTTAGATAACTTTAAATATAGGCGACGATGTTTCGAATTGTACCCAATGGCATTTTAAAGTTTATGGCTCTAACACTTTTATTTATGGATTTTTTTTTACCTATTAGGCATCGTCCTAATAGATTGCGATTGCGCGATCATCCCTAGTTCACGCGAATTTTGTTCGTACGAACGCGCGATCAAACATACTATGCATACATGCAACATAGCGATGATCGCGGAATTGCGTTTGATTAGGACGACGCCGTAGAGTATCTACTGCTGGGCATTTAGTATTACCTTAAAATTATCATCATCATCATCATCGTCATCATTATCAGCTTATACAAGTATAAGCCCCAGTGATGGGCACAGGCCTCCTCTAACAGTGAAATAGGCTGCGATTCGGGATCTCACACACATCTTTGCTTTGCAGATAGATGTAATGCAGGTTGTTTTCCTACACCAAAATACATGCCGCGATCTGAACCGGTGACCCTCTGCATATGAGGCAGTACGCCAGAGCATAAGGCTACTTAAAGTACAACTTAAATATACGAACTAATTGAACGCCGTGAAGAAGGAAGCTGCAGCATCGCAGCGTTAATAGGCGTCGTGTGCGCGATAATCTGTCGCGCGGTAAATCACGCGCAGCCGCGACCTCGGCGTCGCAGGCGCAAGGGTTGGCTCTGACCGACATAATTCCAAGAAAATTAAAATGTCTGCGTCATTAGTTGATTTGATTAGCTATTTACTGAAGAATAAGGGCCGGTTAAAAGCGGGATCCAAGCAGCAATAACGAGATTAATATTTCATTGAGAACGGCAATGTGTTGGCAGCATACCCGCGATTCAAATATACAATAAAGTTTCTATTGATATTAAAAACATTGAGGAAGATTATTTTCTTCCTACTACGCTTTAATTTCATCATAATGGCCTTAAATACTCAGCACAAAGCAGCCCTTATTTGCTCTAGAGCAAATAAAGTTGCATACAAATTTCATTATTGCACTGTTTCGTTTATTTTTTAATTTGGTTGTTTGATCAAGAAGTTTACACCAACAGCTACCCAATCCGCCCATTCACAGTCCGACGGGACAGCCGACCACTCTTTTGTGGACTTACTGATAGCAAAAAAAAAAAAAACAGGCCACATATCGGCGGCCATATCGAACTGTGATTGTCTCGTCTAAAATGTTATGCTCAAAGTACTGGCTGATAAGATAGTATGGGTTACAAAAAGATTAAAAAAAAATGGCATAATATGACAATTAATAGACTAGATACAAGATTTCTGTGAAAATTTTCAGATTTTCGACTTTAGCTTCAGAACCAATAGACCGATTTTAATAAATAGGGTATCTTAAGATTCGGGCAGAACGTGCGAGTGTCATAGGCTATATAAAAATTCTAAGGGTGCGTCATAACAGGTGCCAAAATCCTTTTTACTTCGCTAGTTGGGTTTAACTGTACCTTTACGTTTTTTTACCAACTTTTAGCAGTAGTAGAAAGAAAAGCAGATTATGCACCTCGCATCAAGTGATTTGTTATTGCGCTCGTGTTTTTAGAGCCCTCACTTGCGTTCGGGCTCCAAACCAACACTCGGCGCAATAATGAATCACTTTCTGCTTGGTGCAACAATCTACTATTATTTAATAACAACCTCAAGACATTACTGATTGATAAATGTTTTTATTCTATCTCCGAGTTTGTGGATGACACTTTGTAATATTATAGCTCTAGTTTATAGCTTTGTAATTAATGCTTGTTAATGTGTAATATGTTTAATGATGTATTTTCGTTAATTATTATTGTTAATAGTTATATCATAATAAAAATGAAATGAAATTTAATTAACTTAGGTCAAATATAATATGATATGTATAATATAATTAGATTAAAAATGTTTATACATTTTTAATCTACGACCCTGACAGGGTCTACGCGTTTCATCTATGCAAATATATTTAAGATCTATTGTAAAACCATGGTCGCAAGAAATAAATACTTACTTACTTACTTACTAATTTACTTACTTACTTACTTACCCAGGGCCTGTATTTGACATTGCCTAAACGATATCGCATTTTTTTTTGTTACTGTATCATTATCATCATTTCCGCCGAAACACTTCGTCCACTGCTGGACATTAGTGGACATACGCTTCCCCCAACGATCGCCACAATGCCCGGTTTCATGGTGCTCGCATCCAGAATCTCGCTACGATACGGCAGCTCTTATTAAGCCAGCAAAGGTGGCCGCATTGCAAACCATCGTGATACCTATTGCTTAGGCAATATCGAACAGAGGCCCAGGTGTTGCAAATTTCCATTCCATTGTCGGCTGTGACTCCTTTCAGTTAGGTGGGTCGTCTGCTTGTTACTTAATTTATTAACAAATAATACACAAGCTTAGATTACCTGTTTGTCTGACTATAGCAATAAAAATAACGGAATTAAGTATGCACACGGAACTTTACAGTTATGCGTCTTATGGAACCGGGGAGGGTGTAGTTGGTATTATTTTTTTAAACTATATATGTACTAATTAAGATTCTTCTTTTTAAGTAAATATATTTTATTCTTAATTAATTGATAATAATTCACCGATTTACAGTTTCTTACAACAGTGCGGCACAAATAAAATGTATTGCAGTTCTAGACCCCAAAAATAGTTTCAATACAACTTGATAATAAATCTTTCGAAATAAAACCAATATTACATCATAATTTGTACTGTACTCGACTGCTTAGCTCCGATTTTGGAAGCCATCCAGCATGACAATAAGAATTTAGAAAATATGGCGCCATATTGGAAGAAAATGTGAAGGTTGGTACTTAAACACTACATAAGAAGATTGGCGCCTCATGATAGACCGCCAATTATTATGTATGTACATTTACACATCGGAAATATTGCTTGTTGCCGATACAAGTAAAAGGGATCGAGCGCTAGTATTCTATTACTAGAACGGTTTGCATACATTCATGGTAATGGTACTGAATTTTCGTGCAAATTTGGTCTTAAAGTAAACCACTTCGCCATTTGATATCGTGACAATGCCGTATCAGAACAGTGTTTCTGTTTAGAATTTTACGAACGAATACGTAAGTAAATAAATTATATCGTGATAAACCTTTTCTTTATTATAGATGGGTTCACATCAGGTTTCGCTTCACCTAGGGGTGAGTACGAACGATCGACGGTACACGAAGATCTATAGCTTGTTTGAAGTTTGTTGCAGCCCTAACCAAAGGGTCGTGTGTTATTGAATTTTGCATATTCTTCATATCGGAGCATCGGCTCCCGCGCATTGTCTCACAATACTGTTTGCCGCATTTTGATTCAACGATATATTGAGTTAAATTTTTTAGAGACTTATTATTAAGCTAAGCTTATCACAGTTTGGAACATGAGGAACGCAAAACAGCGACAAGAAGCTGTTCAAATTCATAACACTAGAATCATAATCATTATTCAGAAGCATAATATTTTTAAATAGGTACTTGATTAACTATCATTGCATTAGTTTCGACTCGACACTAGCTTTATCAACTTCTTTTTATCCAAAAAGGAAAGGCACAAACGACAAAATTAAAAAATCTCTTATACGCATGACACCATTCATATTTTTTAATTATTTTTAACATAAACACTTTCACTTTCAAAATATCGATTGCATCTGTTCAATAGCTAATCGTAAGTCATTGTACGAATAAATCTGCCCAGCAATGTGGCTGGTAGCTGCGGTGGCCGCTCACGACCGGGTATTTACGACCGCGTCACTGATACCGCGTATTATTTATGTCTCTTTTTCTTCCTTTTCGTTTTGCAATGCTTTGAATTGTTTCGATTTTCGCGTTCGTTGTGTTGCCTTTTTTTAAATAATTTAATGAGCACTTTAAATTATTTAAAAAAAGGCAACACAACAAACGCGAAAATCGCATTTTCAGGGAAATTTGTTTTAAGTTTTGAAGTGAAGAAGAAGACGAATGAACACATTATATTCACTAACACAGAAGATACACGTGGCCAAATTCAAAAAGGCCACTCAAATTGATCTTTAATTAAAGTGACGTTTGAGTGACGTTTTTGTATAGGACGACAACTAGTTGAGGGATATTTAACTATTTAATCTCTAATCAAATGCTTAAGTGGCGTTTCTGAATTCTGCCAACAGAGTAATAAAAATTAAGGATACAATACAAAAACAAAATGGTGGTGTATCCTCCCGGCATTGAATGGGACACTGGCTTAGCAAATGGTTCATGGTTTCTAATCACCAAGTTGTTGTATTCATCAAACTAATAAAAAGGTTTTTGAAGCGACAAGAAATTTCTACTTAGTTTAAATTTAATATTGAAAAGGGTAAAGTTTTTTTGACCATTATTATTACAGCAGAAGCACACACGCACAAACAAAACAGTAAGACATAACACATTTAGCTTATGGAAATCGTAATTCTAGTTTCTCCTGTCAACCGCGCCTACACCATACCCTGGTAATGATCTAGCGGTCCCCACGACAAAGGCTAGCCTAGTATGTGGGGACCAACGATAACAATTTAAGGTAACTTGAACCCGCACTCTGCTAAGAGATAAGTGGGGTATTTTTAACCGACTTCAAAAAAAACCAAGGCGGAGGTACTCAATTGGACGCGTATATTTGTTAATGTTAATGATTGTACCTACCGATTGTTTATCTGTATGTTTTTTATTGTGCTTATCGTCAAATATGTAAATATATTTTCATTTTCATATTTACATTTAGTTATGGTCGTTGTATTGACCATCTCAATTGGTTGCGAGTAGCACAACAAATCTCACTTTGTGCTATTGTTTAGGACACGAGCTACTAGCAAGTCATCTATACGTGCTACTGTCAAGCTGGAGACAGTAACTGGAAAGGTTTTTGAACGACCTACACCAAGAGGTATCTGACACGAGTCATTTGGTAAACTTTAAGTTGATCAAGTAGCTAAAATAAACTCGCTTCATTTCGTTATTAAAATCTCAAAATATGTCATTCAATTCGCAAATGCATTCAAATTGACCGATATAAATCGCCTTATGAGACCGCATTATCCAAAATGTAAAATAAACACAAACGTTTATCGGCTCTAATATATTCTTTAGCACGTCGGGAGGGCGCGGCCGCCGTCAAGCCGCCGTCCACGCGTGCGCAAAAGAACATAATTTTGTCTTTTACCGGAGATATAGTGGGCGAAAGGATTTTGAGGAGAGTATAACTTGTGCAGGTTTTTTCTCAAGATGCAGTAGCCCGTGATGAAATAACAGCACCTCTATTCGGGAACGCTAAGTGATTCTGTAACGACTCGTAAGCCAGATTTTTCATCCTACTCCTCCGCACGACGAGTAATGCGCAAGAGCGAGATGAGAAATCTGGCTTAGGAGTCGCTACAGAATCACTTAGCGTTCCCAAATAAAGGCGCTGCTCGATATTTTGCATCCCAAAGTTATTATAAAACACTAAACTTATATTAATAAATGACATTAGGTGCTTAATAATAAATTCTTATAACCATGGGCCCCTGGCATACATGACCCCAGGTTAAGAAACCCTGATACAGATATGTAGATATTAGACACGAATTAAACCATCCTACTAAATTAATAAATGCGAAAGTTTGGATAGATAGATGTTTGTTACTCAATCACGCCAGAATGGCTGGAGGGATCTGGATGAAATTTGGCACAGAGATAGATTATAGTCTGGAATAGCACATAGGCTACTTTTGTTTCCGGAAAATTTTAAAGTTCCACGCGAACGAAGTCGTGGGCAGAACCTACTTTAAAATATGTACAACGTGCCGTAAAGCAGTTGAGATTTTAAACTACGCATTTTGAAATTGTTTTTGTTACTTGATCAAGTTATTCTTCAGGTAAATATCGAGACAATAGCCCTGTGTATCACCAGTGTAACCGCCGGCGGCCATAACGCCTCTTCCATGTCCTGATCAGGCGGCTCGATTTATTGCGGCCCGCCCTAATTGCAGAGGAGCCTTCACCAGAATCCATTTCAATTTGTCTGTCCTTGTTGTGTTTGACCTTGATATGTAAAAAAACAACACCCTTTGGCTCAAAGATTTAAAAATTAAATTTGACTACTAAACAAAGCCTTAAGATCCGCTTCATTCAACTTTTTGGGACTTCATGTAGACTAGACACTTACTATATCGAGCAAAGTTCAACGTATTAGGCTGTATAAGGTCATAGACTATCTCACATTACAACCCTTGAACCTTACATTGCACCTTACCTTGTATTGCATTGCCCTTGTAAATTTTAAATCAATCGGATACCTAGAAAAAGGCCATTGCAATATTTAGCCTGGAAATAATAATATGCCTGCAAGATTTTTTAGATTTTACTATCGATGAATCTACGGTTGCTTGAAATATACCTATATTGTGATATCTTAGTTGAATGGAAATTAATGTATGTTACAATAGGAAAAAGAACATGTTTGGTGTTGTTTATTACATAAAAAGTTATATCAAATAGAATAAAAAAAAAAAGATATGACATGGATATTATTATTTCTGCAATTTGGAAAATTTGAATGTAAATTTGTATTATTAGTAAGTATTACTTGCAATGAAACTATTCGCGTGTATGTTAGAAATAATTATAAATATCTGAATTTATTGTATTAAGTATAGTACACTTCAATTTGCCATGCCCTTCCAGGGTATCAGTTCCTTACTTTAAGACCTAGATCATAAGTGAAATGTAACTGATAGTGCAAACTATAAATAAATAAATAAATAAATAAATAATGTTGATGTTGTGAAAGGTCTGTTTCTACATAATATATAGTCGTTATTTTTTTACCACATTAATTACTTAATCACATATAATGACACGATACCATAGAACAACTAAATATTATAATTATATTTATATGCGTTTTTCTTTGCAAATCAGTTACCTACCTAGTTTTAATTAGAACAAGAGAGAACTTCTTATACTTACCACGTATTTTTTTCTTAAAATAGGAATTTGTCACCTCAGTTGGTTCCTGAAATTAGGACTCCAGAATGGCTCCTGAAGTCCTAATTTCAGGAACTGGAGGTAATAAATCTATTAGCTGAATCCGAATAAAAACAGAAGAAGTGTGATATGCTTTGAAGAAGACTTTTTTTACAAAATAAAACATAAAGGTACCTAATCTTAACCCCATGAAATTAGCGGCCATCAGAAACGTTCCCGCAAGGAGCACACGTTTTATTGGGCAATA
Organism: Tortricodes alternella; assembly: GCA_947859335.1. Lineage (NCBI taxonomy): Eukaryota > Metazoa > Arthropoda > Insecta > Lepidoptera > Tortricidae > Tortricodes > Tortricodes alternella. The sequence continues at coordinate 792,010 of OX401979.1, read as the reverse complement.
AAGTACAATTCTCGCTACTCTAGCCTATCGCTACGCTATCGCAACAAATTGTACGTGATGTATCGTTGGCCATTACTGCAGTGGCCATTTTCATTAAGTTCTTGAGACAGTCTTGAAGCTTCTGAGACTGCACGCCAAAGTTGCGTAGTCCTGGTTACTCAAATTATTTTCGAAGTTGAAAGTTATAAACAAATCAAAGAGAAATGACCAACGCCTTTTGGTCGTTGATCTATTTAATATGCTTAAACTAGATGGCGCTGAACCATTCAATTAGCTAATTGGTGTATATTGTGATTTTTACAAGTCGTCAGTCAAACGACCAGCTATTTGAAAGAAACCAAAAGCTGCAATTTAAGAAAGTCACCGAAAGATGGCGTACCTAATGTTGTGCCTAAAACTTATGTCAAAGATCTTTTATTCTTCATTATGTAAAATATATATTGAAGTTGTATTCCTTTTTCTTTATTCACATATGCTACCAACAAGTATTTATGTACATTGAGCCATACTTATTTACTATTTCAGTAATCAGAGGTAACTAAGTGCATCCTTAACCTATTGTTACATATTTTTTCGGGATACCTTATACATCCTAAGTAGAGTGTTTTATAAATAATCTGAAAACTTGAATGATCTTGAATTGAATATTTACCCTACGCGGTCATGTCACGGGCAACAGCTTGTTTTTCATTGACACAAAACCGCACCCTACCCTCAATAGCAGGCATCCGTTTAATTAATACCGCCATCGACATCAAGTGGCATGTAATACAAGAATCAGACAGTCCTGATAGCCAGAAACAAATAGCCACCGCTGCCATTACGCCGCCGTCCAGCCGTGCCGGCAGATTTTATCGCTCCTTCGACCCATTAAACCGGCCATAATGAAGTTTCCTCGACGGATAATGCACTAGAGCATTACGCAATGATTTACAAGGGCGGCAATAAAAAGAATTTAAGGGATGACCCGCCGTAAAAATGGCGAGCGAATCGGCGTCATAAAGAAGAAGAATGTGCGGCTGCGACCATATCTGCATTGTATTGCGCGCGTGGTTTGTATCTCCCTACAATCGTTTTAACTGCAAGTTTTTCTATATACACATTTTCTCTTTACAGCTATATCACACAGTGACTTCTAGTAGCAATATATTCAGGTTGTAGTAGCGATAGGTCTACTTATATACACCTATGTCAGTTTGTTGTCGTGGGATATCGTCGGTGATAGTTCGAACCGCGTAAGAGCAGTTTGTAAAAACCGCATAAATCCAAAAAGTGGCAAAATTGAGATTTTGCGCCTATAGGTCCTACACGCTGCACTGATTTGATTTTGTTTATCACTTATTTTTGTGAAAAATACCCTTACGCGGTATTTACAAACTGCTCATACACGGTTGAAACTATCACCGACGATATGGATCTTAATTTGCTGGGTTACTTGCTGCGTTTCTTCTCAGGTGATGGCACCTTCGTCTGGTTGATTCAGACATGTGAAAGTTCCCATGTGGCTTATACTTACTTGCAAAATAAATATTTTCATTTTCAATTGCAGCTACGACTTTATAGATCTCTGTTAAAGTGAGTATATGAGCAATGCTTAAATTGTGTTACCCAAATCGATATTTAACCTTTTGAACGCCATAAGCGACTACATACGACAGCGGACTTTCGTGCCATTGACCCGATATGCCATTTTTCCCACATTTGCGTCGGTTCATGCCGCTGTTGGCATCCGTGACACGTTTTTTCACATTTAGCGATCAAAGATTTTGCTAACTTATTTATTAAAGGCGCTTTAATTTTATAGCCTTTAGCTTTGTCACCTACATCACCTGATTATTGTTAGTAACGTCATCTTTCTGCTAGAAGCTCAATTTAAAGATAATCAGTTTGCTGTGCTTAACATGCTCTTCATATTATTATTTTAAATAAGCCAAATGTTACCTCGAAATTCTGAACTTCCATTTAAAATAGCCCTCGGTTCAATTTACACATTTTTAAATCTAACTTTAACAAAAGATGTAATCTCAATAACAATAGAGACTCAAATTTAATACGAGCATTGATAAGCGAGGTTTGTATCAATTTCCGTGCTCAGTAGGATTTGACCCCCCGTAGTGTCCTTCTGCTCCCTGACACTGTGATGCATGGATGCAGATGCGTCAAGGCTTAGTAATTTTATATGAAGAGGTATGAGCAGGTACGTTGTTATTTTTGTCTGTCGAAAATAATATTAGAATTACTCTTATTTAAAGACACCTAGGTAACGAAAGGGATGAAGTGCCTGAAAAAACAAATTTATTTTGATGTTATGTAGTAACACAACTTGCGTCACTTTTTTCCATATTACAAGTTGCTATACCACAGGGTATTTTTGTCATAATTCACTGAAATACAGCTGACCAGCTGTTCTTATTATTGAGAATTGTAAAAGTAGCTCCTTTAACATTTTTTTAATAATGAAAACTACCGAAGTCATGTTGATAAAGTGTAGATTTTGAAAAGTGTCTATCATTTATTTATTTATTTTAATTTATATCAGGCATCAAAGCCTATTATAATCACAAAACATGAAGCTTAACAAAAAAGTAACTATCTCTCATCCCAAACTCTACTAACTTGCCTGTAAAGGCTGGTAAAACCACTGATTGTTGTAGTCAAATAGCTTAAATACAAGACGCTATCGAGGACACTAATGGTTAGGTTAAAACAAAAATAACATTACCAGTAGACAGTAAAACAACCTGCACTCTCTCTATACGTGGACCATCTATTGACATTCTGATCTTTGCCACTAGAAACCCCCGAGCTCACCCCGCGGGAACCGAACTTAATACCCTGGTATTATTTACCGATGTAAAGCTCAGCTTAGCCCGGTGACGAGGCAGGTTCTGATAACTTGGGTGATTGGGGATTTTGGTACGCTTTAACACATCACTGGGATAGAAATGGCTTCCCTTCTTTGATCTGATGAAATTGCCGAAACTTTGTATTAGCTACTTCTGCTAGTAAAATAGACGAATCGCGCCACTACTGTATGGAGTTTATTAAGATTTAATTTAAAAGTAATTCAGTTCAATTCAACAAATCTAATCCAATCCAATTTACCAATGAGTTGGAGCATGACAAAAGTTTAGCTTTTCCGGACATGTTTATTCAAAGAAATTCTGATCATCTCATTGGGCTTTACGTGGATCTTTAGAAAGCTGATATCTCTCAAGCTGATATATCTCGATGCTCGCTACCATTTGTGTTAGTACGCTACAGTGGGTAAATTTTTGTTTCAGAGAATACGGAACATCTTTGATGACATCTGACATCTAGTAAAATTAAATTATATTGAGTTCTTTTGCCTAGTAAACTCAAGAAGCGCCTTAGTAGCAGACACCGTGTGAAGTAAACAATTTGCATCGAAGAGTTGCCATACTTCCATATTAAAGATGTTACTAAGAATTAGGAACAGCTTGAAATGCTCGTCAATGATCGTCAAGATTTAATTTCAGCTGCTGAAGAAATTGACTTCTTCATTAATGAGTCAATGGTCCGTTTAAGAATTATTATTATTATTACAAAATTAACATTTACAGTCAAGCCTTACATGTTAATTAAATCCCGGATTATTGGAATGAAAATTACATTTATACTAACAAAATTAGGTAATGGAGCTGGGAGACACTTTGGTCTCCAATTAATGACTAGCTGAAGCCAAGAAACTCGATTCAGAGCCGTGAAAGATGTCAATATTGCTGTCACTGTCCAAGATGTCGTTCAGAAGGGTGAGTCCGTGGTGCACTCGTAGTGGTGCGTATGCTAGATTCCTCGTTCGAGCGGGCGGGATAGCAAATAGCGGACGATGAATGGTAATTATAGGCGTAATTTTCTTCTTTAAAAGTAGTAAATAAGACAAATGGCTCATTGGTAAAGTGCTGTACTCATATGTATTATACACACATTACCCCACGATTATGTAATGAATCATTTTTTTACTGTACTTCGTTCTTTACAAGATAATTGATCTTTCCTTAAAAATAACCTCTTTTAAATCAAGTTTAATATCAAATTCATCACTCCATTAGCCCGCAAACATCGGCATTGTGTGGTACCATTAAATTCATTACTTCCATAACTCATAGGGATGAGACAGCACCAATGGTAGAAGACAGTTTTGTTTTGACGGGGAAGTAATTTGCGCTTTAGTTCCCCGGTGTTTAGTTGAAAACAAGGCTAGAAAGATAAGTTTTAAGATAGATACTTAAGATTTTCTAGCGATTTGTCTTGAAGACAAGTAATTTCGAAAAATATTTTCAAACCTAAGAATTTAACAGAAGCTGTTGTTTCTAACAAAAAGAACTCTCAATTCATGTAAGTTATTTTTCTTTTTAAGATTGTTCAGATCAGATATTTATCGTCACTTTTATTTAGCTACAATAGTATGATCAAAAAATGTATAACTCAGCAATTTGATCACCATTTTATCCCTCTGCCACAACATTACTCATACCTATTCCATTGTGCCATAATTTTGGTCACAAAGACCCCCTACTAGGCGAAAGATTAATGCGCGCCACCTAGGCAGTGCATTGTAATAAGCTGTCGCCGATTGTACTAGGGTGCAACCCAAGCAGCACACTAGCTGCATAACAGCTTTTACAGCCATTATAATACTAGTTTAAATGTTATAAGCGCAGTACAGTACAAGCTATTATACAGCTTATCTGCAGTCTGCTATATGGCGATTGGACAAAACCTTGAGGTTCTCACGTAAAAATAAATTACTCCCCGCTGGCAGCCTACGTTTCATACAAAAATGTAACATTGCCAAACAAAATCGATCCACTCAAAGCCCTGTCGGGGGTGTATTATCCAGGCCAATAGAAAAGCAATCGGTGAGATTCGGAGGGCGTCGCGTCACGCGGTCAGCCGACTCATTGCATAGTGGTGGATAAAGAACTATCGATAGCTTATGAAATTTATTCGCAAGTTGGAAATAATTGGGATGTTCTTCATTTTACGGACAATATGCAAGTAACAACAAAACTTATAATTCAACCTAGAACTATTAAAATGTACAAAGTACAGACTATGAACTAGGTATATCTGAAATAATCCATAATAAATGTACCGGTTTGCAAATGGATATTGCACAGGTATAAGATTTAATACACCTTTGTCACTGGACTCCCCTATTAGTAAGACTTACGACTCTCTCACGATCTTATTATTAATTTCACATAAGTAAATAAAATAAAGTACCTATTTTATAATAATGCAATGTTAATTTTATAAGATAAATTAGAAATACATCGTAAAAATATTAAGTGTTTGTTTTTAAGTAATTGTAACTTGCTACATTATTGGAGACAAATCATTGACGGTAAAAATAAGAACGTCCCCATAATCGTATTGTGTTATTCGGTTTGTTACTGAGGCCAATATGTCATGTTCTATCTTAAACATACAGTTTATTTTTTATTTATTTAGTTACGAATTTTATACCTTATAATTAGTTATAATATCACAACCCTTTTGGCCTCTCATGATAAGACTTATTTTTTTTTTTTTTATAAGGTCTTAAATATATTTATGATCTATTTTTCCATTATTTTCAAATCGATTCAAGGCGAAAAAGGTACTTTCCATATTATTTGACAAATGATTGCACTTGCCTTTCAATAAGATAACGGAGTATACATTTATCGACATTTAAAGCCTCCCTAATCCGACAAAATACTCGTGAATGTCACAGGAGACTGCGCGCGGCGTAACGCATTACGGATTTGAGACACAAAACATAATAATATATTTAATATGTGCCACGTGTAGAGTACAGTGTTACCGAGTTACGTACTTGTTCAAGAGCGGATTATTAAGTTTCCAACCCAGTCAATAGCTTGTTCATTAATTTATTATTTAAAATTAGTTACGTTCCTTTCTTTTGTGATAAAATGTCACACTGACAAAATATCTATATTTAAATGTATTTATATCTAGACATTTTTTAAGTTTGTTCAATGTTTCTTTACTAAAATTTATTAGTTTTAGTATGAAAATACTTTTAGCTTATTTTAAATTTACGAAGCATGGACTTGGGGTTCCATAGTTTCATTCGTCATATTATTTTCTTATTAAGATATAATTCATACTTTATCCAAAATCTAGACAGCCTTGTTTCTTCTTATTTGAATGAAAATTTAAAGTTTCTTAAATTTTTATATGCTTAGGTACCAAAAGTTTGCCAAATCTCTCCCAGCCATTAGTAGCTCATTTAAGTCTTTTTAAATTAAAAGGTGCTTGGATTTTCCTATTTTTTTATTTGAAAACCAGTCACCCTCTTGAACATGTCACTCATTTATTCTAAAAATAAGCCCTCTTAAAACCTTTACGTCGGAAATCGATTTTTTCAATCCTGCCTAATTTCCACGCGCCCTGCGGCGTATTACGGAGTAACCCTCGTGGTTTTTCAAAAGGAATTTTAACAATGTATCGGCTCAGTGAGTCGTGGAAAGCGACGGGGGGCTTTTTAATTGCACGTGGACATTAACTATATAAAAAGTTTTGCCGTCGATATGCCGCGGCAAAGCGGGTGTTTCACCAAGTCTTTGGAGTCATACTTTGTCCAGTAGTTTAGCGAAATCATATTGCATGGTTATTGTCCACAACAAGGCAAAATTAACATAGAAATATATTATTTTCAATTAGGCATAAGAGATGCCTAATTGAAAATAATATATTTAACTCGCACGGTTTTAATAAAGATCTTAAAAAAATTACCGTCTTAAAATCTCTGTCTAGCATTGAAGAGTTCTTAGTAGTAATCCGTGCACTCCATCATCACCCAGCTTGACAAAATGATGATGTTCTAATGCAAACGCATCAGTTATCTTAAAAAATGGTAAAAACGATATATGCTTGCTGACAAAATGTGAGGAGTTCCTTGATTCCTCATGGATCCCATCATCAGATCCCACAATTTTTTTTACGGGACCATTTCTGAACTATGACAATCCCAACAAAAAAGATATATCGAAATCGGTTCACGGGCTTAAAAGGTATGTGGGAATATACATAAAAATATATATATATACGGTCCGAATAGATAACCTCCTTCTTTTTTGAAGTTGGTTAATGAATAGATTTTGTCATACTTTGACATCTTTTTATGAAGTGTCGAAATAATCGTTGGTAATATTATGAGAGCAAACCTCATTTTTTTTTTGTAAAAACTGGATTATATTAATGTTGAATTAAATATAAACGGAATTGTTTTATTGAATAATTATAATGATTAAACTTTCTTATGTTTTCGCCATCATATACACTGAAGTATAAAACCAGAGATGCCATAGAATCGCCTTCTATACTTAACATAACATTTTATTGTGGTTAAAAAGGTATTTGGTACCCTAAATGGTGTTGTTTAATTAATTAATGTTTTATTTTAACGGCCACTTGTTTGATAAGCCGCTCATGCAATCGTTACTTTTCTTGTTTGATGCTCGCCGACGGCTCGTTTTTTACAAAATATCCCAATTAGCAAGCATGCTGGTAAGAAATAAGAACTAAGTGATTCAGCACTCGTTGGAATTGTATAAATAAGTGTGGAAAAGAGTATGTTATGTATTTTGTGCTAGCACAATGTAAGTTAAGAGCTGTTTGATAATGACAGGAGTATGCTAAGATTGTAAATATATTGTTAACATCGTATTTTAAATTGGTTTATTCATTTACGTCAGATACAAATATGTAAATATATATATTAGCAGATGAATAACAATAATCAATAAATTCCATCCAGTTTAATATATAATCAATTTTAAAAGAAGTACTCATTTAAGAATGAATAAATGAAATTGAACATATTAATAATAGTTAACCGAAGAGCCTCGAACAACATCTCGAGAGGCTCTCGCTGGATGGTTGGATCAGGGGCCGGATACAGAAGGCGGTACTCCTGGACTCTGCGCGCATCGTCAGGAGGTTCCTGTCTCTGCAGCCCTAGCCACCGATCGCTTGGGCCCTGCTCCGCGGTCGGTGGTTCACCGTTTATTATTATTTTTTGATTTTATATTATGTAAGTATTTTGTAATATAGAAAAAAAATGAATACAATGAGATATAAAGAGAAAATAAAGAGGAATATTAAAAATATTGGACTTTATTAGTAAAATAAAACTTTCGCATTTATGGTATAGTATTTCTGGATGATAATTGAAATAGCAGCCTACTTATTTTAAGTTTAACTTTCATTGTTATTTATACATATTTGCACATCAGGGCTAATATACGAATGTCACAAAGCACTGTTAAAGGTAAGTGAGCACAACAGCATCACCCTTGTGGATAAAAGGACATAGCGGCTCACGCGGCAGCGATGCAGCCGACGCACTGGCGAGGATGGGCTCAGAGCAGACGGTGGAGCAATCCTGGACTAACCTAGATACATGCAGACAAGCCAGACCGGCCCTTCCGGTGATCAACCCTGGATTATCGCGTAAGCTGATAAAGCTGAAGAGGCCCCAACTCCGTCTTCTGACAGGAGTTGTAACTGGACATGCTCTTTTAAACAAACACCTATTTAATCTAGATGTTACAGACAGCCCTTTGTGCAGAGCCTGCATGGAGGCAGAAGAGACAGCCACTCACGTTCTCCTGGAATGTCCCGGCGTGGCTAACTACCGGGCAACACACCTCGGGAACCCGAGGTCGCTCCTGGAAGACGTCGGCAACATCAAGGGTCTGCTAGGCTTCCTGCTGGGCTGGCATGAATAGTGATGCCAACCCATACCACGCAAAATAGGCGCGATTAAGACGTCGAGTTGCGGAAACCCAGCCCGCGTGAACTATAACTATAACTATATACTTATCTGCTATTCCAGTGTTGTCCATCTTAGGACTAATTAATCGAACGTGGCCACAAGTAGTCTTGTGGCTCTGCCCACCCCATTAGGGATTTCGGGCGTGATGCTATGTATGTATGTATGTATGTATGTGTGTTGTTAATACTACAAGAAAAAACAACACACTCAGCAAAATGGGTTCTGAAATACAAGATGACAGTTTTAAGTACGTAGGTACAAGTGGAACAAAATCGCCGTGCAAGATTTTAACTAACTAAAAACGTTTACAATGCCATCTAGTGGAATGCTTTCTTACTATGATGTAAATGAAATGCTCGGCTCGACAACGCTAGCTTCGATGGCGACCTACGATAACGTAATGCTGCGAACGTGTACTAGATGTCGCCTCAATTTACTTTTATAGTTAATTCATGAAATGGTTGTGTTATTTTACATTTTATTTAGGTACCTATTTAAAACCAAAATGCTATTTTTAGTTTCAATCTATTTATTAGAAGTATTGTAACTTGAAATAGGCAACTTTACAGAATAGGAGATTAGGTTGTAACGTCACGATAGCCATTCTAGTACTACACTATCACAATTATGAAATAATCATCATGTTCTTAATGCTTCTTACGTTTCTGATTCGGGGTATAATTGACCATGGTCCCAGATTTGGCAGGTCTGGTTATTACAGTGGAGCAACTGCTATCTCATCTCCGTAACCCTTGTTTTACACGAGAACTACTTACTTACAATTAGACCAATTAAATTAGATAATGGTTACTATTATACATTTAGTTACCTTTCACAGGTTCCCTCAAGACGTCCTTTCTCATCACTTAAAGTATCGAAAGCAAATTTTAAATATACTAACATGCTTACGGAGCAACATAGAATAATAACGCAATAGGAACCAGGTCCGCGCACAAAATTTGAAGCAACTAAATTGGAGCCATTTATAGCTCCAAACGCCGGGACGCCGTGTTGTGTCAAATGTCAAAGCGCACCGAAACGCATCTCCATTTATTGCTTCACTTTTGTCAGGGTAATTTTATGTAAATAATCCTTCTATGGTTTATAATTCTATGACGAGCAACTATGTATACTGTTAAATAAAATAGGTATTTTAAGGGCAAAGGAGAAAAAAGGGGAATACTTTTACTATTTTCCGTTGGAATTAATAAGTATACAAAACCAATATATATAGTATATACCAATATGTATAGTATAATAATCCTTCAATAAATGGGCATGACAATTCAGTTGTCCGGACATTCTGTATTCTATATTTTATCATAATTATAAGGCACGGATTACAAAGATGATAAAATGAATTTATCATGCTGATATTTAAGTGTAATACATGTGTGCAGTCACGAATATATAATTATTTCGGCGGCTCTAGCAAGGTTGACACTTGGATAAGTTATCCCTATCTTATCTCTCAGTTTATCTCTTTATTCGATACTAGTATGAGAGAGACGCACTGAGGGATAAGATGGAGATAGCTCATCCTTGTGTCAACCTTGGTACGGCCGACTTACAGTTAAAATGCGCCCGGCACAAGTTGAAGCTTCCCAATTTGATTATAACAACAAAATCTATAATTATCTTGTTGTACTACTCTTTCCGAAGCTATCCAGTACTTAGCGGGATACGAACTAGCGACTATCAGTACAGTTTGCAGTTGCACTACCCCTACGTCATCTAATTTTGTAAGAACGCTCTTCTTATCATTAGATTCATTAGTCATAGCAATTGAAAGATAGTGAAATGATAAATGGACTCGTTTTGTTTTATTGCAAGACAAGGTGAGACCTGGCAATCATCATCATCATCATTTCAACCCGGGGAAGTCCGCTGCTGACTTCCACAACGACCCATCGCACGCCTTCCATGTCCAACGGCTTCCAGCGACCTTAACCATCGCCTCTATTCGGGAACGCTAAGTGATTCTGTAGCTGTATTTCTCATCCCACTCTTCTGCACGGCACGTAATGCGAAAGAGTGGGATGAGAAATCTCGCTCACGAGTCGCTACAGAATCACTTAGCGTTCCCGAATAGAGGCGCTGGTCGTCCGTACATCTTGTGGGGGGCGACCCACAGGATTTGTTAGATGGATTCCGCGAACGAATTATTTTCATGTGGCGTTTTTCCGAGTCTCATTTTTCTGTGATCGTTTTTTCCTCATCGGAATTTTACTCGTAGCTTTCTTCCAAGTCACGTTTTTTCGCGATTGTTAACGCCTAATAACCGTCTCAAGTGCAATCGGGCCATGGTATTTGAAATAGAGTATACCTTCAAGTAAAAAGGTGATGCACGAACCCGCACCCCAGTGATATACTCATGAAACTGAACAACTTTCCCAAGGAACGTAGGTTGAAAAGTGAATATGTTTGAGCTGATAGCACATATTATTTTGTATGGGATGAGGACATTTTCTTTTTCACTTTTCAACCCATATTCCTTGGGAAAAGTTGTACAATTTTATAAGTATAGTTATCACTGGGTTTCGGGTTCGTGCACAGGTTTTGTTACACCTTGTATGTCACGCTTATCTTTATATATATAATTCTACTGTACGTGTGTATGTCACTGAACTCCTCCTAAACGGCTAGACCGATTTGAATGAATTTTATTGTATACGTTTGGGTGGCGCCCTGGATGGTTTAGATTCACAAATCAGCCCGGTAGATGGCGCTGCAGACGATACAAATACCGCGGGCGAAGCTGTGGCTTGTCCGCTAGTTAAGTATACATATCACGCTATCCGCAAGAACACTGTAGAATATTTTGTTTAAATAAAATTTCCTGATAGCTTCTCGAGATATGTATTTATAAGACTAGCTTCCGACCGCGACTTCGTTCGCGTGAACACTCTAATTACCTGACGGTATGAAATATACTTTACGACCTATTCTCATACCGACTAAATATACATAAAAAACATAAAAATCGCTGGAGCCGTTTTTGAGGAGTGCGACTACAAACACCGTCACACGAGATTGTTAAATATTATAGATAAAATTTATACTTCATGATAGTTTACACCAGATATTGTGGAATCACTCGGGCCCGTATACAGTCAGTGCTCGAGACTGATACTGTACTCAAGTGGACGTTTTCCCATACCGAACTCCTTACTAATATTGATAATAGTGGAAATAGCGATAATAGCGGAATAGCTTCATAACATAACGGCTTAAAGAATTTTCCTGAAATATAGTTATTATAGTAAACGTAGCTCCGGGAATAGGATGTAGGGTTTCCCAAGTGAATAACTATAACCAAATTCCACGCGTCGGAATTCGCGGAGATAAGTTATTTACTTATAACTGTTTTCCCTATAATGAACTATGCAACCTATTTCCTTAAGATAACACATCACAATATTAAGTATAATGACGTTCTGCGCCTTAAAATGTTATTCATTATAATATCCTGCTATTGAACGCGCAGGAACCTAAAAAAGGTAAATGTTATTTATTTCAAAAAAGTTTCTTTTTTGCGACAAAAATCAAGTTAGTTTACCGGTTTATATTATTAATCGTAATAATAATAATATTCACCTCAGAACCTGAAACAATTAGGTTTTGCCGTTTAAAAACAGTGAGCAAAATTAGATTTTGCACACTGTTGCGAGCGTGAGACAAACCAACTTTTTAATTATTTTTAGGGTTCCGTACCTCAAAAGGAAAAAAGGAACCCTTATAGGATCACTCGGTTGTCCGTCTGTATGTCTGTCTGTCTGTCTGTCTGTCTATCTGTCAAGACCTTTTTCTCAGGAACGCGTGATGGTATCAAGTTGAAATTAATATCAAATACACAAGTCTACAATTTCTTGAAGCTGTGAAAAAATCAACCTTCTAAGTCATCGTAATCAAAAGATATGGCCGTTTATGTCTCATATTTTGATACTTTCATGGGAATCCAAAGGGAATCAAAACCTATAGGGTACTTCCCGTTGACCTAGAATCATGAAATTTGGCAAGAAGCACACGTAAACGAAAAAGTCCGAAAACCGTGAATTTGTAATTACATCACATAAAAAAAAGTTAAACGGAATAACCTTTGCAAAGTCGTATCACACTCTACGATTGAACAGAGATAGGAGCTTGCCATAGTTATGTTTTGTCTTATTTCATAGGTAGGTTGTAAATGGTTACCCCGTTGTTAAAAGCTATTTTTTTATCTTTTTTAAGGTTCCGTACTTACAAGGTACTGTTTCTTTTTCATACGTAATTGCGGAACCCTCGGCGCGCGAGTCAGGCTCGCACTTGACCGGTTTTTTAAATGCCGAGAACAGCGCCGAGTCTATTTCACAAAATTCGAAAGATTTTCACTTCATTTTGTTCTGTCACTTTCACTTCGACACGAAAAAAGCTAGGAGGTAGAAACAGTGGACTCGAAGTTTGATTTTCAAATTCCGTGCCTAGTAGGTCCAAAAAAGGGTTTGGTAGATGGGTGCCACGAACGCATTTTTCATCGGTAGGATTTTTTCCCTAATCGCATTTTGCCACGATCGTGTTTTGTCACGTTCGCTTTATGTATAATCGATTTTTACCTTAGACTCCCATTTCATAATCTTAGTTTTTCTAGTCGCATTTAGTCATAAACGCATATTTTGTAATCTCACTTTTTCTCATTGCATTTAGTCATAAACGCATATGTTTTTAAACATTTATTATATTTTGAGGGTGATACACGTAAAGAGAAAAACAAATTGCAATCTGTCAATTTACAGTAGGGCAAAAAGCATAAAAGACTATTATGCTGTTAGGCAAATTATTTAAAGACCAAAAAGCGAATCAGACAACATGCTGTAAGGCAAATTCCTCATAGGAAAATAAACGATTAAAACATAAAGCATATGTGACAAAACACGATCGTGGCAAAATGCGATAACACCCCCCGCGCACTAGGCAGCCAGTAAAATGTATGGGAATACGTGGCTGCGTAGTGCGCGGGCTCCCATACAACGTCATATGTTTTACTGGATGCGGCAGCCAGGCTGCCTAGTGCGCGAGGTACCTTAGGGAAAAAATCCTACCGATGAAAAATGCGTTCGAGGCACCCATCTACCAAACCGAAAAAAGATGCACAATAAAACGTTCGGAAGCACACATAACCGTAAAACTGCAAATCATCTGTTAAGGTGGAAGAGGAGTCACCAAGTCGTGCTCCAATAAAAAAAGGTTTTAAATTTGAATATTAGATTTTTTTTTAAATAATCGATTTGTATTGTGTTTTTTTAAACATGATAAAGGGAATGTTGAAGAATACGAAGTTTATCATGACTGTATATATCTACACAATTATTAATAGTTTTAAGAATCTTTAATATTGTGGCAGAATACCGCGGATGCAGATTCAGAACGCATCTTTAAAAAATAGCGGGATTCAAATTTTTTAGTTGTAATTTGGTAAACATATGCAAGTCGATGAGTGCAACACGGACGTGTAACGTAAATCAATGAATTTTAAACATGAGGGCCACTTTTGGAGGGCTAATTAACAAATTTAAAAAAAAAAGTTTTGCAATCTACATCGTGTGACATATCAAATGAAAGGGCTTATTGTGAGAATCTTAAATATATATGTTTTAGAATTTTCAAATAAATAGTTTGGAAGTTATTTAGGAAATTAGGCGAAAATTTACCATTATCCCCTTATCTCCGAAACTACTAATCCTAAAATTTTGAAAAAAAAAATACAGAAATTAGTTCTTTAGCTATAAATTACAGAAAAATTTATAAAAAGTTTATGATATCTAAAGTAACAAAGAAATTTTCAGATAATCAGGTACGGAACGAAACCCGATCCACGCGAGTTTAACTCGCACTTGTCCGGTTTTTAGGGTTCCGTACCTCAAAAGGAAAAACGAAACCCTTATAGGATCACTCGTGCGTCTGTCTGTCTGTCTGTCTGTCTGTCTGTCTGTCCGTCTGTCACAGCCAATTTGCTCCGAAACTACTGGACCGATTGAGTTGAAATTTGGTATACATATGTAAGTCAGTGACCGCAACACGGACAAGTGACGTAAATATATGAATTTTAAACATGGTGGCCCTTTTTGGGGGGTAAATTAGAAAATTATAAAAAAAAGTTTAACTACCTATATCATGTGACATATCAAATGAAAGGGCTTATGGTAAGGATCTTAAATATATATTTTTTAGAATTTTACATAAAACGGTTTGGAAGTTATTTAGGAAAATAGGCGAGAAATGAACATTTCCGAAATTACCGGGGCCAACATTTTGAAAAAAATACAGTAAATAGTTCTTCACCTATAGATTACAGGAAAATCTATAAGAAGTCTATGGTATTTAAAGTAACCTAGTAAATTTCAAATAATCATGTACGGAACGGAGTTTAACTCGCACTTGTCCGGTTTTTTAATATAATATTCGTCTACTGTTAACAAACTGTTAAAAAAATGAATGGATGTTTTATCACAAACTAAAGAGGTACTTTTATCAAACATAAAATATATATTTTTGTATGGAGCGTTCTAGGAGCAGATCAAAGCTAAAAGCTTTCAAGTTTTGACGCCTTTCTTTGTAATAAAAAAAGCGGTATCTCATAAAGTAATAATGGTACAATTTATGTATAATTTGGGTATGTCAATAATATCTATGGCCAAAAATACATGTAAATAACGCGATTTGGCCAGTATCTTTTATTTGTAGTGTAGTTTTAGTCTTAATTGTAATTTTAGATTTATTTTTGATTTAAGGCTTATGTACTGTATCATATATTCGTTTTGTGTAATAAAATATTTTAATTATTAAAAAAATAACGTCTTTAAAAATAGCATGTATGAAGGGAATAATGAAAGTGGACGAAGCGAAACAAGTATGTAAGGATCGTAGCAAGTGGAAAGAAGTGGTCTCTGCCTACCCCTACGGGAAACAGGCGTGATTATATGTATGTATGTATGTATGTTAACGTTTTACGTGTTAACATCTTTAAGAAGATTTGTTTTTGAAGGCGCGAAAATACAATTTAACAAAAGTCGATTTCCTAATACTTACTCTGGTTGAGATAGCGCTTTTCGGTTTATCAGGGCAACTACTTGCATAATATATAGGACACCCACTAGTACTTTTAGCGCTATCACTCTTTGTTTTCGTGACGTATGCGATAATATAATCATTATATATTTTATTAGCAATTATCTGTTGAATTATCGCCAATTTGAAAATCAAAGTGAATATAACATCATTTCAGTCCGATTATATATGGAAGAAGGACGTGGTCATCTGGAAGTGTTTAGTAGCCATAATAACAAGGTAAGTTTACGTTCTGTAAGGGGTTTTATAAAGATCCGTTCGATAAAATGTCGGTCATGAATATCAAAAACTGGATTTACTATGATCTAACATTTGATCTGATAACCTTTGTAAAACCCGGCTTAAATAGGCTACACGTTATAGTAACGAGGAACGTGAGAGTTCACTTTAAAAAAAAAAACTGGAATTAGGGATTGCAGAACCGCTACTGGTTTGAATCGTGGTATTTTCCGGTATCACCAAACAAACCAGTACCGATACTGCGATCCATTTTCTGGATATTTATTTAGCAATTCGGTTTAAATTTCCAATTTATAAGGTTTAGTGATCTGAGGCAATCTTTTGAAAGCAATAATGCTAGTCTTGCTACACGAATAATTTGTCATCCTAAATGTCTCGTAGTATCCCTGTAGTATTATTTCCTAGATGATGATGATGATAAAGTTCATTATACAGATACGATCCTGGATACAAATTGATCTAGTTCTAAACTAGTATTCCTTGTAGGTACTATGGATACAAGACGACGATAGAAATACTTGTACATAAATATATGAAAATAAACTATCAATTTTGACAAAATAACGACAAAACAAATGCAGAATATTGTTTTATTTTATGTGCAATAAAGAGTTTACATGCATACATACAAATAATTAAAACAGAAAAGACATATCATAAACAAATAAGGTTACTTAAAGATTTATACCAACCTGACAAATCTGAGATTATAGTTAAAGCTTACACTGAATTAGAAACGGGAAAATGGCGAGGAAGACTTATATTTGATATTGGGTCAATACATTTTGGGAAATCTTCTGTATTCGTTTTAGTAACAGCCTAAACGTTTTGTTTTAGTACTAGTCAATGAATTTTTTCAATTTAATAATTCCAGAATGACGGTAGGAACTCGGCAAAGAGCGGGTGAAAAATCCAAGGAAGCTGCTAAGAATCAGAATTCAACAGAGCAGAAATCGACAGAACAGAGCCCCAAGTATTGGGATCCATTGCAAGATGGGGTAAAATGGATCGAGAAATATGCGGAACCTCTGGAGAAGTTCTTTCAAAGACTACCTGAGTTTATTGGTACTTTCTGTGCCACCTTTGCAGTTTTCACGTTTGGAGCGACGTTACGTGGTAAGTTAAACTAAGTTTTAGTCACTGAACTGCCCAAATTGCTTTTATTAATAATCATCCAACATGTTGAACTGAACATGCCTAAGCATGACGTTGAATCGATGATCGTTGATATGTTTTATATTATAAATTTGAATTGTGTTTGTTTGGTAGTAACAGAGCAACGGAATAACTTGATTTTGCAATATCAATATTTTTTAGGGCCAGAGGACATCGGTTACGATGCTCGTGGTATCATATATATCAAAAACATAGATATAATATCAACAAATTATATAGAACAGTAGTCGTTGTGTATTTATATCCTGACAACCATGTATATGCATGGATATTTGTTCCTACTCAATGTTGGCAAGTTTGGATGAATTAAATATTAATAGTACTCGTATGAAAAGATACAAACTAAAACCCGAAGCAGTGGAATAAAATACCCATCTTGTTAGAACTTCCGGGGATAGATACGCCGAGTATTTAATATTATAGCAAGTTTTTAAATTAATATCAATGTACTCATTAAACTTGAACTAGATACGATTTGCGAATAATTACGTCAATGATATAAATCGAATGATATACTGCCTTCCTTTTGGACATGACGATAGTGAGTTGGTGACAGTAATCCTAAATATAATCATGACACAGATGATTGATGATTACTTATCTAGTTGACTATTTAATCGCATTGAAATTAAGGAGTGATTTAAATTTTACATAGCAAGTTAAAAGTATCCGAATAAAGAATTTTACTATGAACAAATATATTTTGTTACTAGCTGTGTTTCCGAGTTTGTACGCACAGATAATTTATTTCACAAATGATGAAACCAAAAGTCTTCACTGTCACTTTATTTAGAAATTACTGTATATTTTTTTGTTGTTAGACGATTGGAATGTATCAAAGTATTTTCATCTCAAATTAAACCAAACTGCTTAAAATTTCAGGAGAATGGATCGTTATTCTAGTAACAGCACTGAAACAGATCTCGGGGCATACAAATTCAGATCGTAATGGAACGACGGAAGATGTTTTATCACTTTTCACTGAGAGAAATCTGAAGATGGAGAACTTAAGCTTTATTTTCATCTCGGCCCACATTGTGTCTTACGGAATGTATTTCATAGCCGGAGGTTTCTTGCATGTAAGTTTTTTTTAAATTATCATCGTAATAAAATGGAAGCAATTTAACAATTTTATTGTAACAATATCTCAGTATTATAAAATACCTCACGTCCACTGCTTGGAAATAAGTTTTCCTTCGAGCGTTTTTACAATTAACTGTCGCAAGTCTTTTGTGTCCCTCTTTGACAAACATCATGCCTACAATAAAATGCGATAACGCGCACATTGATAGTCTTTTGTGATTTTTCCTTTCTCTTTTATCTATTTTATCATAAAACATGTAATTATTTTAAAACAGGAGGCAGGTACTGCTTCTTCCTATCGTAAACAAAGAGTTTCTCTGTTTAGTCACCGTCTCTTCAAAAAAACAATGAAACCTTCAGACTCTTCAATGAAACCTTTAGAAAGCAAGATAATGACAAATCAAAACGATGTGTTATACAATCGGCTGCTATATCGCTCAGAGCCTTTGCCAATCCTAAGCTAATTTTATTCACATTCGTCAAATGTACTGCTTTTATGCCTTTTTTCTTACTACCTTAATATCACACCACTTTATTAAGTGTCTTACCCACTATTAGCGCTCACATTTAAAAACTGATAATAATTGGATATGTTCCTTATTCCAGTGGTACTTCTACATGAACCGACGCGATCGGCCAAATGAATGGAAAATCCAACCTAACAAATGGCTCAGCCCTGAGCTGGAACGCCATGAGATCATGGTCGGGACTCTGTCGCTCTTCTTCACTGGTTCTTTCTCCGCTTTGCTGGCCACCTACATCTACAACGGCAACCCTTCCAGTATTTACTATCAGTTCGATGAATACGGCTGGCTTTGGTTCTTCCTGCAGTTCCCCGTCATTTTTATTTACATTGTAAGTAGATATGAAAATTGATGCATTATTATTTTAAAAAGTCTCGAAAATTTTTTTTACTCAATTCGATAAATGTTACGGTAATATAAAATTACTACCAAAATATGAATTTTCAAATCATAGCATATTTTTCAAAACAGGCATACGCTCTTATTATGTATACAGAAGTATTAACTGCAATTTTTAATAGATCTCGTTATTTTATTATTTCATAACAATCTGCGATTACCTAATGAAAAATGTTTCTTAAACAAAATTACTATTGTTAATTTATATTGTGAATATAAAAATAGCTACTAGTTTAAATAGAACTAGCTGGCTGAATCAATCAAGGCCTGCCGAGATAAGATTCGGCCTCCCGAAAGATGTCAATTTTAATATGCATTATCATTGATTTGATTATTTTTTCCGTCTGTATCAACTCTGGTTCTGTATCAATTACATTATCACACTAATTGATATCATCTTTTCCTTCTTCAGGATTATACCACATACGTACTCCATCGCTTGTACCACACCCCATGGCTTTACAAGCACTTCCACAAGTTGCACCACAAGTACAAGCAGCCTACGGCCTTTTCGGTCACCGCCATTCATCCCGTTGAGATCATGCACTTCCAACTGACAATGTGCTTGCCGCTGTTCGTTATTCCTACGCATTGGGGTAAGTGTTTACTTGTTTGCTCAGATATCTCAAAAAGTTTGCCGAGATAAAGAATTGGCGCTCGATGCTCACATTCTGTTCCACCTTCCAATTGTAAAATTTTTGGGATTCTTACGGTATTCCTATAAATCAAGAGAGTCAACTTTTTAATTTTGATCATGCTGACGTTTGTTTTTTATCATCCTGTTAAAGTGACCAAGCTAGCAAAAATATGACTAGTTTTAACGCCGACAGTCTTAATAGACACAAGACTTTCTATCGTTATATATAAGCTACAAGTTAAGCAACCAGAGTTAGATTAGATAGATATATGTATAATGAACTTGCTGAATATTTTCTTCTGATAATAACTTCCTAGATTTCTAGCTTAAGATGAATGCTAATAAAGTACTTACATAAACTTATATGACTTTAACTCAAGTAGGTAATATTTAATTATAACTCGCTCTAACGCATTACGCGTCGTGCGGAAAAGTGGGATGAGAAATCTCACTTATTGCTACAGAATCACTTAGCGTTTCCGAATAGAGGCGCTGTTTTCCTCTGGCTTCAAATTATTAACTATTACCTATTTTCCAGTTCCATACTTCATAGTTGTTATCTACAACTACATCCACGGCATCATCGACCACTCGGGAATTAACTTCAAGTCTCAGTGGTGGCAGCCATGGCAGCCGGATGCCGACTTCCACGACAAGCACCATGAATTCTTCCACGTCAACTTTGGATTCAACATGTCACTTTGGGATAAGGTAGGGTTTTATTCTTATTTTCTTTTTTAAATTATATGCATAATATTGTTACCTGCTTTCATATTATTTAAAAAAGATATGTTACAAATATTACTGCATTTAATATATTTGACGTCAATTTGCTTTAATCTTCAGGTGGTCTGATATGGCTTGTAAGATAACTTGAATGTATGTTGTTGATCACATCTCAAGGTTATTTAATATCGATTTGTTATTCTGGTTTACTTTTATTTGGATTAAATCAACGATGATCCATCTGGATACGCACTATTAGTTTTAACTTGGTCATTTAATTATACACAATGATTTTGCAATATCCTAACAATTATTTTTTCCTCTTATTGTTTATATACTTCTTTACATATAACCTTAAATTCATTGTCATTGATATTGTTTTTATCATAATCTTCATCATTAGAATACGTTTTACATGTTTTTATCTTGGATGCCCACACCCGAGTTAGGGCTCCTCCAAAGACTCGAACAGTCGTACGACTTCTGTGTCGTTTCCTTCATTAGTTAGTCCATCTTGCGGATAGCCGGCCCACGCGCTACAAAACCTTAAAAATAATGATGACGGAACCGAATATCAATAATTAAAGTTCTCAGAACTTGTTTGATTCCGTCGTCATAACCAGCGGTACAACGCCTGAAGCGTGTAACTGAAGGTGGTCATTTCACCAGGCTCAAAAGAAGAAAAAATAGTAATTCAACCAAAGATCTCAAAAGAAGGATATGGCTATCAGTACACTTTTGTATAACAAGTGTCATAGAAGGTTGCCAAACGCCAGCGCCATGGCTTAACCACACCCTATTGCTGATGTCTTAGTTTTTACGACATACAAACAAAGGTCTAATATTGCTTGATTTACATGCTATCATATCATTGTGCACGGTGGGGTCGGTGGTGCTGCGGTCGCACAGCGCACGATGTGGGAGGGCATTTTTTCAAACTATAACAGTGTCATTTAAACGGGTATCAAGGACCGTGGTTGCTATGCGACTGAACGTGCGATGGTCTCAGACTCGCGTTCTTACACCTCAAAAGTAAGGATCGCGAGAATTGCTTTGAGTAGTTCCTTACTATATATTTCAGTGAATTCAACATTTATTTTTATTCACAGTTACACGGGACAATGAGACAGACGAACCGTGTATACTCAGAAGACACTTATCACGGAAAAGCTCCTCTCGTTGGGACTGAAGAGGCGAAAGCAATTTTAGAGGCAGAGCAGGTCACAGAGAACCCTATACCATCTAAAGGAAGCCTAAATAAATAACGACCTGCCAGCTTCCTTAATTTGTATAGAAATAAAATCATTGTCAAACTCGCTGGCAAAGAAGTTTGTGGAATCACATTTGAAGAATCTTTTGAATTGAATACAATGATGTATGGTAATTGTGATATTTAGTAATTGATAAGTTACTCATTACTCTATTTCAACAGAGATAGTATTCATTGCTTTTTTAAAGTATTAATATCAATAAACGTAATAATTGCTTTTCAAGATTTAGTTTTATTCGACATAAATGTATAATATTTTAAAAAATCAAAATAATAATTACGATATAAGTATAGCAAATATATTTGTTTAACGTTTAAAGTTACTTTACTCAAGCTTTTGAAGTTGGGTTTGTATTTTTGTGAACATTAATATATTAAAAAATTAAATTTAAATAGATAAAGACTGAGGAGTTAATTTGATTCCATATTGATTCCACCATCAGACTCCAAGTTTGATTTTAACAGCGCCTCTATTCGGGAACGTCTAAGTGATATTGTAGCAACTCACGAGCGAGATTCTTATCCCACTCTTCCACACGATGCGTAATGCGTAAGAGCGGGATGTGAATCTCGCTCGCGAGTCACTACAGTAGCACTTAGATGTTCCCGAATAAACGCCCAGGACTAATATAAAGGTATATTCTATCATATTTAAAAATAATCCTGTAAATCGGTTAACAAATGTCGGAGTTCTGACATAAAAAACAATAAAAAGAAATACGAATTGAGAACCTCCTCCTTGTTTTTGAAGTTGTTTAAAAATTGAAAAAGTAACTTAACCACGTCGAATTTATTGAATTTAAAATCTTTTCCTATTGTCTTTATAACATTTCTTTTGTTTTCCGTCAAGAAAAAACCTTTATCTACACCCATACCATAAAACCTCCATAGTGTAATCAAAAACCGTAGGAAATGACCACCATTTTGACAACCAATTAGGAAAAACCAGTGCTGCAATGTTATTCCCGTATCGATTTTAGTATAGAAATGAGATTAAATTTGGAACAGCTGTCAAAACTCAAGTGGTTCTCTATTCTAGTATCCATAGATATTAAAACAGTTATTGATACGAAACGTCAATTCAGTATGTTTTTTTAATATAAACTGCACAACATTTGATCTCGAGTGACGTGAGAATAGAGACTTCATTCGTTTGTCTATGATTTAAAAAAAAAAATGGTCTTGACGGAGGATCGAATTGCCGCCATTATGTTGATTTTTTGCTGAACGAAAGTAGAATTTTTGTTGAATTGAATAGAAAAAGTTGTTTGTAATTTACATTTTAGTTGAAAATATGAATAGTAGTCTTCTCGGAGTGACTGTGTGATGTGAAAATGCGCCGAATATCGGAAATATGCAGCCACGATTGCAACAAATAACTTGTTGCCAGAAAATATTGTTTCTGAACCCATCATGGAGGATTTATAATATGTGTGTAGATAAAGTTATGTATGCAACTCTGCATAATTTGGCCTTAAAACACACGTGCGATCTTATTATGAAGCTCGCTAAAAGCTCGTTTCATAAAACCGCACTAGTGTTTTAAGGCCTATCATTATGCAACCGTTGCATAAACTACTATTGTTTCACTATAAGCATAGTTTACGAAAAATGTATATTCAAAAACATGCAAATCAAGTTCATGGCGAGTTGGATTATATTTCATTAGTGACAACCACGTCGAATTTATTTAATTTAAAAACTTTTCCTATTGTCTTTATAACATTTCTTTTGTTTTCCGTCAAGAAAAAACCTTTGATATCAATGTGAAAGTTCACAATGATTTTCAGGTGTCTAATTCTAAGCTCACAGTTACTTTTTGTTTCAAAACAATTCCTGCCCTTTTCAATTTGGTCATATTACATCTAGTTATTTATTAATAAAATATTTTAGTTGGAATTTGGTCTTGGGTCTTGGATCTTTATCTTTGTTAATGTTTTTTTTTCATTGGCTGATAAAACGCCCATGAAATTTCTAGAGACCTGGGTTTCTATTCGACATCGCCTAAGCGATTTTGCATGTGGTTTTGTTACGATGCGGCTATCTTGTCCGTAAAATTAATAAGCTACCATTATAGCAACATAATAATTTGCGAAATCTCTTAAACAATATCAAATATGGGCCCTGGACGTATATTGATATTGCTAATGTTCCCATTTTATTTGAATCAGCGGGAACAACAATGACTTCCTTCGAAGAATTCAAAATCAATAAAGTTGACAGCATCTGAAAAGGAAAATTCAGTCCCTTAATAAACATAATACAAGTTTTTGTCGAGCGAATATTCAAGAATAGGCCAGCTTCTAAAAGAATCCTCCTTTTCACGTTGACCATTTATCACTCTCGTGAGGTGGAAAAAATTGCGAAGGTCTAAGGGCTGTGGGGCGCAGAGCAATAGAAGACAGAAGGCGAACGTTTAATAATTATTAATTCTTAAGAGGACGTGAACCATTGGCAAAAATCACCCGTTTCATACAAAAGGCGATAACAATTTCCACCCATTAAATGTTAACCGATTTTGATATGTTGTCAGTCAGAACAAAATCTAGGTCTTTACGTTATTTGAGTATTAATCGATAAAGTTAAATAATTGCCGAAATTAGTTTTGTACGAGAGCACTCAAACAACAATAAAACTAATTTTTTTGATTGCACTGGCAACAGTGGTTTTGCTGTCCAGAATATTAAACTAGTGGCTCCGTGAGCAGTAGACCTCGTGACAAACTTAACTTTGCCGTTGGAAATCTGTTATCCCCATTCATCGATATAGGTCGGGTCAGTTTACCAACACCGCAAATAAGTTTCTAATTACAAAAACCCCCATATCCCCCATTTGAAAAATTTCGAATAACTGAATCGACACAAAAAATCTATATAATAATCAAACCTGCTAACAAAATTTCACGAGAATCGGTTGAGAACTGCGTTCTGTAGGCGAGAACAAATGGACAGCCGACGGACATCCTCTGGACATACGAAATAATTTTTGCTCAAGCTGAAACGGAGACGCTTCGCTCGCTTTGCTCGCTCGATCGACTAGTTTCGAGTAATTTGATGCCAACAGTAAATGATTTTGGAATATTGGCTCTGGTTTTCTTTACATCAAAAGTTCTTTATCTAAACACAAATAGTTACACCAAAATCATGAAAAAAATATGAGCCAATTCAGTACATTCATGAATATATCCGTAAACTTTGCACTTGAAACTAGAGAAATCTACAGAAATAAAAAAAAAATCATTTTTTGTGAACCTGTGTTATAGTGAAAAAGTAAAAACGTATAGACCTAAATTTAGTTCTGACTGACAACATAGCAAAAATTTTTCAATGTTGGTTAACATTTAAGTGGTGGAAATCGTTATAGCTTTTTTTATGAAAAGCCGTAGGTTCACACTCCTCTTAAGCTAATTCAATTAACATTATTTTAATCCTGGGAGTGCACTGGGAGTGAAGAAATAGCATAGAATGCGTGCAGATGCTTATCATCCTGACATGTCGTAAAAGTCGACAGAGAAGTCCTCTCCAACATGGTGGACTATCTGTATGGGCGATGGGCTGATCACCTGTCACCATACGGCTCATCATACCATCGAACGTGGCCACAAGTCTTGTGGCTCTGCCCATTTGTGGATTTCGGGCGTGATGCTATGTATGTATGTATTATTTTAATGAAGATAACAGCATTTCAAAAATATAGAACGGTCATCGTTTAACTTCTGTGTTACAATACTTTTGTATGGCCAGAATAATGTTAAAACGAGGGACGGGTCCACGTTTGATTTATTTTACTTATATAAGAGGGACTTAATTAAATGTTGTCGATGACTCCGCCTCTTTTGCCCTTCTATCACTTCGAAAGATTTCATTATTTTTATGACTTTCTCAAAATATGTATTATAAAATAATTAAATAAGCAAAACCACGAAATAACGAGCGTCTTCAGAATTAATTGATATGAAACTGAAAACATAATAAGTGAACGAATTAAAAAGCTACTTCGTATAAAACAACTTATAACGACAATAAAAAAAGTAAATAATTCAAATTGTTATCAATCAAACTGTGGAAAAGGATCCCAATATATAGGGAAAATGCTTTACTTGTATCTAAAACTAACCTATTAGGTAACAGATTTAAAGCTTCAAATAAAATCTACTAAGAATTTGATAAAATATGTCATAAACATTTCATACATTTACTTTAGTAGCAATTACCACAGGAAATTATAGAAGCGGCCTATTTTAGTAAAAATAATTTGGCTCCATTTCCTTTGAAATTATTATTATTGGGGTAAATGGACATTTGAAACTTGACTTTTATAATTGACACAAATTGGACACTTAAGCCTTCTGAAGTCGGCAACAATTAGCATCATTATTATGATTGTAAGAAAATGAATACTTTATCAAAAGGTTCTTAGTTTTACAAGCTTCAGTTGAAAATAAAATTCTTCGAAATCTTAAATAGGATTAATGGAGTCTAGACAGCCAACATTGATCCAAAAGAGTTAAATTGATATTTAGTCCAATTAAACCACGTTGCCAATTTGTGTATCGAGAACAAATTTTAACAATAACAGAATATTTCTGTTGGAAGTGAACGAAACGTTAGAACGTTTAAACTTTCAAATTGTTTCGATTTGTTTCATAGAGAGCTCTCTTAAGAGCACGTGGGAGCAAGTCTGGAGAGAAGGCGTCTTTTTTTCACTCCAGTTTCAACTTCTTCCGACCTTGGCCTGGAACACCAGCACTCGAGCGTCGTGGACTATGAGGAATTGAAGCAACTTCAAACAGACGTACCATTTAATGGCACATTTTGTCATCCCTAGTAGCATTTTCCGTTGGCATCCATTGGCTAACAGTAGGGAATCCGTGGGGATATGGTTAGTAGTTTGCCCACATAAAACTAACACTGGACCAATATAACAAAAAGATTATCATTACGCCCAACCAATTACCAACGTTGGGCCATCGTTTATACCGCTACCTTTGTTTAAAAACGGTTGGCATTTCTGCATTGTATACAACGAAGGCCCTATTAGATATTAAGTAACGCTGGCACAATTCAGAAAAATATTATCATTAGTTAAGCCCATCCACCCAACGTTGGGCCAATGCTTCTTCTACCGTTTGTTTTAAAATTGTTGGCATTGCTGCATTATATTGTTTCAGTTGGAAACTCTACAATGGCGATTGGTTGTAGGTCTTACGTCAAAAGGACGGCCAAATCTAACCGTTGTCCCATGTGGCCCGACCAAATGGCAACACTAAATGCTATTAGGGATTGCCGTACCGCTCGTGTGACCTTGTTTCTCATCACATTTGCAAAGAAATACGAATACGAGGTTAAGTTTACTATTATAGCACCAAAGTTTTCAGTGATTGATGATGGCCTCAATGTCGCGTGGGTCGGCACGGGCCGTGTTGTGCAGCTGCAAAATTCTCACCGACCGGCGGTCATGAGTTAGTATGGCTACGAACATTTTACGCTCCATTTCAGGCAACTTTATGATGCTATAAGTTTAACTTGACAATACCTATAATCTTAGTCGAGACCCGGCTTAGCCCATGACTTGGCGCCTCGGTGCAGGCGTCGACAATCCTGCTGCATAATGCATTGTATGATTGCAACGACCTTTGAGCGCGGATTATACGGCAGGTCTATTTCGACAATTTTCCACCACTTCCAGATTTTCGCCTTTTGCCGTCTCGCGCTGAAAATCGTTTAGGGTTTTTGTAGGATATTGAGCTTTTGCTTAACTTATAATTAAACAATGATAGCAATTTAATTTTTGTTTAAACCGAGAGGTAATATGCCCAAAGCTGTGATAATTAACAGGGACGCAAAATTGGTCGCAACCTATAAATTAATACGGTTGCTCTAAATTTACTTACAATATAATTAAGTATCTGTAAATGATTCTGTTTGGAAATAATTAAAAGCGATTTTAATTAATAAATTAAGAGGTGCGTCTCGTTTCCTCGGATTTATTCTAACTTGATCCCTCAAAGTTGAAATAATTAAGTTTAATTGAGGGTTTAAGGCAGTAGGGGTACTTAAGTAATGAATAATTGGAACAGGTTTAACTTACTTTCGAAGGAGTCTAAATTTCAAAGTACTGTAATGATTTACAACTTAAGTAAAATAATAACGAATGATAACACTGAAAATGGCAATGGCTTTCTAGACAAAAAAAATAAAAGGAGAAATTTACTCTTGATGACCGTCAAAAGGACTTACAAAGTACCTTAAAGATAAATAAGGAAAGGTATACATATCATAGAAGTCCACTTTGAAGTCAATTAAAACCTACAGAAGGTGGATCTTCTCGTAATACTGTCCAAGGGGAGACAATGCGGGCCATATACCCCTATCCCCTTAGAGTGCCAAAGTATTGGTAGCAGCACCTCAGTTCCTCAATTCTGTACTGTTCAGAGATTAACTCCTATACCATCACTTAAATGTCAAAACCGCGAAAATGGTCGTCAAACAAGAACAAAACCACGACACATTCGCGGTTTTGGCACGTTATTGTTGCCTCTTTCTAGGAAACTTTGACAATATCTCTATTAGCCTGGTTAATTACATTCATTCAAGACCTGTCGTGGTAGAAACCTTTAGATAATGGTAATATCGCAAACGGGAAGAGAAAGGCGTGTTAACGTTATTTATTTAGTGAAAATGAAAGGGTTTTAAGGGAAAAATTCACAAACTTTAACGGTGCTCTTGGCGCGCCATCATTGAGTAACCTCTTCTTTTAAGATACCACTTCTAAATTTACACGAAATCAAACAAGGAACTTAAAAAGGTAAATACAAAAACAGCCCTCATTGTTATAATAGCTCCTGATCTCCAAAGTACAGTTACGACCGTTTCAAGTCACCCATAAATTAAATAAGAATTATACTGAGCCTTGCTTCGGCACTGTATGTTGGCAATGGTGTTTTTTGTGCTATTATGTGAAATTATTTTCCCATGTAGTATTTTTCTTGTTCATCTTTTGCGATTAAAAGTGTATTAAAAAAAAAAATGCTGTCATTTGGTTCTTTAATTTATATACTACGTGTGTGATAAATATTAAGTTTATAAAGTAGATGATCTTGTTACAAGTTGAGGAAAACAAAGTATAAACAGTAGCACCATTTGTTTTAAGTTAATTGAGTTAAACTTATAGATAAAAAAATCAAATGAATGCCAATGCAATGAATGCTACTATATATTAACTACGTGTGCGATAAATATTTAGTTTATAAAGTAGATGATCTTGTTCCAAGTTGAGGGAAGCAAAGTATAAAACAGTAGCACTATTGTTTTAATAAGTTAATTGAGCTAAACTACAGTCCGCGCGCGAGTGCCGTCGTCGGGGTCTGAAGTAAAAGGCGGGTGCAGCTCCCCCGCCACCCGCACGACTCCTATCATTCCCAAATTGTAGTGCTGTCATAACACTGTAACGTGGGCATGATAGGCGAGGCGTGCGGGTGGTGGGGGGAGCTCCAACCGCCTTTTACTTCAGGCCCCGACGGCACTCAACTCACGCGCGGATTGTGTAATATTCTACATTTTAAAAACTCCCGCTAAAACTCAAAAAAAAAACAAACTTACTTGTGGACTGTCAAAATCCTTATTGCATTGGAATAATGTATAGTCCTGTTTGATAAGAACATTCACATGTTTATATTTACGATATTTTTACGTATCGAAACATTTGTGCAACAATGTTTTGCCATTTTAACCACAGAATATCCAGTTCCAAAATTCATCATGTTTACAATGGAATGTTTAACATAAAATCTATTTTATTTACATTACAGTAATGTGAGACTGCAAAATGGAAATTACTTGTATGTAAAATAAACAAAACATGTATTCCATGTAATCAATATTGCTAAGTCAATAACAAAAAAAAATCTTTTGACCGCAAGAATGGATTCTGGGTCTAGAGGCTGCTAAGTGATTTACTAAATCGCCACTAAATTGACAAAATCGGGAATGTGAACGCCAAACACGTACAAAATAAAACATTCGCGGTTTTGGTGTTTTAGCGTCGATACAGTAAATCGGTTAGCAGTTCTGAATAGAGGCCCTGAAGGTGTGTTACGATAGCAATCCTCAAGCCCCCCTGACACGTGATGCTCTACCTATAAACCTCAGTAAACCATATTAATGACGTAGAATCGTGCTTCCCTTGCGTCATGATTTTACTTAAGTCCATGACACATGGTGTTCTTAATAGGCTGACGCAGCGGCAGCGTTACCTGTGTGATTCTCTAGCTCTCAGCGGCTGATCAGCGTATAAACGAAACTAATAATTTAGATTGTAAGGGCAATGTCATTCGGTCTAAATTTGAATGTGTCTCTCATCGCTGATCAGCCGCTGCCCCCGTTAGAGAATCGCATGGCTGGGCGCGTTATAAAGTCTACTATGTTGGCGTTATAATGGAGATACAAAATTACACGGAACTTTGATGCAAATAAAACTTTATACTGCGGTTATGCAAAATGCTGCTCGTTCTTGGAGATCTTACTAAATATACGCTTAATTTAAAAGCTCATTTCTGTGATATCTTAGATTATAGAATAGAGTAAACGATACGTTGTATATTAATTGAACCTATGACTGTAATGCTACGCTGCTCCCGCAAACATCAGCGCCCTAATGAAAAAACAAGATGGCTGTATTTTATTAGTACGTCGATTTCAAACAAGTTTCTTGACAAGTGACAGTATGACCAAATTAAGAAGATTAGAACTCTTCTCAATAAAGGTTCTTAATTTGGTGGTAATAATGCTGGCACAAATAAACACTAAATTGCCAATATTATTTAGTATCATAACCTTACAAGGCCGAACCAATGCGCATGTGTTTTGTATCAATCCGTGTGGCCTGTAGTTGATGTTTTAGGCGGCATGGTTTGATGTCCCTAACGTTTGATCTTTAGTATTGTATACTTAATCTAAGTGTGCTATAGAAGATCGATTTTGACGTTCATTATTTTAAGAAAAGGATTTTTTTTAATAAAGTCTCAAAAGTAAGTAAAGTAAGTAAGTAGTAAAGTCAAGTAGGAAATATTAGCAATTTTATATAAAAACCCGGGTTTTTTTTATATTGCGGCTTATTTTAATGTAGGTCGCATTTTAAAGAACATATTTAACTTAATACATACTCTTAAGACTTTTGTTAGTAAAACACGATGGAGAAATTCAAAATTAAATTTGAATTTGATATTAAACACCTAACTCTATATCCACGCCCAGGTTCTTACATTATTTGTCAACGCGTCTAATTCCTTTAGGAGCCCGCAGGTGACACACAGCTCTTTCCCTGGCTCGAATTTCTGTTCCCTGTTTTGCTGACGGAGCGTTTCTCGCGAACACGGCGGCTGACTCTGATTGTGGTTTGAGAAAATGGCGATGAGTGCAGCTATTTTGGTACGATTAAGCTCCTCCTCCATTAAACTAGCAGTCAAAATCTGTTTTATAAATGATCTTTATTATCTCTTCAACTTTGCATCATTTTAATCTCATTTCATTTTACAATGCAACTGGAAATAATTACCCATTAATCAGTAGTCTGAATAGGGTTGTTCAATGCATATTTGTATCGATATTCCTTTAAAACACAGTATAATTATTAACCTAATTGCTAATATAAAAAAAATCTTCTGTGCAATAACAATTGTTTCAAATAATAAACGGTGAAAAATATCTTGATTGGATTTTTATACAAAAAAAAAATATGAAAGGCGGGCTCGTATTCTTTTATTTAATTAAATAAAACATATGATTGTAGATATGAATTATTTCAGCTACTAATAGAAATACTAGCATGATTGAAATAAAAGGCTTTTTGTTTTATTATTTATTTTATCAACAAATGACAACGGGACGAACTTTACGGTCTTAATAATGCTTAAGAGCCCGTTTACATCCCAAACTTCGTGAAAGTGCATAATATTACAGAACCATGGCGATTATTTCTCGAACGTTAATATATTCGCTTCACGGTCTAGAGTGATATTAAAGTGCAAATCCGTCACGGGGCATCCGCTTATGTTCCTATTACGTACTTAGCTATTGCTATCGTCGAGTTGTTATGAGTTGAAGAAGTTTGAAAAAAAAACCACTATAATAATAATAATAATTCATTTATTTATCGAAATATTATTCATTTCATTACATTAGGTATACAATAAAAATAAAAATAAATAATGTTAAAATTACCAATAAAAAATAAAAATATCCTTAATTATTTAATTATTTAATAGGTTCGATTGCTTCCTACATGGAACTGCATGCAGTGTTCCATGTTAGGGCAGTCGAACCTATCTGCAATCATGGCCAGGATGCTGTTGCCGCTGGCGCGCACTCTGCTCGCTGAGGACGCGCACCGCTTGCGCAGAGTGGTGTAGAAGCAGTCGGTGCGCTATAGTCAACAAGATATTTTTTTGTGTTTGTGTGTGTATTTATAGCCCGTCTATCTTTCTCAGTGACTACTTAAGCAGATTAGCATTTCATTATATACTGCGAACTTTAATGCAAATTTCAAAATCTTTTAAAGCATTACAAATAGGATCATAAGGTGGTTAACCTTTCCGCCATCAGGTTTTTTTTTCAGAACGCAGTGCCAGCTGCGCTAACGGTAACACCCTTTTTGTAATAGACAACCAATTTGTCTAAAAAAAAACCGGACAAGTGCGAGTTAAACTCGTATAGAGAGGGTTCCGTTCCGTACAGATTATCTGAAATTTCCTATGTTAGTTTAAATACCATACACTCCTTATAGGTTTTTCTGTTATCTACAGGTAAACAACTATGTATTTACGGCCAATTTTTTCCTATTTTCCTAAATAACTTACAAACTTTTGGTCTTAAAATTCTGAAAAAAATATATTTAAGTTTTTCACAACAAGACTTTTCATTTGATCTGTCACGCGATATAGTTTGTAACACTTTTTAGGGTTCCGTACCTCAAAAGGAAAAAACGAAACCCTTATAGGATCACTCGTGCGTCTGTCTGTCTGTCTGTCTGTCTGTCCGTCTGTCACAGCCAATTTGCTCTGAAACTACTGGACCGATTGAGCTGAAATTTGGTATACATATGTAAGTCGGTGACCGCAACACGGACGCGTGACGTAAATATATGAGTTTTAAACATGGGGGCCACTTTTAAATAAATCAGAAAGAAGAAAGGTAAATCAGAAAATAAAAAAAAAAAGTTATGAAATCTATATTGTGTGACATATCAAATGAAATGAAGGGCTTATTGTGAGGACTTTAAATATTTTTTTTTCTGAATTTTAAGTAAAATAGTTTGGAAGTTATTTAGGAAAATAGGCGAAAATTGACCATTCCCCTCCCTTATTTCCGAAACTACTGGGGCTAAAATTTTGAAAAAAATAAAGAAAATAGTTCTTTACCTATAGATTACAGGAAAACCTATAAGAAGTCTATGGTATTTAAAGTAACCTAGTAAATTGCAGATAATCATGTACGGAACGGAACCCTCTCCACTTGAGTTTAACTCGCACTTGTCCGGTTTTTTTTAAGCTTCTAATTGCCTCCCCAAAAGTGGCCCACATGTTTAAAATTAATTTGTTTACGTTACTCGTCCGTTTTGCGGTCCTTGACTTACATTATGTGTACCAAATTTTAACTCAATCAGTCCAGTAGTTTTGGCGCAAATTGGCTGTGACAGACGGACAGACAGACAAACAGACACACGAGTGATCCTATAAGGGTTCCGTTTTTTCCTTTTGAGGTACGGAATCCTTAAAAATAGTAGGTTATAAATTTTAACGACTGTGACGCTCATGTGTTTTTACGTTGGCATCCTCGCTGCGAGTGGAAGCGTTAAAATGTACCTCATATTTTATTATTATATTACAAAACATGCATGTACAGTATATAACCTTCCCTGGTCATAGGCTGGCCCACTCACGATCTACTCTCCTTTATCTGCGCTACTCATTGTCCAATAATCTCCCATTTCCTTCTCACCACGTAATAACATCCCTACGCATTTCCATACGCTTTACATATAATTAGGTCGAGCAGGTGGCCCTTCGATTCCGTACAATTTGAACGCCTGGCCCATTCGCGACCGACTTTCTGCGTCGCCACTTGAATTATAAATTGGTTTGAATAAATTCGCCTAATTGGCCTCTTATTGAGGACGCTTGTAGGCGAAATGACGTGTTTTTGTTTTCCTCACAAAAGCTAAAGCTATTGAGCCTAGCTATTTATTAATAAACCTCCCAATTACACGTCTAACCGTGTACGGGTACCCGTGTAGTTAGTCCGTGTTTAACCCGTGAACTAGTACACGGGTAGCCGGGTTATTAAATATCCGCAGCTATTACTCGTTAGTGAAAGCAAGATGCAGATCCCGCCCATTGTCAATAAAAACTAAGATTGATTGCTATAGAAAATGTAAAGTGGTATCTATATCT
Organism: Tortricodes alternella; assembly: GCA_947859335.1. Taxonomy (NCBI): domain Eukaryota; kingdom Metazoa; phylum Arthropoda; class Insecta; order Lepidoptera; family Tortricidae; genus Tortricodes; species Tortricodes alternella. The sequence continues at coordinate 757,591 of OX401979.1, read as the reverse complement.
TTGCTAGACAGACCCGGAAATACCCGACACGGTCCCTCGAAATCGGGGCACGACCGACCGGACCAATATTCATTATCGTAGCAATTCCCAAAGTCACTGGAGTATATTTTAAGGGTTCTGTACCTCAAAAGAAAAAAACGGAGTCCTTATAGGATCACTCGTTTGTCTGCCTGTCTGTCCGTCTGTCACAGCCAATTAGCTCCGAAACTACTAAACCGATTGAGTTAAAATTGTATACAGATTATGTACACAAGTCGGTGACCGCAACACGGAAGCGTAACATAAATATATTATCATGGGGGCCACTTTTGGGGGGTAATTTAGAAAACTATAACAAAAAAAAAAAGATATATCGTGTGACATATCAAGTGAAAAGCCTCGTTGTGAGAATCCTAAATATATATTTTTTTAAATTTCAAAATAAATAGTTTGGAAATTATTTAAGAAAATTGAGGGGGGTGCTTATCTCCGAAACTACTGGGCCTAAAACTTTGAAAAAAAAATACGAAACATAGTTCTTTACCTATATTTTACAGGAAAACCTATAAAAGGTCTATGGTATTTAAAGTAACATACGAATTTCAGATAATCATGTACGGAACGGAACCCACTCCACACGAGTTTAACTCGCACTTTTCCGGTTTTTATAATGTATACGATTAATAATCATATATTTTGTCCTTAATTATGTTTTATTTTCTAATCGGCTGCTTTCAACAGTATTAATCAATACATATAAAACAGTACCGTGACTCACTTATACACAAAGCACAGCCCTAAACAGGTGGTCCTAGCGGTTTGAAATTTGGATGAGATATTTATTCATCAAGTACCCTAGAGTGCACTAAGGATGGATTTTTTTGAAATTCCATCCCTAAAGTGGTGAAAAGGGGTGATAAAGTTTGTATGAAGGTTTAGATGAAGCTGTGGCCGGTCCACTAGTATTAGGTATATATACTCGTAAATTAAACCTCCCGCTCACTGCGTGTTAAGAGGAAGCCTGTAACTCAGCATTCATTGGGACGTATAAAAGTTGTGAATTTTGCTGAGATGGAAATCTTAATAATTTTCATGAGTCAAGTAAGTATTGTGTACTAGCCTCCTTTCTAAAATAGTGAAGCGGAGAAAGCTGTACGCAGTTTATATGTTATTTTTTATGCCTCAACTAAACCTCGCGATATGAATGTGTCCATCAGAGCATTGTTCCTAATCTAACTTACTTTATAGGGTTTCAAACATCTGATACTCTGTTCGACCTTCCTCAGGGAAATGGCTTAGCGTATTCAACCCCGATCCACTTTGCTATTCTTAAATAAAAAATGTTACATTTTGAACCCCATTCTGATCTCCATAAGGGCGTATAGTTGGTTTTGGAATGGCATGTTTTAATTTGGAATGTAGAACACGATCCGGGAAAAAATAATATTTGTCGCATTCGATAAGTAAGTCATTTTTATTAGAGTTAAGTTTGCTTTTGCTCTACGACTCTGGCACCTAATAAAATAAAGCGAACCCTAAGGTTTTTGCCGTCAGATGTTTTACGTCATATCTTAAAAAGTTTGGAATTTTTTCCTGCGTTGTTTAATAAAATAAAAGTCAAGGGTAATATTGACTGACGATCATTGCGTTTATCCGTATGATTTTATAAAGTTACAAGTTCTCTTTTAGGACTATTTACGGTGTCAAAATTAATAGCAATTTTACATAAAGATACGAGTATATACATATTTTATCACAAAGAAGTCTAGCCAGTTGATATTGATCCATCCCTTCGTCGTTTAGATTTCAAAATCGAATATTCGTCGATAATTTTTTCTTAAACAGTCTGTTTCGATAATTTCCGTTTAGAATAAAAAATAAATAAAAAATATCTACGCTGGCTATCTGGACTAATGCAGCCGCTTTTTCAATTATCTCACATAGATACGAGGTAAAGGTTTAAAAGGGCACAGTTTATTTTTATTTTGATTTTAAATTAGATATAATATAGTTTCTATTCAAATAACAAAAGCATACAATCTAATGCGATCGCCTGCGCCTAAATGAAAACATATTTCGTTATAGCATATAATGCAATGGCTGGGTATTTCGCTCGGCGCCGACCGTATTAGACTCGTCGGTAACGAGGGATCGGTTGCCTTCATCAGCCCGGAGACGTGACTTGGATAAAGAACCCATTTTCTGATTCCGAATATGGATCCGATATCTGCGGTTTGATTTGTTAATAAGATGAATTAAAGATATTTGAAATCTCATAGATTATTAATAGAAGATTGTTCAACACGGGATTGAAGCGAGCCATTCCACAGTGGATATGTAAGGTCGAGTAGGAAAGGGTTTTACTCTACTTTTCACTTCAACTGCGAGATAACAAAAAAGAAATACAAAATTACTATAAATAACACAACGAATAATCCACTATAGTTTGCAGCGTTCAATCCAGGAATTCAATAGGTTTTTTATTTAGGTATCCTTGTTGCCAAATGTAAGAAATTTATTAGCTATTTCATCATACAAGTTGTTATGAAAGTTCAACGAGACACCTGTTTGAAATTGTAGACTTAGTTCTTTTATTTTTGAAGTTCAAATTAATTTCTAAAATGGATCATCGAAAAGTCGAGTCGTCTGCAACTTCATTACGGATTACATTAATTTTGTAGTCTGTTGATGATCTTAGTGTTTTCAGCCAGAAAAGTGAAGTACCTATTTTTTAGTCCCTAGGGAAAAATAATTCACTTTAGTCCGTCTACTCAACGATATAATGACACACTTTTTTAAGGCATGAAATAAAGTGGAAATTATGAAAGGTTTCGTCTTTATAATTTTTGTAAAGATTTGGAACACGAAAGATTTCTTTACAAATGCTTGCGTTAATTAATTCAATGAATATTAACTATTTTAATGTGTCTGAGTGTGCATCTCTGTTTGTATGGATCAAACAGCCGTGTCAGATTTTAAATGCGCTCTAACTAAATTTATATATATTAACATATAAATGTAGTTAGAGCGTATATGTATACTAACAAATACACAATTAGTGGACCCGCCGCAGCTTCGCCCGCGGTACTTTCCATACAAACTTTATCACTCCTTCACCGCCATTACAATTACAAGAAATCCCTCCTTAGTGCACCTCTAGCGTACTCAAGGAATGTCTCCTCCAAATTTCAAACCACCATTTCAATCTAGGACCACCCGTTTAGGCTGTGCGTTGTCTATAAGTGAGTAATGGTACTGTTTTATGTGTATCGATGATAACAATAACTACGGCTTTATTATAAACGGCCGTATTTTGCTAAATGCTGCTTTAAAGCCAAATCCGTATGTAATTAGTACAATGTTATTTTGCACTACGGCATCGATATAGAACTGTATGATTCCGGAAAGTTGAAATCCCAATCCCAAAGTACAAAAATATACAAAATTGAAAATAACGCCATCTGTTGCCAAACTTTTTTGTTAGCACCCTGTTCGTGCGTCACGCTACAGTTTTCAGCGAAAGTTTTGATTACGAATCCGAATTTGAATGTTCGTCATTGGCATTCGGAGCAAGTTTGGAAATGGTCGAAACTTTTTTTGTATGATTATGTTTTATGCTCTGATCGTGATCAGGGTCGATTTATTGTATTTTATTATTCTGCTACTAAATATCTGTCAATTTTAACTGTCGTTAATTGTTCACAGTTAAAGTTGATAACGATTAATATCATTGCGAGCTTGCAATTAAACGATAATTGATTGACTGCGATTCGCTTCTCTTTTCAACAAACACCGTTTCATTTTTCTAGCTCATTTCTCGCAAATTTGCTGTATAAAATTTGAATTTTATTATTACCTTATCAAGGTATTTTTTCTACTTTGTGCTCGAGTGATATAAGTCTTTCAGGAATTAAAAGGTTTATCTTTGGCGATACAGGGGTAAGTAAACGATAATGTTTCGCATCAATAGGTGCGTATAAATAACATAATTGATTGCCCCATGTTATTACAGATTCCGTCTGCCGGCAATAAATATTGCTTTACTGACGCGGCAGAAACGAATTATGTTATCATACGGCTCTATTCACAAAGAGAATCATACTACAATGTTTATTGTAGCTGTGTTTATTAATTACAATTTTTATCTGTAGTACACCAATGTGTATGATTGACATTGTTCTAAGTTATAAATAGAGAAAGTGATCATTACGATGAAAGAGGAATATCGCAATGAATTATCACTTTCTTAGTAGTATGACAAAGAAACGTGATATGATGTACCGTAACGGCAAACCAATGCAAAACAGAAGCCCTGCGCCTCTATTCGGGAACGCTAAGTGTTGTTGTAGCGACTCGCGAGCGAGATTTCTCATCCAACTCTTCCGCACGACGCGTAGGTATGCGTAAGAGCGAGATGCGAGTCTCACTCGCGGGTCGCTGCAGTATCACTTAGACATTCTCGAATAGACGCCCTGTTAATGTTAAAAAGGGCACTTATGTTTGCACACCAATTAAAATTTTCATACGATAATAATTGGAAAACACAAGTTACAACAAAGGGCTTGAAACAACTCTCCTCAAGATTTTAAGTAGCTGTAGTGGAGTAATCCTTTTCGTAAACTTAAAACAATAAAGGCCTAACACAAGGGCCCATCAAAATAATCATTTCTCATGAACTTTGCTCAACCTCTGTAATAACTTAGGACTTGTCAACACGCTACTTGTCTGCCTCGTCGAGTCGGCAACGGAACATAAATTCCCGGAACTTTCCAGTCTATCCCTGGGGGATGGGAGGCCCCGTTTGACGGCTGGCTATTACGGCCAATTGTCTTCGTGCAATATTTAGTGGGCCTTATTTTGTGTAATTCTTCAAAGCCTCGAGGGAAATGTTTTCTTGAAACTTTGTGCAAATTCGCCTTAATCCAATTGATTTTATCTTGTTTATATTCGGATTAATTTGTCGATAAAAAGCAACAGATCTTTTTCGTACCTTCGATCAATAAACCCTTAGAAAATATACTAAGCCTTGCTCCTAATTGGAAAGTTTCCCATAACGGCTGTGCCAACTTTTCCACGTTAATACGGGCCGAAATTAAAAAGTTGTGCCTTCTCGCAGAGTTCCCGGATTATTGCCGTCGCTAACAAAGTTTTTCTCGGATCAAACCCATGGAAGAGAAAATTGGTTCCTCGAATATATTCTATGGTGATTGAATTAGTCAAGTTTGATCTAGTATTTGAGGACCTCAAACGTTATTTGATCTATCGTTGATGATACGGCACTGTGTCGAGAGCCAGAAGACTCTCAACTCGAAGTACAGGGTACAGAAATGACATACGGTTATTGCCTTCAGTTGCAGTTGCAGACATAATAATTTTGTGACATTGTTTAATATTATGAGTGAGACGGAAATTGTATGCCTGTTTATTTCAAAATTACAACGAGGACAGCTTTTCCTAATCTATTCGTACTTCATACAGAAATTAGATTTTTGATCGTTGAAAGCCATTTATATAGTCTCATGATATATGATGGATTAGAAACTTAAAAACCGGACAAGTGCGGGTTACACTCGCGTAGAGACGGTTCCGTGACTATATGAAATTTCCTATGATACTATAAAAACCATAAACATCTTAAAGATTTTTCTGTAATCTTTGAGTAAAGAACTATTTTCTGTATTTTTTTCAAATTTTTCTGTGACTTTTCGCCTATTTTCCTAAATAACTTCAAAACCAGAAAATTATAAAAAAAACGAGTGAAAAATAATGATTTAAGATCCTCACAACGAGGCCTTTCATTTGATATGTCACATGCCAAGGTTTGCAAAACTTTTTTAATTTTCTAATTTACCTCTTAATTTTCTGACTTACATAATGTGTACCGAATTTCAACTCAATTGGTCCAGTAGTTTCGGAGCAAATTGGCTGTGACAGACGGACGGAGTCACTAAACAAACAGACAAATATACAGACAGAGGGTCCTATAAGGGTTCCGTTTTTTCGCGCTCATAATCGATTTTTCAATGCTAATAAATAATAAGCAACCAGTTGTGACTGCCGAATAATACCTACAGCTTTATCTCGATAGTCCCTCGTTCTATAAATCACATCTGACCTCGAGTAAAAACACTCCGATTTCCGGTTCTCAACCCGCCCTTCATACATAAGCATGGACCCTTCCGATCGTTTACCGGGAATGATTTGTTGAGTGGAAATTCTGGAACATTCCATTATGCAAACACTCGTAGTTTATTGTCGAGGCGTTGTTGGATTTTTTCTGATGCCTCGCTTACGGGCTGCGGAGCGGTCGAGAGGTGTTCACGAGTTTGACAATATGCCGCACAATAGACGCTCCTTTGAATTTATTCAGGCATATTTTTTCTTTTTTAACTTTTCCTAAAAGTCTGCGGCTTATATTTATTATGAGTTTTGCTAATGTATTTCAAACCTCTGGAAATGGAGTAAAATATTTCAAAGATTCATGGAATACAAACACATGATAAACATTTTCATCGACCGACATCATCAACCCAACGACACATTTCAAACCAAATAAAAAATTTTTTGGTAGAAATGTGGGGTATTTTCAAGTTGTAAATTGAAACTATTCTTATTAAATTTTATGTATTATGGGGATCATTAATAGACTCTTAGATTGTATGCTATATACAGGTTAGTGAAGTGAACTCAAACAGCTTTGGTAACCGTTCACGTGTAATGAGCTAAGTGACAGGATTGATAACGTTGGGAATACGTGAGTGAATATGTTATTTATATATAGGTTCCGCCTCTAAATATTACTACTTAATACCTTTAATAGAATATTCTCAACTATATTTCTTTAAAACTCAATAGGTACTTCAGTTTTCTCTTTAGCCCAAAGTAAACACTTAAGCAAGTCTAAATGGTACAATCGGACACTACAAGGTCAACCATCATTCAAGACGATTTCAGAACCTACTCTTAGTGTATTTTTTTATAATAGCAAACGTCTTGAACTCCTATAGAAATGGCGGCTTAATCCCAAACAAAGTCTGGAAAGCCAGACGTTTGTTATGTATGACTAGAACTTGCACAGGGCTTAATTTTATTTCCACGAGAAAACACTGCATTATAGTGGCCGTCACGAAGAAAAGCTATTCCCATCTTATACCTCAGTGCGTCTCTCTCATACTAGTATTGAAGAAAGAGATAAAGAGATGACTTATCCTCGTGTCATAGGATCTTAGGATCGCAGGATCTTACTCCTGTTTCTTTTTTGGTATCATTAAAGATATCACGTTCCCAGTCGCGTGCACAAATGCATTTCTTGTATAGACAGACGAGATAGCTTCAGAGGTGACACGGAGGTCAAACTTTGTATTGGACTTTCGAACCTCTGTGAACAGGCTGCGATGGGTTTGCTAATGATATTATTTTTTTGTTATGTTTGTTAAAATATAATAAAATAGCAAGTTAAGAGGATTGTGAACCTACGGCTTTTCATACAAAAGGCGATAACGATTCCATATCTTAAATGTTAACCGATTTTGAGCAATTTTTGAAAAGTGGTCAGCCAGAACAAAATCTAGATATATCTACGTTTTGGTTTTGTTCACTATAATCAATAAATTCAGTTTTATTGTTACTTCAGTATTCTCATACAAAACTAATTTCGGCGATTATTTGACTTTGTTGATCTATAATTCATATTCAAAAAACGTATATGCGTAGATTTTGTTCTGACTGACAGCCTTTAAAAAAATTGGTCAAAATTGGTTAATATTTTAGGGGTGGAAACCGTTATCGCCTTTTGTAGACTATTATTTTCTGTTTCTTCACTTTTTGTGTTAGTTTTTAGCTCAAATATCAAAGTTGAAAAAAGACTTACTGCTGAGTTTCTTGCGGCGTTTCTTCTCAGAAGATGTCACCTTTCGAAGCGCTGGTAGATTCAGACATGTGAAATATTTCCATTTTCATTTTCATTTTCTTCTTTAATTAATAATACATTCCGTTTTTGGACAGGCTTATTGCATGACCTCCAGTTGCAATACCGAAAGCTGTTAATAGATGCCACACTGCCTTGATGAGATTGTCATCGCCACTCGCTCACATCATACGGCGAGGTAAATGCGCCAGTTCCTGCCCTCCAACAAACAATTAATTTATGATCATCAGGTAATGTTTGTTCGTTCAACTGATTGGCTTGGCTTATCCGCTTGATTTGTGTTTTCGCAATCGGTTATTAGTACATGCGTTGGATTGGGAGCGTTAAATTAAGAAATTAATTATTCATTGCGATCAAACGCTATGTTGATTTGTAATTTAGCGACGTCGTGTGCACGACAGTTTCAGCCAAGTTAAGAAAAAGTGTTTTAATATATTTTATCTACACCCATATCATAAAACTTCCATTGGTTAATCAAAACCGTAGGAAATGACCACCATTTTGACAACCAATTAGGAAAAACCAGTGCTGCAATAAAGAAATAACATGACTTCTTTATCGTTTTTAGTAAAGAAATGAAATTAATTAGAAAAAGTTGTTTGTAATTTACATTTTAGTTGAAAATATGAATAGTAAGTAGTCTTCTCGGAGTGTGTGTGATGTGAAAATGCGCCGGATATCGGAAATATGCAGCCACGATTGCAAAAAATAACTTGTTGCCAGAAAATATTGTTTCTGAACCCATCATGGAGGATTTATAATATGAGTGTAGATAAAGTTATGTATGCAACTCTGCATAATTTGGCCTTAAAACACACGTGCGATCTTATTATGAAACTCGCCTATGGGCTCGTTTCATGAAAACCGCACTAGTGTTTTAAGGCCTATCATTATGCTACCGTTGCATAAACTACTATTGTCTATGTAGAGAGTTCGACGATAGTTGAAACCTATCGATATAAGATTTTATGGTTAGTTGTTTTATTTTACGTATACAGATATCCTAAATTCGAACTTTCATATTTTGGATTAATGATCACTTTTTCCAAATAAAGTGCAATAACGTACAAATGTTTTTTTTTCTTTATAGTAAGATGGGGGCAAACGAGCAGGCGGGTTACCTGATGGTAAGCAATAACCGCCGCCCACGGACACCCGCAACACCAGGGGAATCACGGATGCGTTCCGGCCCTTTGAGAAAGGAGTAGGCTCGTTTTTGAAGATCCCTAGGTTGTATCGGTCCGGGAACGTTGCTGCAGCAAGCTCATTCCGAATTCCTACCGTACTGTAGCTACCTAAATACAGTAATAGCTGCTTTGTAAATATACTCGTTCTTGAAATAATCATCTTAAATATTTTTTTTCTTTTAAGGGAGGTATAATATTTTGTAAGGCATTGTATAGTTTAATAGTGGGCAATAATATGTAAATGTTAATACTAGAAACATTTTAAATTAAATCATCCAAGTACTGTTTTTGTGCTACTGAAAACAAGCACAAAATAAAAACGAGCGACACTTAAAAAGGCTTAAAAATGCTACATAGAATTTATTCTAGATGAGTATCACAAAGAAAACTTGTCCTTATTTTTGCATCGTGACGTTTTTGATGGAGTTTATTATTCATGATTTGACAAACGGCTAATTATTAGACGATCAATTAATTAGTTATATTGATTGTACTGACCCAAAGCTGTTTTTTTGAGTCAATGGTAACTGACGTAAAATAACAAGCCTTGTAATTAACTGAATGAATAATGAAACATCTTTTAAATTTTAAGTAAAAATGCTTAAAATACTTAAAACTGTAGGCTTTTTAATTATTTTATAAGTACGCGTATTTTAACACATGGTTACAAATTGGCTAAAAGATTAAATTATGTTTTTAGGACCTCCAGAGGATTTTCAAATCATAGAAGAGCAGATTTATCTCTACAATTATGTATGTATACAGATACATGGCGTCACTTTACCTTCTTGATATAAAAAGAAGAGATGACTTCTTTCTTTGAGCGATTGATGATCGCAAGTTTTAACACAAATAAGGGAAAATCTTAACCTACGTAAATAATCTATACATCCTATGTAGTGATTAAGAACAGCGTCCTAGTGGCATCGGATAATCTGAGATACGTTAAGTACATTGAGATCGAAGTATCGCATTTTCTCGGGATAAAAGCTATTCCATGTCCATCTCCGTAACCTAAGCTACGTTAATACCAAATTTCAGGACAATTGGTGCCGTAGTAGGGCTGTGAAGGTGTTATAAACAGACAAACTCACTTTCGCAATTATAATATCAGTATGGAGTGTAATGTTCGTATCAGATGTTTCTATAAATAATATTATATTCTTGTATGATATGATACAGGTACTTTAAATGGATTCGATCTAATTGCAATTCGTCAGGAGTACCAAAATCAATAACGGTACTATCTATTTTTAAAACATACATAATGTACATATTTTAGAAATAGTCAAACGCTACGTTTTGTTAATTTGAGTACGAATATGGAGGTAAGCATTATTAGATGCCAGATCCAGTTGACTGACTCAATTACGGGGAAATGAAATTAACGTCACAGGTAATTCTTACGTTAAATTTACCGGCACGCTCGAGATTCGTTCGTCATTGTCTAATGGATGGGTCGGTAATACAATGAATGTTGATGTTATTTACCCTACATTAGCTTGCTTTTAGTAGGCTTTAGAAATAAGATTGGATGCAATAAAAATCGTAAAAATTACAATATTAAAACAATAATCAAATACCTAATACCTAATTCATTAACTACGTCACTCACCAGTGGCAGAAGAGAAATAGCCAACGCGGCTATAATAGGTTCTATAATAAAACTGTTTCAATAATTGGGCATAATAACGAACTAGAAATGATGAATACTATTATATTTGGTAACTTATATCAATAACAAACAATCTTAAGAACTTACGGTTATTTACGTTTTATTTTAAACCACCACAAAGGCCAAATTGTAGAAAATGTTTAAAGGCAAGGTGTAGACTTTTGCCTCTATTCGGGAACGTCCAAGCAATATTGTAGCGGCTCGCTAGCGAGATTCGCATCCCCCTCTTGCGCATTACGCATCGTGCGAAAGAGTGGAATCCGAATCTCTCTAGCGTGTAGCTACAATATCGCTTGGACATTCCCGAAGAGAGGCCCTTGCCTTAAAACATTTTCTTTGTTAACTCAGTCGTTTCAAAGTATTTACTCATACCGTGGAAAAAAGTAATAATCTTGTCAAACAAAATATAATGTTTCAAACTTTAAAGCTACGTTTCCTTTAGTTGCGTACTAGATCGACTCGCATTAACTAGACTTGTAAGCGAAGAAGCTACTCCTACAACTTCCGCACTTACTAGTTTTAAAGCACACAAATTAAATCCTACAAAATACGTAAATGCTTTTACCGCAACCATATCCGGTACTCAAACCTCATATGAAACTAAAAGGTTAACACCTGCAGCTTGCTTGAGCTTCAGACAAAAAGTCTTAATAAAAGTTTTCCTAATCCACCCTTTCAGGCAAGTTACGGGAGCTTAGAGGCCCAACTTAGGCGCGCTTACCCCACAGAGGGTGCGATAGATTTTAATTAATATATAGATCCCAAGAGTTATTCTGGAGTGCTAATGAGAATTGATGCTTCAAATTATATGGCTAAAGTTTATCGGATAAGGCTCCTGAGATGTAAACTTTTAGTTCAGTTTATTAAGTGTAGTGCAATAATTGTTTTAATAACAAAATAAAAATTTGGTTAACTATTTTCTTGGCAGAAATAAGAATTGGCTACTTGACTATAGTAACAAATATTTATATATTTGTGTGGAACGGTAGCTAAACATAAATAAATGCATGTCAAAGAAACAAAAAGACCATTTTGACTGTTACTTTTTTTTCTATTAAGGGTCAAAAATTGTCAAAATAAGTGAAAAATTGCTTTTTAGTTCTGAATTACTAGTTTTTGACATCCTCATCAAATTTCTGTCATTTTTTAATTCTACGATATTGGCCTAAAAACAGTATTTTCGGAAATAATTGCGAATTTGCGGCTCTGAGCGCGCCAGACTCTTGGCAGCTGGCACAAGGGAGGCCGGCAGCTGGCTTCACGCCTATCCCTCGCCTATGACTGGCACGTTCTTAGAACCGGACACTCTCCGAATTGCTGTATGTCTCCGCCTCGGGGTCCCGGTCTGTCCTCCACATAGGTGTCCCTGTGGCAATAACGTCGACTACCTGGGACACCACGGACTGTCATGTCAAAAAAGTGCGGGCCGCTTCTCCAGGCACGCTGCACTAAATGACGTCATCCGCCGCTCTCTTGCCACCGTCAACGTGCCGACCCGACAGGAACCACCCGGCATTGCCCGGGACGATGGGAAGAGACCGGACGGGATGACGTTAGTTCCATGGAAAATGGGTCGGGTGCTGGTGTGGGACGCAACCTGTGTAGACACGCTGGCCCCGACATATCTCCATGGAACGTCCAAGAGACCCGATGCGTCGGCTGAAGCGGCCGAACAATACAAAAATGACAAGTATAGGGGTCTCGGCTCCGAATATAACTTTGTACCTTTCGGAGTCGAGACCCTCGGTCCGTGGGGTCCTAGCGCACTACGCCTCTTCGGGGAAATCTCGAAGAGGCTGGTTGAGACAACCGGGGACCGAAGAGCTGGCAGCTTCCTCGCACAACGCATCAGCATTGCGATACAGCGAGGAAACGCTGCGAGCATCTTCGGCACAATGCTACGGGGACCTGTTTTAGATTTAATTTAGCTTTCAGTTAGATTTAATTAATTTTATTTAGTGTTATTATTTAGTTTTTATTTAGATTTAATTAATTTTACGTGATATTATATAAGTTGATTATTTGAAATACACAAATGTATAATAAAAAAAAAATTAAAAAAAAATTGCGAATTTCATATATTTTGTATACCAAAACCAATGTAAAAAGACCCCTGACGGCCATATAAAATGTATTACCGTCAGGGCTCTTTTTACATTGGTCGGCTATAAACTCTAACTGAACTGTGACGTCATATTTCAGGGCCATTTTGTATGGACCGTATTTGTGAGTGGTATGAACTAGGACTTTTCAAAGCGTCGTATCTCGATTAAAAACCAACACAATAATGTTTTGCGAACACAGTTGGGTTTCTATGACTCAGTATTTTCCAAAATAAGATGAAATAAAAATCATGCAAGTAGCCAATTATCATTCTTTCTCTCTCTTTTTGGACGAAACTTTGATTTTGAATTATCTGCTCGTACAGGTTATGTTCAAACTATGTTTTAAGCCGAAAAATAATTCTTATTTCTAGCAAATGATTCATTTTTATAAGATTACATTTAAAAAAATACGTCAATCCGTGATCCATTTTGACTTCCTAGAGGAGAACTAACTCACTTAAGCATGGAATAAAAATAGTAAGGATCAGGATTATTTTTATTTTATTATAAATGAAAGCTTTTAGCCCTTATCCGGGCAAAGGCGTTTTACCGACTACATACATGTCTTTATAATTTCAACCTTACTAGTTAAAGTTAGTAGATAAAAGAAAATGATTACAGAATATAATAATGTATAACTTTCCATCCCAATCCCACGCAAACAAAGTCAAGTGGCACAGACAACTAGGATAAAAAATAAACTTTTGAAAATAACGATTATCATTTCTTGTCTATGATTGAACAATGAATTCTACTGGGTTTATTAAAATCTGCTCAATCCATATTCATGTATTGGTCGTCCAATCAACGTCACCGATGTACGCATAACACATACAGCCATACATAACACAGCCGGGATCCTTCACATGGCACCCGTGTCAAACTAGTGCGTACATGTTTATAATGATACTAGCTGACCCGTGCGAATTTTCGCCCTTTATCATACACCGGATAATAATAATAACAATATAATAAAGTGAGAATAAGTAAATGCAAATATTATTAGTAAAAGATATTTTATTTTTGAGAGATAATTGTACTAAGACATTTCATATTTATACAATAGTACCTGGATGACCGAGCCTTGCTCGGCATATTTTTTGGTAAAACGTGTTCTTTTGGAAAAAAATATGCGTGGATAAAGATAGTTTTTCTCACAAAAGAAAAACCTTGAAAAAAAGGAAATTTATATAATCCACTACCACCTGGACTCGAACCGGGGTCTTCTGGCTTCGGAACCGATCGATTTCCCGAACCGAGCTAAATACAACTTTGTGAGTAGTGACGAAATTAACCTTCGTATTCAAATGATATTGTAGCAGTTTTTCATTACCGGAAAACACGGATAAAACAACGTTTTCTTAAAATATAAATATAAATAAATAAATAAATATAAATATAATGAAACCTAGCTATATCAATTTCTCGCCCCCAAAACCCCCTGCATACTAAATTTCATGAAAATCGTTGGAGCCGTTTCCGTGATTCAGATTATATATATATATATATATATATACGCGCGATCGGCGTATTTGTCAGATGTGGACGCACCATAATATTTTTTTAACTTTCCCATGCTACAAAACTTCTTTAAAAACAATGTTAGCAGTTACAATGTGATCATCGTTGACTGTTTGACCGTAGGTCTCTTTAACACAAACATAAATATCACTGAATTTAGGAACTCGTGAAAAAGCCACATATAATTGTCCATGCGAAAAAACAATTGTTAGTTAGTTAAACTTTTTGTCAATAGATGGCGCTCGCGCGATCGTGAGTAGACTATATCGACGGCCGATATCATTCATTAACGACCAATAAATACAACCGTGCAAAATCACTGATTTTACAATATATTGATCGTCATTAGATCATATCAAATAATTTAGGCCAGTACCTAGCCTACCCGACGCGCAGCGCCATCTGTTGACAATTGCCAGCATCATGACATACGTAGTATCTTCTAAGTAGTCTGTGGCCATCACAACGTAGACGACCAATAGATGGCGCTTGCAAATCGCGTGGATTTTACTTATTTTTTAAGGAAAACGTTAATTTTAATCTATTTTTGTATTTTTAAGACGAATCGGAGAACATAAGCTTTAGAATGACGTTTAAATCATTAATTTTGGTAAAGAAATAACGGAGATCTTGAGCGTCTTCAAAAAAATACCTTTTAGAAATAATACTCGTATATATGATGATATTGCACTACAACAGGACGCTGAAATATTTATAAAGTGAATAGTGAACCCGTCACAGCTTCGCCGTCGGTATTATCCAAAGAAACTTTACCATTCAAAAAAACCCTCCTTAGTGCACTCTTAGAGTACCCTGAGAGTGCAC
Organism: Tortricodes alternella; assembly: GCA_947859335.1. Taxonomy (NCBI): domain Eukaryota; kingdom Metazoa; phylum Arthropoda; class Insecta; order Lepidoptera; family Tortricidae; genus Tortricodes; species Tortricodes alternella. The sequence continues at coordinate 742,372 of OX401979.1, read as the reverse complement.
TAAGGAGGGTTTTTAGAATTATCTTCTCCAAATTTCAGAGCGTCTATTCGGGAACGTCTAAGTGATACTCATTACGCGTCGTGCGGAAGAGTGGTCGCAAGTCGCTACAACATCACTTAGCATTCCCGATTAGAGGTGCTGATCTCTAGGATCACCGGTTAAGGCTGTGTATTGTCTGTTAGTCAGTCACGGTACTATCGTATACGTATAGACTAAATAAATAAAGTGGGTAAGCAATATAGAAACTAAGTAATGAGGTATTTAAAAGCTTTAAGACGAGTGTGAACCTACGGCTTTTTATACAAAATGCGATAACGATATACATCCCTTAAATGTTAATCGATTTTGACCAATTTTTGGCAGGTTGTCAGTCAGAACAAAATCCAGGTCTATACGTTTTGTTTTTTTCACGATCATCAATAAATTCAGTTTTATTGCTGTTTCAGTATTCTCATACAAAATTAATTTGGGTGATCATTTTTAACTACCTACCTACATTTAATCTGTCAAAAATTGGTCAAAATCGGTTAACATTTAAGCGGTGGAAATCGTTAGCACCTTATGTATGAAATGTGTGATTTTTGCCGTTGGTTGACAGTCCTCTTAAGGTGACAGTCAAAAGGGTGATCTGTGCATACGCACGGCTCAGCCACGTGCTAGTATAAAAACATAAAAAACCGGACAAGTGCGAGTTAAACTCGCGTGGAGAGGGTTCCGTTGATATATGCAATTTCCTATGTTTCGTTAAATACCATAGACTTCTTATAGGTTTTCCTGTAATCTATAGGTAAAGAACTATTGTCTATTTTTATCTCAGTACTGAAGGCCAAGTATTTAAGGGCGAAATGGTTTTCGTAAATAACTTCAAAACCATTTATTTGAAAATTATGAAAAACATATATTTAAGATCCTCATAGCAAGCCCTTTCATTTGATATGTCACACGCCATAGTTTGCAAAACTTTATATTTTTATTTTTTAATTAGTCGCCCAAAAGTGGGCCGTGGCCCCCATGTTTCAAATTCATTTATTTACATACCAAATTGTTTACTCAATCGGTCCAGTAGTTTCGGAGCATATTGGCTGTGATAGACGGACAGACAGACAGAAACACGAGTAATCCTATAAAGGCTCCGTTTTTTTTTTCCTTTTGCGGTACGGAACCCTAAAAACGATGTAAACGTGACATTTTCGCCACACCTATTTCATATTTGCGTGTATAGTGGTCTCAAAGACAAGCGCTGGCACTGTTAATAATTTCATTTCATAAAATAGACATATATATGTACTGGCTCGGCGTCAAAAACACTTGCACACCGAATGAACTCCGAGCAAAGGAAACCTTATAGAGGCAAAAGGCTCAACAGCGCTCGACCCCGTTCACAATGCACGCCACATTTGGCAGACGCGGCTTGCGAATTTTAAAACAATGCCTTGGTACTAGGCCGGTATTTTACAAAGCTAATAATATCAGTAAAACAAACAAAAACCACTTTAAACATACAGGGATAGGACGATAATGGAAGCAAGGTTGATGTGTAAAATTCTTTGTATTTTACGAAAGCCGAATATCATCGAAATAAACTTTAATGCATATTGGGGCTTATCCAAATGTTGGGATCTTTATGGATTTGGATGCATTGTTTTTCAGAAAATTATTTTATTTTAGTCCGTACAGTTCCGTACCCAAAGGGTAAAAACGGGACCCTATTACTTATAAAGCTCCGATGTCCGTCTGTCCGTCCGTCCGTCTGTCACCAGGTTGTATCTCATGAACCGCGATGATGTATTTCCGCTATAACATCAAATACTAAAAAACAGAATAAAATAAATATTTAAGGGGGCTCCCATACGATACAACAAATGTGATTTTTTTGATCATTTTTGATCGATATCGATAACGGCAAGCCGCTTGAAATATTCACTTTAGAAATAAATAAATAAATAAAAATTAAAATTTAAGGGGTCTCCTATACCTACAACAAACGAGTTCTTTTTGCTTGAGTAAAGATAATGGTACGGAACCCTTCGTGCGCGAGTTCGACTCGCACTTGTTTTACTTGTAAAAGGGTCCGTACTCATGAAGGTTGAAAAACCATGGAATAGATAAGTACTAACGTACAGAAGAAACACTGTCTAACAAAACTAGTATTTAGGCACGAAAGTATGCCTTCTCTCTGCGTTGCATAAGACGTGCTCTTTCGTCTACGCTAGGGTTGGCAGTTGTTTATCCGCGTCTACCAACAACACCAAACAATTAGGCTACTTAATGTCGCGTTAATCGGCCAGCGAGCGAGCGAGCGGCAACCTACTGCGATTTACAGCTCCGAGCTATCTGATGGCCGAGCGTACCTAAAGTGCGGAGTGAGAGTCCCATGTGTATAGTGAATGGTATTGGTCAAAAGAATAAAAAATGGTTGAAAGGGACGATAACGTAAAGTAACTCTGTCTGTGGCGCTTTCACGCCAAAACTACTGAACCGATCTAAATGAAAGGTACACTAATAGTCTAGAGCCATAAAAAGAACATACTTTTTAATGCGAAAAAAAGGTTGCAAAAGGTTGAAGGGGGGGGGGGGGGGGGAAGTTGTATAGAAGTATCGTCAAGTTTAGAGCTAGAAGCTTATTTTCAGGCTGTTGATTCGATATAAATAAATATGACATTCAAAGTTAGTAAAAGTTTTACCCTCAAGGATGTAAAATAACAATAGGTAATTGGGGATGAAAGTTTGTATGGAAATATGTAAGGTTTATGTGTATGTTATTACTTTTATAAGTTTGCGACAAGTCACAAAATATTAAAGATATTCTAATGTAACATTTACGGAGAACTCATATTAATACTTTATACCTTATGTACTTATATACTTAAAATATTTTTTCTTCCGACTACGCTTTAATTTCATCATTATGGCCTTATAAAGTTGCATACAAAATTCATTATTGCACTGTTTTGTATTTTTTTTTTTAATTTGGTTGGTTGATCAAGAAGTTTACATCAACAGCTACCCAATCCGCCCATTCACAGTCCGACGGGCCAGCTGACCACTCTTCTGTGGACTTACTGTTATCAAACCAGTCCAAATACCGGCAGTCATATCGAACCGTGATTGCCCCGTCTAAAATGTTATGCTCAAAGTACTGGCTGATAAGATAGTATGAGTTACTAAAATATTTAAAAAAAACGGGCATAATATGAAAATTAATAGACTAGATACAAGTTTTCTGTGAAAATTATCGGATGTTCGACTTTAGCTTCAGAACCAATGGACCGATTTTAATAAATAGGGTATCTTAAGATTCGGGGAGAACGTGCGAGTGTCATAGGATATATAAAAATTCTAAGGGTGCGTCATAACAGGTGCAAAAATCCTTTTTACGTCGCTAGTTAGGTTTAACTGTACCTTTACGTTTTTTTACCAACTTTTGGCAGTAGTAGAAAGAAAAGCAGATTATGCACCTCGCATCAAGTGATGTGTTATTGCGCTGGTGTTTTTAGAGCCATCACTTGCGTTCGAGCTCCAAACTAACACTCAGCGCAATAATGAATCACTTTCTGCTTGGTGCAACAATCTACTATAATAAGCTCTTTGCAGTGAAACACTGCAAATAGCTCATTAAAGTATTTATTCGTATGTGTCTTATTTGTAAAATAATTAGCCTAAATAAATAAAAATGCTACTCTAAGACATTATTCCACGCAGACGAAGTCGCGGGCACAGCTAGTATATACTTATATATACGAGTGCACCTAGTGCACACAAACTTAACCACTAATTAAAGACTAAGTTCTAGCATTAGACTAACATCCCGCGAAATTAGTAGCAGGAATGTCCAAAGCAGAGGTACCTACCCAAATGTACAAACTCTGTATAAAGTTAGTCGAGTAGTTTTGCTTACTTAACGAACGCTAAACTTAACGAGTGTAACTAAGCCAGTGTAATAACCATTCACAAGTTTTTTCTATAAATAAAATTTTCAAGCGGAAGATGACGTATTTTCCTCCTTTATGTGTAAAACATAAATATAATATATCTTTACTATATTATTGTAAGGATCTGCCATACGGTGCGTCCACATTTGACGAACTTGCCGCGAATGCGCCGTTCGCGAACCGCTCGCGTGCAGCGCGCGGTGCGAACAGTTACAATAAATACAGTTCGCGATGGGCGCGCGAGCGGCGCATTCGCGGTGCGTTCGTCAGATGTGGACGCACCTTTAAGCGATTTTCGCGTTGCTTTTTGGTGTCAAATTCCGAGCTTCTTTCCGAGATCGGAGTTCTTATGACATTGAAAAAAGGTGTATTTTTTGTTAATTCATGCGTTTACTTTTTGTAGTTTCTATGACTTCTAGCGAGCAATAAAAGACAGCGATGAATCAGGCAACATAAGACTGTATAAATGTAATAAGAACTAAGACGTCGGCAATATAGAGCTTCGTAGTTTATAAACTTATAAAAACCTGCGTTACTGCGTTACCATGATGTACTTACTGACTTGTTCAACGCAATTGTATCAAACGCGATATTCTACGTAAATATATTTTTGAGATCGTTGCAGTAAAACTTTTGTACTTGGATAATTTAAAAACAATAGTAGTTTATGCAACGGTTGCATAATGATAGGCCTTAAAACACTAGTGCGGTTTTATGAAACGAGCTTTTAGCGAGTTTCATAATAAGATCGCACGTGTGTTTTAAGGCCAAATTATGCAGAGTTGCATACATAACTTTATCTACACACATATTATAAATCCTCCATGATGGGTTCAGAAACAATATTTTCTGGCAACAAGTTATTTGTTGCATCGTGGCTGCATATTTCCGATATCCGGCGCATTTTCACATCACACACACTTCGAGAAGACTACTTACTATTCATATTTTCAACTAAAATGTAAATTACACATGAACTTTTTCTATTCAATTCAACAAAATTCTACTTTCGTTCAGCAAAACGTCAACGCGGCGCGGCGCGTCAATAATGGCGGCCGTCCGTCAAGACCATTTTTTTTTTAAATCATAGACAAACGGATGAAGTCTCTATTCTCACGTCACTCGAGATGAAATATTGTGCAGTTTATATTAAAAAAACATACTGAATTGACGTTTCGTATCAATAACTGTTTTAATATCTATGGATACTAGAATAGAGACCCACTTGAGTTTGACAGCTGTTCCAAATTTAATCTCATTTCTTTACTAAAAACGATAAAGAAGTCATGTTATTTCTTCATCGCAGCATTGGTTTTTCCTAATTGGTTGTCAAAATGGTGGTCATTTCCTATGGTTTTTGATTAACCAATGGAGGTTTTATGATATGGGTGTAGATAAAACAATGTTTAGTATTGAAAACAAATACAGAATGCCCTTGCAATTAGAAAATAATATAAAAATCGATACAATTAATTGTTCAGCAAGATAAAGATCTTTTTACATCTAATAATATCAATGTTACTTACATTCATGCAATGACTTTTGTTAAATAAAATGAAAACTGACAAATAATAAACTAGTTTTAAGTTTTAGTACAAACATGAAGTTTCTAGAACATCTTATTTTGTTGTAAATTGTCGGAAAAAGAGTCTAGCCGGGTAAGCAAAAAAAAAACTAGAGCAAAGCCAGAAGAGGTTTATGATTATACTAAACGAGTACGGTAAAGCCAAAGTTTTTCATTTGATACTAATAATAGGCTATAGTTCGGAACTAATAAAATAATTACATACCTTCATTAAATACAAGCTCTAACAAAAACATCAGTAGAAAAACGCATACATTAATAATTTAACAAATAAAAACCACAATTTCAAATAGCCTTTTAAAAGTAAGTTTTAAATTTTTTATATCCGCGTGCGCTACGCGCGCTGTATGCGTGCCTATAATATTTGAGGAGTTCCATCGATTCCTCATAGATCCTCTCATCACAACCTTAGAATATTAACACATTTTAATATTCGATGTTAATATTTGTGTTATTATTCTAAGATCACACCTCGACTTTGACTACAACGGGACCAAATTGATTGAAAAATTATTGTTTTTATCGGTAGGGTATACCTCTATACCCTACCGATAAAAGCAATAATTTTTCAAATCGGTTTATAGTTGACGGACTTCTGAGGTATAAACATAAAAAAGAAATATAACCTAATAGAGAACCTCCTCGTTTTTTGAAGTCGGTTAAAAAAATAACCGCATCGAACTGATAACCTTCTCTCTTTAATTAAAAGTCGGTTACAATTACCTGTGTCTATTTTTATTGATTTAATGAAGAGTGATGATATGGATGAAACTAATCACATTTAAACACAAGTATCCAGCGGTACGAGTCGTATTATTTTTCCGAACAATCATGATCCGACAATTTCTTCCTTCAAGTAAATACGTGTGTGACATCAAATACGTCTTGCGGACGCGACTACTTTTTTTCTGTTACAGTAACTTCGAAATTCCAATATGGTTTAATATTATCCTCAAAATTCATTGCTGGCTGTTTCCTCTACTAATGGCTATTTCTGGTATTTACTCTTTAAATGGTAGTTTCACATTGCTTATCCATAGTGCCTCCATAATGATGTTATGGCTACCGAAAATTGTGCACTCTATTCTCAGTGCGTGGTGTTCATTCGGCACAGGCGACTCCTACATCACCGCCTTCTTCACAAGGGAACCGCTTACCGACGTTACCCTCGATTCCTCCAGAATATTTTTTAAACTGGATAAAGCCATTAAAATTCTTTACTGGTCCATTATTATTTACAAAATATTAGATACAATCTTTTTTTATCGGCCTAATTCGAAAGTTCCATTTGTTTGTACTTTTGGGATTTTTATGAACGAAATGCACTTCTATTTCACTTTTACTATTCCATTTATGGTTATAAGCCTGCTTAGCAGCCGACTTATAGTTTTGCGGAGGAAAATGGAAAGATACGGATTCCGGAATATAAGGGACCTTGAATTTGGAAAGAGCATCTACTGTGAGATGTACTCGAGGATCTTAAAAAGATTCTACTTGACTGGTAATCCGTTAAAGTCTACAGTAAGTAGAATATAAATATTTTGATCGAAAACTTTCAAATCAGTGCCGTTCCTAATATATTTGGTTGCTTGTTTCAGATATTACTAAATTTAATTGCCTGCACTATGCAAATCTTAATAACCATTGCATATTGTATAGTATTTGGCAATAATTTGGTAAGGTTTTCTGCTGATTATTTGATAAAATTATATTTGTGCACAAAATAATCCAAGCTAGCGAAAGTTAGCACATTTTATTATATTTATTAGCCCTTGAAACACGAAAACCAAAGTGTTGATACTATTTTACGTTTATTTTAGTCTGATCAATGCTCTCGATTGATGAGGAGAGTGGTGTGATGACCGGCACCTGTTACCTACCTAATTATTTTTTAGCTTTTAGTACATTACGAGTATCTGCATAATATAAATTTAAAACCATTAAACTTAAAACATATTTTTTACTCATTTTATTTAATTTACAGATATAAATTTTCAACATTTACAAAAAAAAAAACTATAGTTTAGATTCTTTTTTGTGTTTAACTGAATCATGTGTTTTTTAGATAAAAATAGAACATACTTTGGATCTCATTGGCTATTTCTTAATTGTGGTCCAGCGTGGTACCAGCATCTTGCTTCCATGCGTTCTTCTGGAGATATCTGCACGACACGTCGAGGCACTGAGAGCATTCGTAGCCATGGAACTCATTAAACACCCCATTAAGTACCTCCAATACTATTATAGATTCCTATTCTTCAACCATCACTACTTATTAATTAAAAGAAACAAAAAACCCGACCGCATAACCTCAAAAAGAAATGAAGAAGACATTGATTCTGCCAGGCTCGTGGGGCCGATATGGAAATAGCAATCGGTGATTTCAACTAGGTAGGTATCCACCATATACCATATCGGCCTCACAAGCCTGGCAGAATCAATGTCTTGTTTGTTTATTTTTGAGTTTATGTAGTCGGGTTTTTGTTTCTTTTAATTAATATATTTTTTATTTTCATCGTCTTAAGTTGTGTTAATTGCTTTATTTTTTATGTTATTAAGACCTATTACGCGTTTATGTAAGCACTTTATCACAGCTTTATTATAATTATTGAAAATTTAAGTGTGTATGGCTGCCATGGGTTGCTTACCACCTTTAAATTGTTAAAGATCCTAAATGGTCATTCGAAATGAAAAATAATAAGAAAAACCTAAAAAATGAGATTCCAATACCTATTCAATTATATCCCAATTATCACAGTTCGTCGATTTTGATTTTTTCTCTTTTAAAACATATCTGATTGTCGCCATATTGAATTTTGATTAATGTCATGTCTTTAGTGATACTCGCAAGATTAAGACAAATCAAAAGACGTAAGAATCATCAAAATCGTTCCACGCGTTTGGTCTCTGGAGCGCCACAAAGGAACAAACATACATAGGCTAGGCATAGGCTGATAAACACATTATCTTTTTCGTCGGGTAAAAAAGGAAGTCGGTAAATATTCGTAATTCCCTCTTTGACAGTTCGAGTTTTAATGAATTATATTTTCCATGGCAGGTGAGCGCGAGCGACGCGCCATGTTGGATTTCTTGGCGCTTACGGAAATGGCGCCCGCGCAGCTCGCGCTGTGCCGCGCGGTCTCCTTCGACGCGCGCCTGGTGCTGGGCGTGTTCACTATCTGCTCTTCGTACGTGATCATACTGATCCAGGTGCTGACGTGAAGTCATTGAAATTGTCAAGTTCAAGTACATTTGAAGACAGTTTTGTATTGGTAGAGCCAAACAGTAATCCTCACTAGATAGATGATTACCGTTCGAAGGGGCCGGCTCGACCGGTAGTACCACACTCTCAGAGAATATCGGCGTAAAGTAATAGCTTGCTATTGCGTTTCGTACGGTGAGTGACGAGATCCGGAGGCCTATTCCCTCAACCCCATCCCATCCCCATTCCCCATCCTCCCTAGACTGGGAACGCTTTGGCAGCACCTCTGGTGTTGCAGATATCCATGGGCGGCGGTGACCACTTTCCATCAGGTGGGCCGTCTGGCTGTTTGTCAGCCTACTCCTTTCTCTAAGGGCCAGCAACGCATCTGTGACTACCTTGGTGTTGCGGGTGTTTGTGGCGGTGGTGATTGCTTACCATCAGGTAAACCGCCTACTCCTTTGCCCCCCTCTTACTATAAAAAGAGAGTTTTAGTAGTACTATTAATAAATTATTCCTCATAATATTGTTTTGCTTTTACTATGTTTCCTTAATTCATTATGCAACCTGGGGGGTGTCCTATCAAAATCTCGCCAATCATTTAGCAAAGCTACGTAACTAACCTAACCTAACTTGGGGACCTTCACTGCTCGCACTCAAGAGTAAATTGACAACTCTATATTATTCATATTATTATTATTATGCTTATTAGTCTATTTGAAGTAAAGCCAGTTGCTTGTCTCTTTGGTCTTACCAAATGGCCCATGCGTACTAATCTGAAAAAATGCTGTTTTATATGCAGCTTGGACAGGAGTTTTAATAAAAGGTATAATATTGTATGTAGGTCAGCAGCCATTTTGAGATTCATGAGACTGGCTAGTCATTACGGATTTTTACGAATTCATACGATCTCAGTCAGATTCTGACTCAATTTCTTTCAGTTCTTTTCGACAAATTACTTCAATTACTTTTTAAGTTTTATTTAAATATGTATGTTTGTCTGTAAGGTATTAATGTATTGGCAAATATTAATAAAAATGGAATGTAACTTCGGGTTCATTAAATTAATAATATAAAATAAAGTGTACAGTTCCCCTGTGATCTTTTGAACTGCATTTTTCTTGTCTAATTCACCACTTTTTGTTATTTTCGATTAGACACTAGCACGCTCAATAAAAACCGCAAAGAGTTTCTTAAGACGCTGACCAGAGCCATTGACCTTGAGTAATCGGTCACTGTCTGTTTGCACAGGAGTGAACGAGAAGCGCTGTGCGGTGTTTTTTTTTCTGTTTAATCTGCTATCCGTCATCTAAAAAATGATCAGATGGGTTGTATGAGGAAGGATGTTACGGCAAGAAGGAACCAATGTCCCTCTCCCTAGTCGGAGAGCACGTCGGCTCTTTTGAGTCTCTTGATAGGGTTGGGCAACAGCAGCGTGTGTGATAAAGGGTTCGGGTGATTCGTTAGTCAGTCCTTATAGTTGACTGAGTAGCGTTTTGCTTCTTCCAGGATAGTGGGCATTACGGATACTCGTGAATTTTCGAGTTGCGAGCAAACCAAGGAGCTACATATAAGACCTTTAGAATGTTGTTTTGTGCTCTTTGAAGACAAAGTATGTTAGATTTGCTGGCTGAAGACGAAAGTTGAATTCCATAGGTCCATATAGGTTTGATGACGGAGCAGTACACTCTTAGTTTGTTGCTCAATGATAAGGTGGATTATATAAGTAAACAAACAAATTAGCAATTTTTAGGGTTTCGTAACCAAAGGGTAAAACGGGACCCTATTACTAAGACTCCTCTGTCCATCCGTCTGTCTGTCTGTCTGTCTGTCTGTCCGTCTGCGTGTTGCAGCTATAACAACAAATACTAAAAAAACAGCATAAAATAAATATTTAAGGGGGCTCTCATACAACAAACGTGATTTTTTTGCTGTTTTTCCTCGATATTGATAGACGGCAGCAGGAAGACGCTTGAAATATTCACAAAATATTAAGCTATATATTCTCTTTAAAAATAAATAATTAAATTAAAATAAAACAAATATTGGGAAAACAGGTGAAAATTTAACATTCCCCCTTATCTCCGACACTACTGGGCCTAAAATTATGAAAAAATACAGAATATAATGCTTTACCTTTAAATTACAGGAAAACCTATAAGAAGTCTATGGTTTAACTCGCACTTGTCCGGTTTATTTTTAATATTATTCAAGAGACTTCGTTGCATCTCGTTTACGCACGAGTATGTTGAAGGGGTAAGAGGAAATATTATTTACAGGCCCAGTTTAATCTGTTTACGTCTCAGCCACATTACGCCCATTATTTTTCAATTTAAAACCATTAAGGATCGCTCTTCATTCTTAATTTTTACTCTCTGCCCAGCATCATTAATATAATCCGGAAAACAATACGCTTACGAATTCGGGACTAAGAAATAGAATGGGCCATATTTACATAATTATACGGAGCGGATACGTAAAAATGTACAACGGTGATCTAAAAACAGTGGGTAAATGATTTCACTGAAAAAAATGTGAGGGTTAGATGAATAAACAAATTACTGCTAATATCAACCAAGTGATTATATCGAACAGAGCTTTCAAAGCTGTTGGCTAAAATCAAAAAAATCGCATGTCCGTAATTTACAAAACTGTCTCTAATGTATGTAGCCGTAAAATTGTAGACAAGCCAAATTGGTACTTTGCTGTGGCTTCATGTTTTCCGTGTAGTAGAAGAGGAAGTATATTGGTCACAGACCATATCCTAGAGACACTGCTTAGCTTTACTTTTACTAGTAAATAAAGCTGCCGCACTTGCGGGACGCGCGGGGTTTTTAGAGCGCTGTGATTAGTGAGGAGCTCCGCCGCTGGCTTTTTGCCTATACTAGCAGCGGCGGTTGCCCGGCTATACGGAGTCTATTGCATATTGGTCTGTGATATTGGTAGTTTAGTAGTAGCCTGGTCTGACGCGCGGACTCTCGTGTATAGGCTGGCGGATTCAATCCCGGCACCTCTGGGATTTTGAGATCGCATGTGCAGAATTCAATTAGATATTTACCACAAACATTTGAGTAAATGAAAACATCCCGAGAAAATCTCTGCGAAGTATTTATAACATTAATATAATAAATCAAAGGATAAACTTTACACAAAAATCGATGTATTCCCAAATTAAGCTCTAAGGATTTATGTTAAGGTTATAAAGATAAATAAATACATAAATACATAGGAAACATCCATGACTCAGGAACAAACATTCGTGCTCAGCATACAAATATTGGCCCCTTAGAATATTAACGCATTAGAAACCAAGTTCGAGCGCAAAATTTGAAGCAACAAAATCGGAGCCATTTATGGCTCCAAACGCCATGAAACGGTATGAAAAGCCGTAAGTTCACACACGCAAGTTCACTCAGCATAACGCTGAGGTGTTCGACACCAGCATCACCGATTTTCAACCAGCACCGTCTGTGACTCACGAAGTGCTATAAAATCATACTGCACACTTATTTACTTTTACTTACCATATTCTGATTTTCTCCTCTGCTGCACTGGGAGTAAAGAAATAGCATAGAATGTGTGCAGATGCTTATCATCCTGGCGTGTGGCAGCATCTGCACGCATTCTATGCTATTTCTTCACTCCCAGTGCAGCAGAGGAGTGTTGTATATTGACTAAGAAGCAAAATGCCTACCAGGCAATATGACTATGCAGCACTTGAACTTTATTGTATATTGACTAAGAAGCAAAATGCCTACCCAACTAAGTCCTCTCCAACATGGTGGACTATCTGTATGGGCGATGGGCTAATCACCTGTCACCATACGGTTCATCATACCATCTTAGGACTAATTAATCGAACGTGGCCACAAGTAGTCTTGTGGCTCTGCCCAACCCATTAGGGATTTCGGGCGTGATGCTATGTATGTATGTATGTATGTATGTATGTATGTATTCTGATTTTGTTGAGGATCTGGTTCTATCTGTGTGTTATTTTTCTCGCAATTTTGCTACGAAAGCTCTTGAGGTTAAGATATATAAATCAGATTAATTGAGATTGGAGTCAACACATTTGCACTACTGTTTGGCTTTGCCTGTGGGAGCCACACATTTATTTTGTAACGCTCGTTGGCCGCAGCCGTGCGCGATCATCGCTGAATTATGTGCACCTTACAAAAACAACTCCTGCCGCCGCAAGAGGTAATTTCTCAAATTTAAATTCTCACCCTCGATTATTGAATAGAATTTCTAAGTTCTTCTCGGGTGTAATAATATCTTTAAAAATATCGATATCTTCAATGAAAGTTTGTATCCTAAATTTAATTTGTAACTGTGAGAAAATATTTCAAGGATGGTTTTCTTCTGTTTGGATAGGCAAAATTGGTTTGCCAAAGCAGTTTGGTGCTAAAATATTAAATTAAAAATAAGAAACCAATTAATACCAGAAATAAACATGGCATAATGGCGAATTATTGTCACAAATAGTCGGACATGTTTCGGAATCTTGTGGAGTGTGGAGAGTATGGAGTTGAGTGCGGTCGCTGTCAAAGCAGTCCGCGCACTGCCCGCCGCCTCACGAAAGTTTTAAATTGACTAAGTAAACCATTAAGCATTTATTTCTAGTTCTTATTTGGACAAGAAACCACGCAGACAGCAAATCGATGGTGTGATTCTGGCCGCCAAGGATGTCTGAGAAGTAACACGAATTTCTACTTTAAGTCAAGGTAATGTAGGACTTTTTTACCCTGTATACGCTGTCACGCATAGTCGACAACGGCGTCCTAAAGGTTAAATAACATTTCGTCACGGAACTCGACAGCGGGCCTAACTGACCCGTCAGTGCATATAAACTAGATGTTTGTGGCCAACGCTCTTTATATTTTGATATGTAACCTATTTTTGTATGCATTATTTGTACGTGGCCTGCAAGTCCCCCTCGTGTCAGCTAATTAGAAGAAATGGCTGTGAGCCTCAGTCGCTGTTCATCCTAGTTGGCACGAGGACGATTTCCAGGCCTAAACCGTTTCTTTATCACGTCACTGTTGTAGCTCTATTTCTGTAGGAATAAACACCCTTTCATATTTATACATAATTAGTTTTCCACAATGTTCGTGCGTGTCTTCGAATTGGGCAGTTTGCAACCCTGCTGACTGTATTCGTAGGTACCTAGCTCCGCATAATGCCTACGACCGCATGGGTCACTTAATAATTGTCAGGTGAGATAAGGGGTGAAAAGTGGGTCTATATTGACTCCCTTCGCTTCGCTTCGCTCCCGCCTTAGCCTTCTGAAACTAACCAATCCAAATAGCTTCTGCTCCGACCCATTTTGCTCGCTCGCTTCGCTCGCTGGCTCACTGACAATTACCATTTGTAGTCATAATATGTCAACTTCTTCAGCATAACATCTTACAACCAAGCAAGATACTTTCGAAATATTGAAAAATACCATTATTCATTTTAGACAATGAAACGGTATGGGTAAAAATAATTAGATCTTTAAAATATATAGCTTACAATATTTCTGAATAATAATCGATATGTCTTTGTATGTTATAGATATAAATTTTATGACTTTTGAAAATTATAGTGTGTAACAATATGGATTATTAACGTTAGAATTATTAAGGTTATGCTTTACAACATTTATGACTTTCGATAATTATGAGCATAAAGAATATATGGGAATAAATTTCTGACTTTCAAAATTCGAAACAATAAGTTTATGGGTAACAAGGGGATCCCATGAAAAGTAGTTGAAAATAACATTACATAGCTGATGGAAAGTGGTTACCGCCGCCAATGGACATTTACAATCCCAGAGGTGTTGCCAATGTGTTGCATGTCTAGGGGGGCGGGGAATAGAGGTATGCCATAGAGCATTGAGGGATGGGCTTACGGATCTTGACTAAAAAGAATAATAATATCAATAAATTCTAGCTTTAAAATATCAGTCGGCTCCCCGTATTCGGGCCCATCTCTATTATCCCTCTGGATCGAGCAAATGCCCTTACCATTAATTCAGTTTCAAAGTTTTTTCATGCCTGACTGCTCCCTGATCAAATATTCGATACAGGATCTCCAGGCCAGGAGAATGGCGAGCACAGGTTAAGAAAATAAAAATACAAATAAGTTTCAAATAACAAAAAAAAGCATTAGTCTTTACTCGCGAGAAATCCATAATTCCATTTCTCAGGCATCAAGTTTTTTATCTAAATCTATCTTTTCAACCGTACCATCCACTAAAAATATATTCTTTTATACAGCATCATTATTCATTTTTACGACATCATTGATTTAATTAGAATATTATTAATCAATACAAAGGGACCAATTGGAAACGGTGTCTTTTTAATTCTCGGTTTCGTATAACACCTAGCATCAAGTTTTACGTTTCTTATTTTAAGTGACTTTTTTTGCGAACGCACTTTCGAATTGGCCTCAATCTCAATTATCTTCACGATCATATTAAACTTAAGTCATTTAACTAGTTTATTGACTGCATCTGAGTCTTTATTAATTTCATTGAAACGCAATCTGAAAGCATTGTCCAGATGAACTTGCACGCTCATTTCGAAGCTCCATCCAAAGGTATTCCATGCAAACTTTATCCAACTTGACATTCCGCCAAATCACATTTGCAAACACAATCATTGCCCCTCAACCTAATACTCCTAAACTTATCGTCGATAATCCAGTGCGTTCATGTTTGCAAACAGCAAATAAATCGTTGTCGCTATTTTATTTCTGCATGCATTGTGTAGATCCATAGTCTTTGCTCACTTGTGATAAGGTGTAAATATGTGTGCTTCTTGATGATTTGAGCGCGAAGTTATATTGGTAGGGCTGACTGCACAAGGTTCGTTCGGGCTCCGTAATCTGAATCCTCGTGGGACGGTGACAATAACACAGATATTGGAAAAGTTACTTTGGGAAGTTGGTCTCGTCTACCTTGCCCAATGGGATAGTTCCGCGCGCTTGACAGACGTTACACATTATTTCGAGTTCACTACATTAAGACTTTGTATAAAGATTATTATGAATAAATGATGTTTACTGATGAGATTATTTCTAAACTGTATGTAAGGTTGTCTGGAAGAGATCGCTACTTAGCGATAAGACCGCCTATTGTATACCTATTTCTTTGTCTTTTTCCAATATGTCTTATGTGGCGTTCAATAAAGAGTATTTGTATTGTATTGTATTGTAAGCCAAGTGTTGGTATATTTGAGTTTAAAAAGTTTGCTCACTTATGTGTTTTTAATAAAAATAACTGTCATTTTAGTCAGATCATAAAATCAAATGAGGTGAAGAAATATGTTTCTCATTCCAAAAAGAAAAATATTTTAAGATTCATAACTGTCCAGCCAACTATTAAGCATTTATAAAATAATATCAAAATGTACTTCACCTTTCTATTTATACAACAAATCAATCAATATTGATCATGAAACGAAGTACATTAGTGCGATTAAACTTACATAAAAATTATTAGACAGACTTTGATCGATCGATTTGAGGCAGACTATTATAGTAATGATATACGAAACGAGTACGTTTCGTAAATGATTACTATCAGACATATTTTATATGGTGGAGGTGGGGTGGGAGGAAGGGTGGGTGGAAGAGTTTTTATTGATTCTTGCATCGATTTAAATCGTTATATTACAATTTACAGTGATAAGCTGTAGCCAAAATCATGAATGGGTGCGTGAACTGCGAAAAATAGCGACATCTCCTTTTCTGCTACTGTAACAATTGCGTTCTCTTTGGCGGTCGTCCGCGCAGGTACGATTGGTTAATTCGCGGCACGTAAGTTGAACTTAATCATGAATGCGCAGAACACATTTACGGGTCTCAATCGAAGTGCGGTATGAGGTGCGATGCGAGGAGCCGCGATTAACCATAGTTTATTTGTGCGCATGAACGCCATTTTGGTTCAACGTAAGTGCCGGGAATTATAACTGACCTGCTGCTCAATTACGTATCAAAAATTGGTATCGCTTTCGAGAAAAGTAAACCAATTGTACCCTTATTAACATCGAGTGATGACTAAATTGGTTTGCATTTCGAGCCAAACCGATACCAATTGTGTTACGTAATTGAGCTGCCGGACTTGTATTCGACATTTCCTAAATAATATTGCAAATTATTTTGCTACCATATGGTAGCTCTTATTATCTTGATATTAAAGGCGGCCGCATTGGAAAACCAACTAACGCTTAGGCACTGTCGAATAGAGGCCCTTGGTTTTGAGGCTTTTTAGGCAATGCGCAATATGCGGCTGCCTTTTTTGTCAATAAGAGCTATCATATCGTAGCAAAACAATTTGCGATATCGCTTAGGCAATGTGATATTTACAGCTTGAGTTATTTTAATAATCATTAATACTCTTAGTAAGATCATTATCGCATGTCAAAAAGATAGGAAGTGCATGGAAAATATGAACATTAGAAATTTTATAGCCTATTGTAAGATATAATCGGTTTATTTTAAATTAGAAACTAGAAACTATAAGATGTTCACCCTCACAACATAAAATAAAGAATGTTGTCTCTCTTGTCTCATAAGAGCCTTAATTCTCAAATTAAGAAGAATTAAGGCTCTTATGAGACAATTTACAAAACATGCCAATTCAATCGTATCAACGTTATCAGCGTAATCCAATTAAGTATGTCTGTGGCAAAAAGGATTATCGTAGTAAAGTTTTTCTTTATTTAGCATTAGAGATACATGCAATAAAATATAGGATTGTCGGGTGGGTATTTGTCGCTGAGCGCCGACGTAATCGGCTCAAAGAATGTGGGTACAGTCGCAACCAAAAGTGTTGATTACAAAGGAGGGAACATTAATTTAGTTCAAAATAAAATCAATACATATAAAACAGTACTGTGATTCACTTATAGACAACGCACAGCCTAAACGGGTGGTCATGGAGGTTTGAAATTTGGAGGAGATATTTCACGAGTACCTTATAGGTGCACTAAGGAGGGATTTTTTGAAATTCCATCCCTAAAGGGGTGAAAAGAGGTGATAAAGATAATACCGTGGGCGAAACTGTGGTGGGTCGAATTTTTCGACGAAGTAATCTAACAAAATAATACTGTGGTCTCACGAATGTTAATGTATAATTTTGTTCATATTCGTATTCTTTAGTCATACTTAGCTTTTATTAGACATCGTGAGTGCGTGCGTGCGTGCATACTGTGTGTGTTATAGTTCCGTAGCTAAATTTTTATTCTTGGAAAATTAACTAGTTCCGAGGGATCGACGATTACCGAATTCGACGCGGACAAAGTTGCAGAAAAAAGCTGGTCTTATCAAATATGTATGTTTAACCCAAAGGTTTCAATTGCATCGTTAAACATACTTTGGATCTTTATAGTAAACATTAGTGTCACGCAACTGTACCCTTAGTTCTCGGCGCCATTTTTACTTTAGGTGTATCGCTGTAGGTAGGAGTCAGGCAGGACTGAGCCCTATTCCAGTTTCAAATGGGATTGCCGTTCACAAAGAAAGTTGTGGGTTGAAGTTATCAATCGGCTTTATAAAACGAATATTGTTAAGTATACTATTTGTACTTAAGACGCTGTCTGTTTGCACCGGAGTGAACAAAAGCAATGTGCGGTTTTTTGTGTGGGGAAAATAAAAACCGGATGAATTATATAAGTAAACACACTATACGTAAAATATAACTGTCATTTTTTTAGAACGGGCGTGATGTAAGTAATGGTGTTTATAATTATAGACCCATAAGTAGAAAAATTAAGACATATAACTGTTTAAAGAGGATTTCAGTCGTAACTTCAGGTTTTTTTCTATTGTATCGATTTAATCAAATCGTGTTTTTTCAATAATATGATGAAATTAAAGTATATTTTTTTCGCTTTGCCATATCACATATTATTTGTTAAAAAAGCTAATAATTGAGGTTATCAGCTATAGCTACGCTATTATTTGCAGTACTTTTTGCGTTAAAACGTTTTTCTTGAACCAACATTGGAAATGGTTCCATACGTTATTGAACCAAACCTAAGAAGCTGAATGATAATTCGGTGCTGGTTGACAAAAATTACCCAGAATTACCATAAAGCGCGCTGTTTCTCACTTCTCACACATTTTGGCAGAAGCAAGGTCTGCAATGGCCTACAATATAATAAAATGGAACACAGATTTTTAGGTACAAAACGAAAATAAGAAACCAGACAAGGGCAAGTCAAACTCGCGTTGAGAGGGTTCCGTGATTACTTATATGATATTTCCTATGTTACTTTAAATACCATACACTTCTTTTAGGTTTTCCTGTAATCTATAGATTAAGGCCAATTTTCTGTATTTTTTCAAAATTTTAAGCCCCATAGGTATGGTGATAACGAGGAGGGACGTTCAATTTTCACCTATTTTCAGAAATAACTTCAAAACCACTTTTATCTTAAAATTATAAAAAAATATATTTCATTTGATATGTCACACGATACAGTATACATTTTTTTATAATTTGCCCCGAAAAGCTTAAAACTTCAAAACCATTTATTTTAAAATTATAATAAAAACATATTTAAGATCCTCATAGCAAGGCTTTTCATTTGATATGTCACACGCCATAGTTTGCAAAACAACCTTTTTTTATTTTCTAATTAGCCCCCCAAAAGTGGCCCAATGTTTAAAATTCATTTATTTACGTTACGTCCGTGTTGCAGTTACCAACTTACATACTCGTATGTGTATCAAATTTCAACTCAATCGGTCCTGTAGTTTCGGAGCAAATTTTGCTGGAATCTTTTCCTTTTGAGGTACGGAGCCCTAAAATATACAATATCTTTTTTTTCGCTTTCATAAATATAATACTTACTCAGTTTTTCTAACCACATTGTGCGCAATAACTAATATTGAAAGCTAGGGTTAGTTTAATTAAGCGCCCGGCAGTTAGCGTGCAATCGAAAACTTATTTTTTTTATCACTTCATCCGCTGAAATATTCAAGGGGTGTAAACCGGCTCTGCGGAACGACTGTCTAGAAGCCCGGGCTACACCAGGAGTAGGTACAGAATATCAAAAAAGCATCAATCATCCATTTTTACCCGACTAAACGGAAGCAACTTACTCTAGTTGTGAAATTGAACCTCATAAACTGTGATAGTTAGACAGTTGAAATGTTCACAGATTATGTATTTCTGTTGCCGCTATAAAAAACAAATACTAAAAGTTAGAATAAAATAAATATTTAAGGGGGCTCCCATACAACAAACGTGATTTTTTTGCCGTTTTTGTAGATAATGGCACTTGGCCGGTTTTTTGTTTTTACTTACTTTTACCATCATGTTTGGTATGGTATGAGATATTCAATCAATCAAGTTGTGAATAATCTGCAGATATCTTTTTAAAAACAATGATATTGTATAATACACTCACAAGTTTCTCATAGATAGCGTTAATGACAATAATGTCTTGAAAACATTGATAGGTAATGAAACGGCGTCTGGACCAAGACAGGTAGCACTAAACCAATTGATAATCAACTTCTGCTTGGCGTCCTAAGTTCGATTCGAGATGCTTCTTAGGAGACCCTAGCTTCTTAGGAGAGCATGCCTAAGCATGCTAAATGTATAAGGGTCATTCTTGAGAGTTGGATTATTCATCTCATTAACTTGGCGTTTTTTATTTTATAAAATTTTGACTTAGTTACAATTAAATATGTAATTTTATTTTATTATAAGCATATTTATCGAATTGGCCTCGCTTTCGGTCAATTTGGTAGGTAGATATACCACTTTATTTTTTTAACTGTCAGGCAAATGATATAAGACGAATAACGAATAATTCAATTAACTTGAAATGATTATTTTTAAATTTCAATATTTATAACAAATCTGGGAGAGATTACTGGTTGAGGACTCTAGTATCGATAAGTGAGTTTATCGACACTGGAACTCACTATTTGACATTGAATTCTGCCCATAAATACTGCTCTAATTATAATAAGTTAAACAAAATATTACACGAATAAATAAATTTAAAACACAGACCACTGTAAACCCGGCCGGCCCGTCAGGCCATTAGAAAGCGTGAGCGTAGTCGACTGCTCGCCATAAACCACGTTTACGATACAGCGGCAGTGAAACCACCGTGAATTAGTTACAGAATCACCCCCCGGCAAATACACCCGCGGGACTATTGCCGGCTCAATTTTTAAACAAATTGCACGTAATCCAACCATTTTATCACGCTATTCCGCTGTCAATTAAGTATGTGTGAGTTTTTTGTGTGTGCGTTTGAGGCTTTCAAGGTAGGTATAGTTTTAAAAGTAACGTTGCAAAATTAGCAAAGGTCTGCGCCTCTATTCAGGAACGCTAAGTGATTCTGTAGCGACTCGTGGGCGAGATTTCTCATCCCACTCTATATCCCACGCATTACGCGTCGTGCGGAAGAGTGGGATGAGAAATCTCACTCGCGAGTCGCTACAACATCACTTAGCGTTCCCAAATAGAGGCGAAGGCCACCGCAGGCCTCATCGGATGCGACGGTTCCCATGGCCTGTCGGTCTGGCCTGGCGCCATCTGGCCTCTGAGAAAGCAGGCAGTGGGACTCCACCTTAAGGTTGCAAAATGAAATATGTCGTTTTGGAATTCAATTTCTCTCTCGTGCTCCTATCTTTGATATTACTGAAACAGAAATGGTCTATAGTAAAGTGTAAATATTAATTCGGAAATAATAGTAAAAAAAGAAACTGGTTGAAGTGTAGTTTTTGCCCACTGCCTAATCTTCGTCCATGGTATGTTCCATTACATCGAACCCTCATTTCACCCTTTGGTGGTCGAATTTTGCCAATCGGTAAAATACATGTCTTATTATTTTTGTGTGGATTATAATTTCAGTTATTTCTTTTTGAATATACAAACTTTGATACCATCTTCTAAATCATTTCTTATTGAATCTGTACGTTATAAAAATAAGCGTTTTTTTTTATTTGATGTTAGAAGTTTCTAGGTGATGATGAACCAGTCACTCAGGGTAGGTATATCTTTTTATATCTATGTATAGAAGGTATCTATCTTCTATAGCGTTGTTATTCGTTATTAACATCAACTTATTTAACAACAGAACAGCACTACACTTTGCCGCCACTTTTCTGGCTACCACTCACTAGTTCACAACCTGCATTACCATCACAAACGTAAACACAGCCTTACAACCATTTTACGTCAATATGCCCACGCCCTATTGACTACCGACCACTGGAACAATGCCAGACACCTTAAAATCCCAATGCAGTTTACAAAACTGAAAATGATCTTTATGTCTAACAACATTGAGGATTTCTTCTGTGAAAATAAAGGTAACACTATTATTGTTAGAGCGGTTAGATTTGCAATTGTTTTTCGCGAGTGATCTTGCTCCATTTGAATCTTATTAAGTTGGGTTAAAGTTGAATGTTGCACAGACATTTTGTTCGATAGGTTTAGGAAATGTTAACTCGCATTAAGGGAGTAGTTTTGGTTGAAAAATACCAGCAAAAGGAAGATTTTGGTATAGGTTTTATTTGATTCTGCACAGCATAAGCCACGATCAAAGAGACAATTCCGTATTGACACATCATGCGTCATGTTTTAACGAAGAAAGTTTAAAAACTGCGGAGGCAAATGTGTCCACGGGTTCAAATAGAAATAAGGCATTCGATTCTTACGAAAATCCAATCTTGGGAAACCTTTTTTTTTCATCAATGTTTTTTGATATATAAGGTTGACAGAACTAATATGTGTGTTATTTTTATTCCTATTTGAAATAGTCACACGGCAGTACGACTATTAATTTTATCTTAAATGATTTACTGCATGATACATATGTATCTGCGATTTTAATATGCATATAAATGCAGCATGAGTTAAACTGATCTTATGTTTGATCGTAATGATATTTTTGTAATTTCATCAAAACGACGCCTGATATCTCAAGGAGGATATCAAGGAGGTAGTAGAAAAATAGAAACGCTAAAAACCGAAATATATACTTACTAGTGGACCCGCCAAAGCTTCGCCCGCGGTATTTTCCATACAAACTTTATCACCCTTTTCGCCCCTTTAGGTATGGAATTTAAAAAAATCCCTCCTTAGTGCACCTCTAGGGTACTCGAGGAATATCTCCTCCAAATTTCAAACCTATAACCTTTCGTTTAGGCTGTGCGTTGTCTATAAGTGAGTCACGTTACAGTTTAATACGTAGGTATTAATATGAAGCTCAAGACCGCATTAAAAAAAAAACATTACAAGACTTGATACAGTATACTGTCCGAAATGTTACCTACCACTAAATGGTGGCAGAATTTCCAATAGTAAAAACAGTCGTAATGGAAAAGTTTTTGCACCAACACTCGACGCAGTTGATTGGGAAATTCGTCGCAAATTACAAGTCAGCTCCACGTCAGTTCATGTGTATTTAGCAATTTCCAGCGATTTCGTAGCAACTTGCTATTCATTTAATTGTTTATTTTAGGGAAAGGTTTCGTGTTTAATTGTATTAAACAAAAATGGCTCCAAGGTTGATATTTGGCGCGAGTGCGGATATTCTAGAACATTCGGACACACTAAGAACTTTGTGTGAAATATCTATATATATAAAACAATACCGTGACTCACTTATAAATAACGGACAGCCTAAACGGGTTGTCCCAGAGGTTTGAAATTTGGAGGAGATATTCCTCAAATACCCAAGAGGTGCACTAATGAGGGATTTTTTGAAATTCCATCCCTAAAGGGGTGAAAAGGGGTGATAACATTTTGTATGGAAAGTACCGCCTAAATACTTGTACCTATAATATATTTATTACTAGTGAATCTGCATCTCCTCTGGTTATCCGGACTGAAGCACGCACATTTAAAACTATACCACCAAGGCAATGTATATTATAAGCTATAATCGTTTAGTCATTTTTTAAAGGTAAATGTATTAATAGATAGATAAAATTTAAATCGGCTTTCAAAGTCTACATCAGCTTAGTGTATACTTAATTATAATCTTGTACTAACAAGCGAATGTTATTTTAAATTTATCGTTTAGATTGTTAAGTGCCTTTAACAAGTATTTAAGCTTACGTCTAAAGATACTATTGAATATTTTAATCTACACAAAAATGTCACTGATTCTTATGCTGCATTTACACATGAAGAGATTCTAGAAGATGAGCAAAGGATTATTTTCTCTTATATTGCTTTGTCATGACGTTTTTAGGGTTCCGTACCTCAAAAGGAAAAAAGGGACCCTTATAGGATCACTTCTTTGTCCGTCTGTCTGTCTGTCTGTGTGTCAAGACCTTTTACTCAAGAACGTGTAGAGTGATCAAGTTGAAATTAATATCAAATACTCACTCAAACCTGCTCCTGGAGCCGTGAAAAAATAAACCTTCTAGGTTACCGCAATCAAAAGATACGGCCGTTTATGCCACATATTCTGATACTCGCAAGGGAATCAAAACCTATAGGGTACTTCCCCTTGACCTAGAATCATGAAATAATGATGGGCAAAAATGTATAGAACCCAGCCTAATCACCAATAGAATTATAACGTATGTAGGCTTATTGATCCCACTATTTGCTGTAATTGTTATTATGACGACTAGACTGTGAAGGCTGGGTAAAATATACAGGAAATAGCATTGCAACGCATGCGGGGCACAGCTATTATAGTAATAGATGTTGTGTGTGTGTGAATATTTGAAGGCTGATAACTATCTTCTCCGGGGTTTTTGAAGTTTGTCCCCGTATTAGAAAATGAAGCTTATGTAACTAGCTTTCACGTGGTATACATGCGATTTGTATTGGTTATATGAGCCAATATGCCCATCATTCTTTGGCAAGAAGCCGTGTCTTATAGCACGAGTGAAGAAAAAAGTCCAATAACAGCTAATTAGTAGTTTCATGACAAAAAAAATGTTTAACGGAATAACCTTTGCAAGGTTGTATCACATTAGACGGTTGCACGGAGATAGGAGCTTGCGAAAGTAATTTTTTGTCTTATTTCAAAGGTAGGTGACAGTGAGACGTCATAACGGACGGAACGGTCCTTAAACTTTAAAATAAACTACATAATGCATGCACGAGTTTGACGGCCCCGCGGCGCGAAATATCCCTTCACAATTGAGTGACTCGGCCCTGCGCATGTGGGCGCTTCACGGCACGGCGACGTTCGCCTGTTTTCTGTGTTTTTGCATCATCTGTGCGTGACATATAGAACTTTGAAAGGACGCCATTTCATCGCCAGCGTATCCCAGGGCAACGTGCTGTTCAGTGTAGCGCGCTCACACCCCATTGGCCGGCCAGCGACGTCTCCCCAGGCAACATCACAACGTATGCGCCTGTCGTCGTCGCAGCGGTGTTGTTTTTCGAAAGTGACATCTTTTGACAGCTCAACAACAAAATATTTATTAACTGTCACGCCATAAAACATTTGTCTATATTAAGTTTATAAGTGTATTTTTTGTACGTTTTTTGTATTTAGTGTTAGTGTTTTTATGTCGAAAATAGTGATGTTTGCCTCCCTTTGATGCAGTGCTGTGTTGTGTGCAACAAAACCTTTCAAACGGTAAAAGGATTGCATATCCATCAATCACGCATACACCACGCACGTATCGCAGCAGACCTCAGCCCCCTCACTCACACAAACCAGAATTCTACCAATTCTTCACAAGCAGCAACAATTTCCTTCACTTCCAGCCCACTACACATTTTCCTAAGCCAGCTCAAAAATTCAACACCCTTAATAAAGCGCATACCCCGCGGCGCCAGGACCTCCGTAGCCGGAGCACTGGCTAACACGATTACCAAATGTGTTCAGAATAACGATCTTCCATCCTGGCAGGAATTACTCACATTTTCATACAAAACATTTCATGTACTGGACGATAATCACAAAAATACATCACTCACTCAGAAAATAAAGAACAATACCTTGTCCACGACCCCTTTAGTCCATTCCCTGCAAGTTCGACCTCATAGTAATAATAATTTCGATATTTATAAGAAAGTTGAGGAGAAAGTATACGATGGGGACCTAAAGGGGGCGTCCCGGTTATTATTTTCCCAAGACACCATCGCACCTGACACACCGGAAACTGTTGCTGCTTTACAGTCAAAACATCTCCCAGGCCCATCTAACCCCATTTTTGTTGACCCTCCTTCCGATCCCACAGCATGCCTCCACGCTACAGAAAGAGACGTGTCTGCAGCCTTGGCGTCCTTCCAGAAAGGCTCAGCGTCAGGCTTGGACGGCATATCCCCGCAGCACCTGATAGACCTCACCAGTCATTGCACAGGGGCCGTCGGTGACCATCTCATTGCGGCCCTCACAAGACTGGTGAACCTTATGCTTATAGGAGATGTTTGCCAAGACGTGACGCCTGTCATCTACGGGGCCAATCTTATTGCTCTTATTAAAAAAGATGGAGGCGTGCGCCCAATCGCAGTTGGCTCGACTCTGAGACGCCTAGCATCTAAAATATGCGTCCGGCTCACCCGTTCCAAATTACAGTCCCTTTTTGAACCCGTACAGGTTGGCTTCGGCACCCGTGGAGGTTGCGAGGCGGCCATTCATGCCGTACGCACCTTTATGAAAGACGACCAGTGCGAGGTGCTTCTAAAATTAGATGTTAAAAACGCCTTCAATTCGGTTAATCGGGATACCTTACTGAACGAAATTAAGTTACACGTTCCAGAAATTTATAATTTCCTTCTTCAGTGTTATCACTGCCCATCTAAATTAGTTCACAAAAATCACGAGTTTCTTTCCGCCGTAGGTTGTCAGCAAGGTGATCCCCTCGGTCCAGCAATCTTTAGTTTGGCTATAAACTCAGTCATTCACGGCTTAAATTCTAAACTGAACGTTTGGTATCTCGATGACGGTACCCTAGGAGGAGACTCGCAGACTGTTTTGGCTGATTTATTATTAATCAAAAACAAATTTTCTTCAATTGGTCTAGACCTAAATTTTAACAAATGTGAACTGTACATTTCGGAAACTGTTTCTTCGTCTGTAGCCACAGAAATCCATCAGGATTTCAACAATGCCGCTCCAAACATCAAAATTCTAACCAAGGACAGCCTGAGCCTCCTAGGGTCACCCATATTTGAGGAAGCTATACCAACCTTTTTGACTACTTCATTATCAAAATTTAAAGAGCACTCTGACCGCCTTCTCAAAATTAACAGTCATTCGGCGCTTTTTATACTGAAATTTTGTTTATTCGTCCCCAAATTTACTTACCTGCTCCGCTGCTGCCCTATTTGGAAATTTCAAAATCTTACTTTACCCCTCGACAACGCACTAAAATTACAACTTGAGTCCATTATTAACATTCGACTTAGCGAGCAGGCTTGGACCCAAGCCTCTTTGCCTATTAGGTATGGTGGCTTGGGAACCCGCAAAATTTCAAGTGTAGCTTTACCGGCCTTTTTATCTTCGATCCACAGCACGCGTGATCTCGCAGGGAAAATACTAAAATCCCCAGCGGATACTAACTGCGTGATCGCGTGCTTGACTGAGGCTACGAGTGCCTGGATAGCTGGAACGAGTCCAAATTTACCGACATCCCCCAAAATTCAAAGGGCCTGGGACGACATTGTATCCCACGCCACCCTCAATACTCTCATTGATTGTTCATCTGGAAGAGACCGCGCTAGGTTGTTGGCAGTGTCCAGACCAGAGTCTGGTCACTGGCTTCAAGCTTACCCGTCTCCTAATACTGGAACCTTCATTGACCCAAACACAATCCGCATTGGAATTGGTCTCCGGCTCGGGGCTGAGGTCTGTGTAGACCATCGCTGTGCTCCCTGTGGAGCCACCGTGGACCGCCTTGGCCACCACGGACTCGCCTGCTTCTCAGGTGCCGGCCGCCTCCCCCGCCACGCCGCCCTAAATGACATCATCAGAAGGGCGCTTGTCAGCGTCAATGTGCCCGCGACATCCGAGCCGCACATTATACGTGACGATGGCAGGCGCCCTGATGGTATGTCGTTGATACCCTGGAGGATGGGTCGTGCGCTGGTGTGGGACGCTACATGCGCCGACACGCTGGCCGCGACCTATCTTCCAGCTACCACTCACCGGGCGGGTGCGGCGGCCGAGTCCAGGGAGCGGTATAAAGAAAACAAATACACTAGTTGTCTCGGCACCCAGTACGATTTTGTCGCTTTCGGGGTCGAGACACTAGGTCCGTGGGGCCCGGGCGCGCATGGGCTCTTCAGGGAGCTCAGCAAGCGTCTCAGGGAGGCCACGGGTGACCCTCGCGCAGGCTGCTACCTCGCACAAAGGCTAAGCATAGCCATTCAGCGTGGAAATGCAGCTTGCGTGATGGGCACCCTGCCGCGGGGACCAGATTTTTTAAATTTATTTTAGTAAATTTAGTCTAGTTTTAGTTTTTATCTATTTTTTTTAGTGTTAGTTGGTACCGTTTTATTTTAATAATTATTCATGAATAAAGGTAGGTTGTAAATGATTACCCGGTTGATAAACGCTAATCTTTTTCTCATTTTTAGGGTTCCGGACCTACAAGATCCTCTTTTTCATAGATAGGTACGGGACCCTCGGCGCGCGAGTCAGACTCGCACTTGACCAGTTTTTTATTTGGCAATATTTACGCTTCCCTGCGCGTTTCACAGGATTTTGGAATTAGGGTGCACGCACAACCCATTGATGGTATTGGTATTAACACGTATTTTATACGTTGAGAGTTCCAAGTCACGAATAGAAATCTACAAAAGCGAACTTGTCTCTTTTAAGGATCTCTTCCCGTTAGCCTTTTATATTTTTATAAATCGATTTCACGTTTTTCTCGTCTTAAATTCAATTGTAGATGCCTTGTTCACTTAAATGGATTTTTAAGAGAGCTCGGTGGGTGAAAGAGTTTATTGAAAGCCTTATTTGATTTGGGAGCTTTCCTTCGTTGGTATCTGAAATCCTTTGTGTAGGTGTTGGAATTTTCCTTGAAAATGTTTTCATAATTATCAAATAGGTACATTTATTTTACTGGTCTCTCTAAAATTTGGGAATGCGCAAATGGGTGAATATTCGGACTAAAAACCGGACAAGTGCGAGTTAAACTCGCATGGAGAGGGCTCCGTTCCGTACATGATTATCTGAAATTTCATAATTACTTTAGATAGACTAGACTACACCATAGACTTCTAATAGATTTTTCTTTAATCTAAAGCTAAATAACTATTTTCTGTTTTTTTTTTTCAAAATGTTAGGCCCAGTAGTTTCGGAGATAAGGGGGGGATTGTCAATTTTCGCCATTTTTCCTAAATAACTTCCAAACCATTTATATTAAAATTCTAAAAAAAATATATTTAAGATTCCCACAGTAAGTCCTTGAATTTTATGTCACACGATATAGATGGAAAAACTTCTTTTTTTAATTTTGTAATTTTGTATAAAATTAATTTATTTACGTTACACGTCCGTGTTGTGGTCACTGACTTACATGTGTGTACCAAATTTCAACTCAATCGGTCTAGTTAGATTTGGAGCAAATTGGCTGTGACAGACGACAGACACACGAGTGATCCTATAAGGGTTCCGTTTATTTCTTTTGAGGTACGAAACCCTAAAAAGAACAATTTACAAAGTAAAATTGAAACTTACAATCGGGAGCAAAAGGCGCCTGAAACTAAGTACGACTTAGAAGTTCTGGAGGTGTGCCAGGGACCGACGGACATTCTAAGTAAAGGACTCGAGTTAACTCTGGGACAAAACTAAGCAATGCTCGGTCACGTTGTGTAGAACAACTTGGAAAAACAATTGAAGTCGCTAGACTGGTACATGTTGAAGTTTGGTAATGCTAGCCAATGTCTTTGATAATGGGTTGAGTTTATGTTAGCAGAGAATTCTTCAATGTTTTTGTGTTTTGTTAAGTGGCTCTCTTATTCTTCTGAGGTGTAACTTTTATATTCTTCATCTTTTATGCATTCAAAATTAGCGGTTGGATGGTTGATCTATGTTAAAATTTGAAATCTTATTTTTCAATATAAAAAGTTACACCCCAGAAGAATATGATCTATGAAAATTTAATTGGGTAAACATTACTACGGCTCGTGCCTTTGAGATTGTTGGATCTCATAGTAATGTTTTCATTGAATTTGATATTTACCAAGAGCATTTCGGGGAAGGAAAAATATTGTGAGGAGACCTGCACACATCTGCGAAGTAATCGAGAGATGGGTGTGAAGTCCCCAATCCGCATTGGGCCCGCGCG
Source organism: Tortricodes alternella (assembly GCA_947859335.1). Classification (NCBI taxonomy): domain Eukaryota; kingdom Metazoa; phylum Arthropoda; class Insecta; order Lepidoptera; family Tortricidae; genus Tortricodes; species Tortricodes alternella. The sequence goes on along the minus strand of OX401979.1, from coordinate 712,416 downwards.
GGGGACTACTGCACAGTTCCTCTCATGAGAGGAGGTATAAGCCCTGAATTGGGACGTACAGGTTGGGCCATAAGTTTTTGCAAATAGCAACACAGATGGCCCATCCTGTATATTATTTATAGGCTAATAATGATGATGATGATGTTAATGATATAGTAAAATTTGTAAACCATACAATGTTTGCCCTAAACACAGCAAATTAATATTTAAATCATTATATTTTTAAAGATTGCTAAAAGATTTCTCTCTTAAATCAAATAAGGATTTCAATTTATTTAATATCACAGTCCAAATGTTTAACTGATAGCCTTAATTTATAAGTTAAATTGCGAACGCCTCAGGATATCGGATGAAGTTCTCAGTTTACTTTAATAATTATATATCGCGAACATTTCGGGTCTCGATCAATTGGAAATGATTAGCAGTTGAAAAGGACAATTTTAATGGAAAATTATGGGTAAAAGATCTAGTGACAGTGGATCCAGAAAAGGTTAGACAGAGGAAGTTTGTTGCTAGAGATAAGATAAAGCTCCTCCTTAATGAGGAAATAACGGTAGAAATGCAAAATTGCTACTAAGGATTTTTTTAATACATGCGTTGGTTGAATTTAGTGCATCCACCACCATCTATCTATCCATCCGGCCATCGGGATCCCAGTGAGAATATTTTTATGTTATCACCTCCGAGAAGCCTAAAATTATCATTTACGAACATCATGTGTAAGTAGCATAAGTAAGTTCCATTAGATTTTTTCGAGGAAACTGAACAGTGAATGAAGACAAAATTCCTAATGGGATTACTTTTTTTATTTGATACTACACGATAATAGATACTCGGTCTTTATAGATACAATTTTCTTGATAATGTGTAATGTCTGCTTCATGGTTCCGCGCTACATGAGTCACTGACGGTTCTGGCTGAAAATCAGCCCTGCACGTGTCAAACACCTCATTACTCTGTGAAGCCAGTATCCGATTAACTACTGCAGCCCTAACATGCAAGACACAAAGATAAGTTAAACCCGTTTATCTTTATGACTATCTCTTTCATCGGCACTAGTGTGAGAGAGACGCACTTAGAGATAAGATGGTTTAACTTATCCTTGTGTCTTGTCTAACATACAAGACACAAGGATAAGTTAAGCCGCTGCAAGGACATACTACCACTTTGTACTTGTGTTGTTTTCTTGATTTTGCTCGACCAATTAGTGTTCTGGGTGATGTAGTGAACAAATGTTCCTCTTTACTTCTTTATTTCTCAGTGATGGCAAGAGCAACACTTCGATAAGATATCGTGGTGAAATTAGTGTCCTCACTGTCCTAACGCCTTTTTTATTATTATTACTGTCGCTACTGCCATATGTGATTCTCGTGCAAAGTGCTTCGTTCGCTTATACGACCTTATGGAGCATAAAACACAGTTTTGTGCCAGTATGCGACTTGACGTAGAGCTTGCTCCCGGTAAGCCAGAGTATCAAACCCCAGTGAATTACTTCTTCATGTTTCTCTTTAACTAGTCAAGCAAATTCCGCCTTAATTGCTATCTAAATCGCCATTTTCTTAGTCCATTGTGTAGCGGACGAAGTTTTTAATAGCGTTGCGTCAAGTCACCGCTTGAGTTAATTACGCGCCACGGGGTGCCCTTAACCTCAGCACCCCATTCTAGATCTTAAGTTTCTTGTAATAACGATAAAATTTCCGTGATCCTGGTGTCATAAACGTGAATAGTAGGGTGTCCCTTATATGAAGGAAAACAATTTTTTTTACGGTTTTGAAACGCATACCCCTTAAATATGTTAGTATTCCTAAAATATACTATTATGTGAAATTTCAGCTTTTTATAAGCATTAGAACCCGTGCCGACTTGACTTCAAAGTTTTGGTTTTAGTTTTACTTGTAACATTGGGTAGGTATAGAGTATAATTAGCAAAAATCAAATAAATTAGTGAAATAAATAATAGAAACAAGAGCAATAATATTAATTAGTAATCATATTTAATAAAATCATCCGAATAAAAAATTCAGTAATTACGTATATTTCTTTTTTCAAGTGGCTTTTTTACAATCAGGGGAGAGATTCCTGTGCTCTTGCTCGCAACGCAGAAGAAATTGTTTTTGCTCTTCATCGGCGGTTACCAAACCGTGAGAAACTTGCATAAGCTTTACTGCTCTCTCTGCTATGTCATTTACAGCTTTTAAGCATACAGCTCGACTTTTAGCTTTCATATATACTTCATTTTCTTTCCACGAAGAAACGCTTTCTTGCAGAAAACTGTCGTCGATCCTTAGGTGTGAAAATAAGGTTTTGCTCTTGTTTGTCACAAAGTTATCTTCTAAAGATCTGTCTGAAATCATAAACCAATTTCTGGAATATTGTTCTGAAAATCGGTTTTTATCATCTCTGCCCTGTCCTTTCGTATCTGCGTTCGAATGCGTTGTATTGAAGATTTAGCTATAGTAAATTCATAAATATTAAGAACCAATGCTTCAATTACAGCCTGAACTATGTAAACAGAGTCTCTTATTCTTAACTGACATGTATCTAAAGTTGCTACTAGCTTGGGTGTAACAATATATTTTCTGCCCCTTTTCGCGGTACTAGTTCGAGACGTTGTCGCCGTAGGTGCAGCAGAAATAGGATTGTCCAAGCTTTCAGTAGAACTACTAGATGATAAACTACAGGCAGCAGACGTATCAGATTGAGCTGGTGAATGATAATGCGAAGACACCGTATTCAGCAGTAGACAAGTGTTTTAATCTTTTCTTCATTTCTTGTAACTTTCTCTGTCGCAGTCTGTCTTCTTTTTTCAGTTAATATTTTTCCCTACACCAGCTAGACATCTTGGTCGCCCTGGTTCTCTCTGTTGTTGTAAAAATAATATCCTTTTCAATTTTATTTTAAGCATCGGCATGTGCGTTATCAAATAAATTATCCAACTCATTTTGAAAATCTTGTTCGCGTTTAGTGTAAACTTCATGGGATGTTTTGCATTTTTTTTTGTAAATCACGCCACACCGTATAAAGATCTACTAACTTTTTAACACAGTTAGGTACTGTGCGGGTTGGTATTCGAGCCTTTTCCCAGAAGATTATACATTCACGGGTCACTAAATTTGCACTTTCACTCACTGTTAATTTGACTTCCCGTAGGTATATTGTGAAACAAAACTGCTAGGACTTGTCGCTTCGGAGGTAATTTTGTAACCCAACACCAACTAAGTCAATATCTTTTTTGCACTTCGTAACTCGACTGCCATCTTAGAACAGTAATTTAATACTCGTTATTTGAATGAAAACAGTCACTAAAATAACTAACTGCAAGGCACGCGCCACTTGTCACGCGCAACTTGTATGAACAGGCGCCTCATTCGGGAACGCTAAGTGACTCTGTAGCGACTCGTAAGCCAGATTTCTCATCTCGCTCTTACGCATTACGCGTCATGCGGAAGAGTGGGGTGAGAAATCTGGCTTATGAGTCGCTACAGAATCACTTAGCGTTCCCGAATAGAGGCGCAGGATAAAGATGCATGTCGGCACGGGTTCCCGTTCATAGAATGACCTGATTTTTTTACTGGGAGTATATAAACACGTAATAAATATAATAAGAGGGTATGCGTTACAAAAAGAAATATTCGAAAAATAAGGGACACCCTAGTGAATAGCAATTCATTCTATCAATTTCATATTCAAGGTTTCGTATGTTGGAAAAAATATCCGCAGGTCCCTGAATTGCGTGGTTGTTTTTCTTAGAAGTACCTATTTACTTTTCTCGTGTATTATTGTGCAGTGTTTATGATATTTTGTTAAATATATTTGAGTAATATATTTAGAAGTAGAGCGCTCACGGGGTCTTTAGGGAATGCTCAAAACGACTGGTGGAGTTGACGCGTGACCAAAAGGCTGGCTCATATCTGGCAACGCTGCCAGCCTTTTGGGCACGCTACCAACTGACAGCGATATGGGGTATTTTTTTTATTTATAGCTATTTTTAAGTTTAGTTTTTAATTGATACGTATTATGTAATGAATAGTTAATTTAGAAGTATAAACGATTCAAACAAAATTGCATTGGATCGTGCACCAGGTTTTCTACAGCCACAGCAGTAAATACAATTCTACCACCTAATAAGTTTATTGGTTACAGCTTAATAATCTTTATTTTATAAATGGCTTAAGAACTATAAATCATTTTTTAATAAAAATAAAAGTAACTTATTATGTTTTTATTTTTATTTGTAGCTATGAAACGCTGTAATAAACTTGCTTTATAATCAAGCAATTGAATTTTAATATGATTTTTTTTTTAATATAAAAGATTTTAGCTTCCTTGTTACATGTAAATTTGAGGCTTTCATGCCGCATATCATTAAGGACTCGTTGTCCTTATATACCTAAGTATTTGTTGAAAGATGTGTCAACCTGTAATTGGCGTACATAATAATCACTAGTTGAACTCTAGTCATATTACCAAAATGACATTAAAATATTATGTTGGTGTCGTTAGAAGAAAAAAAAACTGGCCAAGTGCGAGTTGGACTGGCGCACGAAGGGTTGCGTACCATTATCTATCTACATAATCAACAAAAAATAAAAAAAACAGGTTTGTTGTATGGGACCCCCCTTAAATATTAGTTTTAAATTAATTAAATTATTTATTTTTAAAGTGAATATATAACTAAATATTCAGTGAATATTTCAAGCGTGTACCTGTTGCCATTACCAATATCAAGCAAACACGAGCAAAAAAATCACGTTTGTTGTATGGGAGCTCCCTTAAATATTTATTGTATTCTGTTTTTTTTTGGTATTTGTTGTTATAGCGGCAATAGAAGTACATCATTTGTGAAAATTGTCTAACTATCACGGTTCATGGGATACAGCCTGGTGACAGACGGACAGCGGAGTCTAATAGGGTCCCGTATTACCCTTTGGGTACGGAACCCTAAAAACTAATGCTAACTGTGCTGGTGACCCAGTGGACATCTTTAGGCTGATGACGATGATGATAATAATGTGCTTCTACACAATGTCACGTCGACGATCGAACTGTATTCTGCAGCGTTTCCATACACATTAGGTAACTATGCTCGTTTTGACGTTGCTACTAATATTGAAATTGATCAGTTTTTTATCTAAACAACCCACAGGCAAAAGAACTCACGCCTAACCTCTGCTGCCTTTGGATAACTTTCAAATGAAATATGACCGAGGTCACAAAAGATTTCTTGCACTACCGACGAACAAAAACACTTCGGCAACGAATTTACAGTATTTTTTGTTCAATTTGATTGCTGAAAGGTTCTAATGGAATTATCACTTGTCCGAATCAGTGAAACTCTAGTTTTAAAAAAAATGCGTGTCCCCTAACTCATTTATTACAAGGTTGAAAGACCCTTTTAAGAAAAAAGTAATTTAATAGATGAATGCTATTTTGCGAGAAACAAGAAAATGCGTTATAATTATAGTTTTGTAATTTAACTCTGGACTCTAAAATTTATTTATTACAAATTGTAAAGTTTTTTGACTTATTTCAGTCACCTATGAATTGGTTTTTGATCATGAATTAGCCTTTGTACATTAAAAAAAAGAATTGGCGGGAATCAAAGGCAAATTGGCGCAGATGGCATGCGTTTACACAGCGCATGTTTGCATCTCACTATATGACATCTGTCACTATATGAAATTAAGGGTTTAAAAAAAACCCTTAATTTCATATAGTGACAGATGTGGTTTTTCTTATGTCGATCGGCGCCTCTATTCGGGAACGCTAAGTGATTTTGTAGTGACTCGAGAGCGAGATTTCTCATCCCACTCTTCCGCACGTCGCATAATGCGTAAAAGCGAGATAAGAAATCTCGCTCGCGAATCGCTACAGAATCACTTAGCGTTCCCGAATAGAGGCGCTGACCGGAGAGCTTTCATAGCGGCCGCTGCGCAGAAGCTCAAACATTAATATGTATTGTACTCGGTTTTTGCACAGGAAGCGGTGGAATTTGCAAGGGGAATAAAAATTTGTCAAGTAACATTAGCCTCTATGTTAATAATTATTAATTGTATTTGTCGCGTTATTTGTTTTTGTGGATCTAAAGCTGTATTCCCGCGCTTCAGACTATAATAAGGTTTTCTGCGCCACATTAATTTAGGATAGAGTAATTATAAACACATGAGAGTAGAAAAATGTATTTTTTGTTGAATCTCTTTTGGCAGTTTTAGAAAGAAGCATTAGGTCATTATACTTATTCATTCAAAGCTTGTTTAAATAAAAAAAATCAGGCATTGTTTGTTTTGTCAAATGAAACTTCTGAATGTATTTGCTAAAACAATTTAAAATGTGCGCGACGGTCACTCTCCGTCCAGACTTGTGGTCCAAATCAATACTGTCGTCTTTGCGGGGAAATCCCCGGGTCCGGCTTCCATAGAAATTTTTAGGAGTCCATCCTACATATCAAAATTAGCTATAACATAAATATTTGATTATGTTAAAATTATTTTATACCAGTAATTTTGTTGGCAATTTGGGCCATCCCCAAATGTTTACACTTAAGTATTTTTTTGTGCGATACAGTGATGTAACTGGGCCGATTCGAAAGTGTATTCACTTAATTTAAATGTCACTAAACATAAAGTAAGACCTTCCGGTGCATTCGGAACTAAACTCAAAATACCGGAGTACCAAATACGATAAACGTCATACATGATTTTGACAGCTCTGCTCGATACAAAATCGAGATTGACCTTCCTTGTTTTCAATTTAGGAAATTTTAATTAAGAAGTCACCGTTTCGAATTTGACCCTAAATTAAAATAGCCTTAACTTCATCAATAATTTCCCAAAAAACTAACCTGTTTACAAGCCCCATTAAGTTAGCTTTTAATTTAATAACGTGTCAGCAGTCCGTTTAATTATTAGTTTAATCCAAAACATAATTATGTTTTGTATTGCTGCCGGTAACGAACGAAATGGAAAATTTAATTAGGACAATGCATCGCTTATCAGTTCGCCGGTCGCTTGGTCAGTTTGTCTAGAACTAAGTTTCAATTAGAAGATTGGTCCTGAAATTTTCAAACAAATAAATAAGAAACATTTATTAAGCTTTACTGGCAGTTTTATATGCCATGCTTTGGTTGATTTACTATAATTAATAGGAAAAAACCGTACAAGTGCTTCTTATTAGTTTTCCTGTAATCTGTAAACTATTTTCTGTATTTTTTCAAAATTTTAGGCCCTGAGGCCCACTGCAAAACTACTTATAACTTGTAATACAAGCGGAAGTCTCTTTCTAATAAAAGAAGTTGAAAAGAGGCTTCCGCTTGTATTACAAGTTACAAGTACTTATGCAATGGGCCCCAGTATTGCCGGAGATAAGGGAGATGGTCAATTTTCGCATTTTTTTCTAAACAACTTCGACGAGCCGTTTCTTTTGATTTCTTACTTGATATAGTTTGCATAACAATTTTTTAAATTTTCTAATTTTCTCCCCAAAAGTGGTCCCCATGTTTAAAATGCTTTTATTTACGTAACGCAGCTGTATTGCGGTTACTGACTCACATAAGTGTACCAAATTTCAACTCAGTTGGTCCAGTAGTTTCGCAGCAAATTGGCTGTGACAGACGAACAGACAGACAGACACACGAGTGATCCTATAAGGGTTCCCTATTCCCTTTTGAGGTACGGAACCCTAAAAAAGAAACATTCAGATTGACTGACAATCGAACATAATTATGTAAAAAAATACCTAAATACAAGAATTTACGAATATTATACCCAAACCATGCATAATAAACTATAGTAAATTTTAGAGAGTATTTTTTTTTAAATGGTTAGATAACTGGGAATGTTATTGCAAAAGCAAAAATTATTGTATAACTAAACTTAATAATAACTTCAAACTTTTGATATAACGTGAATTCAAACCAAGTAATACAAGAGCCGAATTCCCAAATCCAACCGAATCAATTTGCAATTTGCCAATAACTAGGGTATTACGTTTCATCCGGGTAAGCCCGCGAATACCCGGGTTTTGAGGAAAAATTCCCGGGCAATTAATTACCTGGCTTGCTCGCTCGTTTGTTTTGCAAATTATGTACATAAATTAGACATAATCGCCTGCGTGTACGCTTCGCCGCGGAGTTTTAAGAGTTATGTTTGAAGTGATGCGTGGTTTTATTTGGCGTGTTGTTGTTCTAACTTGAGAGTTCCTCTGATCTTCTTGAAGATAGGCTCTTGGCTTATTTTATGCTTTAGTTTTTATTTACTCGAGGTCAAAAATATCAACGCGAACAAATGGTCAGAATAATGTGAACACGAGTTTATCGTCAGGGGCGTAAGAGGGCTCACATATTTTTGCCTCTTTGATAACGTATATATATTTATGACCTCGACTGTATACATATTATATAATTATAATATAAAATCGTAAAGTAGAAAAGGTCTGTCTGCAGATAACAATGAAAAGGGGAACTAAAGGAGTGAAAAGGAGGTTCAAAGTTATGGTATAATCATGAAAACAATAAGAAATACATACTCCTAAGACTGATGAATACATTTGCTTGGTGCAGTTGGGTAAAAACTAGCTTATCAGGGGTATAAGAAATAAAATTGGTGCTGTTGTTCTTTTAGTTTTAAAACTTCACTGAACTGTACTTGTTTTGCGGCGACTGTAAACTGCATTAAACATAAAAACAGCGTGAGCACAAACGCCGTTCAGTGCCGTTTTACCCGAGCCATATTTCACATCTCCCCACCCCAACCCTGTCGCACGTTGGCCAAACATCGGCCAACATGTTACCGTGGATTGATGGACCATTTGCATATTGGGCCAATGCTTATGCAAATATGCAGAATATTAAATCCAACATGGTCTCAATCGTAGATTATACTTTGTGATTTGTGATCGGGTTTTGTTTGTGAAATTGGCGCGGAGTGGCTTTCAATTTGTTCATTTATTTAATTTTTATCCTGAATTTTCGCTGCCAAAAAACATTGCTTTCTCTTACGTATTTTTAAAATATCAAACAGTATAGTATTTTATCTACGTTTTTTTTATAAATGTGTATTTAATGAATAATTAGTAAAATTCATCATTAAAATAAAAAATCTAAATTGACGTTTTGATAATAAATAGAAACAGTCATGTACTAATTTACTTCATATTCCCTAACGAAACAACAGTAGTTAAGTATGTGGGTGGTACTAATTGGTTTCACTCTTGGCACGTTTGACTGGATCAATTGAAAAAGTATGAAAATTATGTTTATTTTGCGAGTAGGCCAAACGGGCTTTTTGACATGTGACGCGGGAGAAACGGTGGATTGTTAAAGTAACATTTTATTATAATAAATATAGTTATCAATACATATAAAGCAGTACCGTGACTCACTTATAGACACCGCACAGTCTAAACGGGTGGTCCTAGAGGTTTGAAATTTGGAGGAGACATTCCGCGAGTATTCTAGAGGTACACCAAGGAGGGATTTTTTGAATTTCCTTCGCTTAAGGGGTGAAAAGGGGTGATAAATTTTGTATGGAAAATACCACGGGCCTAGCTGTGGCGGGTGCACTAGTTATTTATTTTCCCATTCCATATAATAACTGCAAGAAAATGTTTTATAAAGAAAACATCGAATACTGTATTACGACACTTCTCAAACTACACACAAACGTAATAAAAGTGAAAGCTTACGTTTATCGCTTTTATTACGGAGCTCGTAAAACTTGCAGCATATTCCCGGGAATAAAATATTACGTATACTTGTTTATATTTTCTCACAAGTTGCGGATTGGTTATGATAAAACAATCGTAAAGTAGAAAATATGGTCGCAATGTAAGAATTTATAAGTTCCAATGCTGAATTTTCATAGCCACTATATACTATACTCTATTCATCTAGGTACTTAACTAAATGTAAACAAACTAACCCACGTGACTTGGCGCGCAGCCAATCAAGACATACCGTATATTAAAAAGATTGACTGGATTGGCTGATTAGCTCAGTCACGTGGGTAAGTATGTTTACGTTTAGTTAACTGCCTACACGAATAGTGTGGTGTGTGGACTGTATGATAGGATGGATTTTTAGGTCGACTGGGGCACTAGGGGATACTGGGATGATAAGTTAAAACACGCGGTTATAGGCAAACAAAACTAGTGAATTTATTGCATAAATGTCTCTCCTTATATACAGTTCTTAATCTCTAGGGTGGGGGCAAAGCCCCGTTATGACATAAACCGGTCAACTTTGGGGTAGATCGGCAAACATGTTTTGCCGATTACCCTCAAAGTAGCGGAGATTTGACGCTACGGCCTCACACCACGCGCAGGTGGGCGCAACTAGTGGGTGTAGCGTCCAGTAAGCAAAATGGCCAGAGCCAATGGGTGCAGCAACCTCGTACGGCTCACACCACACGCAGGTGGGCTGAGCTAGTGGGGTTACTGCCCAGTAACAAGAAGGCTGCTCGACCTATAGTGAACAAAATAGTTACTTGATACAAAATGTCTTCCTACGTGGGATGAATCTAAGTATACAAGCATTTAAAGTTATTAAGTACATAAAAAGGGTGCCTTATATCTACACATAGAGTTCGGCTCTCTAAAGCTACATGCGACATTCCCCCCCACGTGCGTTAGCACTATCGTTGGAGGAGCATATGATTGCCAGACGTGAGGCGGGGCGACGGATTATCCCAGCTCGCGTGCGGAGGTCTACGACTCTAACGTGGCCATCAGGGCCGGGATAGGTCTTTACTATTTGGCCTTTGGGCCATATTCCTCTGGGCATGGTGTGGTCTGCGACGCACACCACGTCGCCCACGGCTAATTTCCTATGTCCACTTTTTCCGTGTATACTAAGGCGCGGTGACAGCGTATGGCGGTATTCTCTAATCCACCTCTTCCAAAATACGTCAGCCAGTATCTGAGCCTTTTTCCAGGACTGGGCGGAAGGTTTGCTATCTGCGAAAGACCCGAACGGCGTCATTCCGTTGGACCTGCCTAATATAAAGTGATTAGGGGTTAGAGCCTCTGTGTCTGCGTCAGGGTTTACGGGCGTGAGCGGTCTTGAGTTTACTATATGCTCAGCCTCTAATACCAGTGTGAGTAGCACTTCTTCTTGCGGCGCGCGGCTCTTTAGCGTGGCTTTCAGCGCTTTCTTCACGCATTGCACAAGTCGCTCCCATGCGCCGCCGGCTTCTGGGTTTCCTGGGGGTATTTTCTTCCAGATTATCTGGCGCACGTTCGCAAATTGCTCCATGGCCTGCGTTATAGTGGGGCGGGCCTCATGAAGCTCTCGCTCGGCGCCAATAAAATTAGTGCCATTATCTGAATATATAATGGTTGGGGTGCCACGTCGCGCCATCATCCTTCTCAGGGCCAAGATCATAGAAGTGGCCGACAATGACGCGGCCAGTTCAAGATGCACTGCCCGAGTGGTTAGACATGAAAACAGCACTCCCCATCGTTTCTCTTGCCTTCTGCCCACACTGACGTTCACCGGGCCGAAAAGGTCGACCGCGGTGGCCGTAAAGGGCGGCTGGTGGGCCTGAAGCCTCTCTTGGGGTAGGTCTCCCACTGGAACTTTGAGTGGGGGGCCTTTGTACGCGCGACACCATTGACATTTACTTGCGATATGCCTTATGCTGGTTCTCAGCCCGACCACGTAATATCTCTGTTTAATTTCATTTATCACGGTGGCATGGTTTCCGTGATTAAACATGACGTGAAAGTGGTGGATAAGCAGTTTCGCGTATTCTTCTTTAGCGTACAATATCGGTACGTTGTTGACGTTGCGATCTATGCGGGCGTCCAACACGAGAATTCCATTTTTGTCCAATTTTACCGCTATTCTGTACAGCGGCGACTTCTTTTGGAGTGGTCGCCCAGCCTCTAACAGTCTGATCTCGTCTCCGAATGCTAAATGCTGGCTACGCTTCATCAACAGCGTTTCCGCGATCCGTAAATGATCGTTGTTCATTTCTATTTTATGTTTTCTAAATAGCAAGTTGGCTTTGAATACCTCGACAGCGACAATAACACAAGCGGACGCGCGCAATAATCTTTTAAACACCGAGAATCGATCCACCGCAGGTAGGAAATCGAACTTAGCGACGGACGATCTACTTATTGTACACACGGGTTTAACTACGCGCTCCTCTCCCGTTAGCGCGATCAACGTTGCCGCGGCTTTTTCTTTGGGCCAATGCTCCTGGCCCTGCGTAATAAAATCAGGGCCGTGGAACCATCGATGTTCGCTATTGAAGTGAGCCGGGACGCCTTTGGTTGCGTCGTCGGCTACGTTGAGCGCGCTAGGGACCCAGCGCCAGTCGACTGGCGTGGTTGTGTCCTCTATTTCGGCTAGTCTATGCGCTACGAAGCTCTTAAAGGTTCGCGGGTCGGACTTAATCCACGCCAACGTTGTGCGGGAGTCCGACCAGAAATACTTATTTTCAATTGTATAATCGCTCTCTTTGATTACGGCGTTAGCTAAACGTGTCCCTAATACGCAGCTTTGTAACTCGAGCCGTGGTATGGATATCGTTTTTAACGGCGCGACGCGTGCCTTAGCGGCTACCAATGCCGAAGACTTGCGGCCGTTGCCGTTATCGCTGACGAAATACACCGCGGAAGCGTATATTTTCTCGCCCGCGTCATTAAATATGTGCAAATCGCCCGTGCGATTGTTCGTGGGTACGTACCGCGGTATCTCTAAGTCTCTTAGTTGCTGAACGTTGCTAACGAATGATAACCACGCGCTGTGACATGACTGGGGTATCATTTCGTCCCAGCCGACGCCCGTGCGCCACACTTCTTGCATGAGTGCTTTGCCTAAGACGGATATCGGGCTAACGTAACCTATCGGGTCAAATATCGACATCGCACTGCTAGTTACCTGCCGCTTCGTGGGCGAAGCCGTACCGTTGAGTACACATTCCGGTGTGTTACGTAAATTAACATTAAACCCTAAAGTATCGCTCTTGTGGTTCCATATAAGACCTAGTGTACGCTCGGTGTCGCCTTTACCCAATACCGATGTATCCGCGTTGCTAGCTATGACGTCGCTTATCACGTTCTCGTTATTTGACGCAAACCCGCGAAGTTCGAAGGAGGCCCTAAAATTTAAGTTATAAATATCGTTGACTATCTGCCTCGCTTCGGCCTCGCAGTGGTCTAACGCGATCAGTACGTCATCCATGTACGCATTTCTAATTGTTTTCTCCGCGGCTACAGGAAATTCTTCCTTGTGGATAATTGCGTTTTTGTTTTTCACGTATAACGCGGTGGTAGGTGAACAGGCCGCACCGAAGATTAACCGCTTCATTCGGTATTCTTGCGGTGGGTTGACCCGGTCTTCCCCCCTCCACAAAAAACGTAAACTATCCCGATCGCATTCTTTCACGTCTACTTGGAGAAACATTTCTCGTACGTCCGCGACTATTGCTATTTTGCCCTCTCTAAAACGTATTAATACGCCAAATAACGACTCTAACAGGTCCGGGCCGGTCAGCAATGCGTCGTTCAAGCTTTTTCCGTAAGCTTTTGCTTTAGCATCGAATACTAGACGCATTTTATTTTTCTGCGGATGCGTCGTAGGAAAGTGTGGTAAATACCACACTCTAGGAGCATCCGCCGGCGGGCGCGAACTGGCTATCTCCGCGTAACCTTTTGCTAATAGGTTTTGTACGTGCGCGGTATATTCAGTTTTTAAAACGGCGTCCCTATCCAGCTTGTTTTCCAAGCTGTACAGCCTACGTAATGCGTGCTCTTTGTTTTTAGGCAAAGTTTCACCGTCGGTGCGCCAAAGCAACCCTGACTGATACCGGTTCTCTTCGGGTATTTTTACGCACGTTGCGCTTAACACGTCCAACGCGCGCTGGTCTGGGTCTGCTTTCGGAACGCGCGACTCGACGCCTAACGATTCGATACTAAAATGTTGCTTCATGAGCGTCAATATCTCGTCTTCCTTAGTGACGGGTTTGACGTGATTGATTATACCTGCCTGGCTACACGATGCGTGGTACTGCCCGTGCAGTACCCAGCCTAGGTTCGTGAGCGACGCGACGGGAAGCGAACGATGTCCGCTCAATATTTGACGCGACACTATGAGATGCCAATTATCCTGCCCGATCAATACAGTCGGCGTCGCCTGATCGTAGCACAGCTCGTCCGATATGCTTTTAAGATGGTCGCAGCGCTCTATTAAATCGCGTCGTACTTTCTGCGATGCCAAATTCAGACTCGCTATGGTGTAGGCGTGTATCGTTTCGACGTTTCGACTACACTGACCGCGAATGGCTAGTTTAATTTTACACGAATCGACGTCGTTGACTATGTGCCCGCCGACACCCTCAATAGTCAACGGTTTACTCATTTCTCGAGGGGCCAGTAGATCGGCCGTCTCTCTCTCGATCAAGGTCATCGTAGACCCGCCATCCAATAAGGCGTGAGTATTAACCGTGCCTAGGGGGCCCGTTATTTCGACCGGCACTATTTTCAAATACGCTTTCGACTTTGATACGTGATTAATATTGCCTACGTTTGCCCGCGTCGGTTCCGATGTTGTGACGGCACTCAAACCATGCAGTAACTTATGGTGACCCGCCTCGCATTGATTTACTCCGCAGGGTACGTATTTGCACTTAACTGGGCGCTGGTGCGTCACGTCTAAACATCGGAAACATATTTTCGCGTTTCTAACTATTTCCCAACGATCGCTAATCGGAGACTTAATAAACTCCTGACACGCTTTTAACTTATGTCCTCCTTTGCACAGAACGCATTTTGCTTGCGCGATAATTTGCGCGACTGGCATTATTCTTGGTTTGTGCGGGGACGGTTTTTTCGTGTGGTGCGAACTGGGTTTAACTTGCGCGACCGTACGCGGCTTTCGACTATCTATCTCGCGCTCGGAATCGCTGCTACTGTCTTCTCGTCTACGCGTCGAATTGCGCGCTCGGGAGGACGCGGCTCTATACGAGGGAGATTTATTTCGCGGCCCATCGTAGGCGCAACCGTATTCGTACTTCAACGCGTGTACGTTTGCTCGCGGCCGCGGGTGCCTAGCGTGCGTCCTTTTTGCCGCGCTACTCACTTCGCTTAAAAAGCTAGCCATGGCAACGAGATCGGGTGCTCCCGGATGCGAGGCCCTGTACTTAGACCACTCGTAACGGAGTATCAAATTGAGTTTATCCGTGATTTTGTTAACGAGCTCCGGAGCTTGCAAATATTTTTCTTGGCGCAACGCCTTAATGGTTGCTACTACGTTGGCCACGTGGCCCGCGAATGACACGATATTGCTACTATCTTCTGCCAAGCGGGGCATTTTTTTTACGTTATATATTTCTGAAAGGATTATTTCCTCCGGATCGCCGAAGTGCCTTTCCAAGGCTTCCATAATTTCGTACGGATCCGTTACGGTATACATAATAGCTTTTACTGCTACCCGTGCTTCTCCTCGCAGCGCCCTACGAATGCGGCTGACGTTATTCACGCCGGAAAACGCGGCGGCGCTATCTTCAAATTCGGCTCTAAACGCGATCCACTCGGATATATTACCGTCGAAGGGTGGTAATTCCGGCACCGGCCTGTACATCATAGGCGCGTTCGGTGCTCGGCTCATTAATTCGTTCGCGTTTTGATAATCGCGGCGGTTTTCTAACCTATCCTGCGGGGGATCGAGATGCGGCGCTCTGTTATTTTCTATTGCTGGCCGTTGAGTCTGTTGTGCTACCCAGCCTAGAACTCTCGTATTGCTCGATACTTCGGGGGCGGGCGCGCTATTGGAGGATAGCGTGGCTTCAAAACGCGCTACCTCCCATTCCATTTTAGCGGCGACCGCCGCCCGTTGAGCGAGCTCTAGCTCGGCTTTATGCATTTTCAGTTCGGCCATCAAAACAGAGAGCTGACTTGTGCTTCCGACGGGCACGTCTACAACGGTGCCCGGTACACTTCTATCCCTAACCATTGCGTTATCGTTCTCCTCGCGTTCTGGCACGGGAGGAGTCGCGAATTTACTACCACTATCACTTTTTTCGACGTTTCCGCTTGTGTTTGTGTCGCCGCTGGTGCCTTTGCTCCACGTATTGGATTCGGCCGACGTTGTCGCGCCTGATTCCGGGGTACTCTCGGGGGCAACCGAGCCCTTCGACCTAAGCGCCATATCCGAAGGCATCCTAACTACACACGTGGGGGACCTAACGTTTCACTTGCTACACTAACACTAACTTGTGGCTCTTCTTTTGCCGTCGATCTTCTTTACCTTTGACGCTGCTTGGCCACGAAAGTGGCCTTTTTGAGAAACTGTTGTGGAAGCCGAGAACTTACTCTCGAGGCGACCGTCGGGAGCCGAGAAGTTAATCTCAAGGCAACCGATCCAGAAGCCGAGAACTTAATCTCAAGGCAACTGATACAGCGAAAGCTGCCTGGCCATAAAAATGGCCTTTTAAATGAAGTTTGTGGAAGTCGAGAACTGAATCTCAAGACAACCAATACAGCGAAAGCTGCCTGGCCATGAAAATGGCCTTTTGATTGACGTCAGGAGGTCGAGAAATTAATCTCAAGACCACCGTGGTGAAGTTTGTAGCGGTCGAGAACTTACTCTCGGGCCGCTGGTGGCCACCGAAGACACGCTGCAGAAGCCGGGACTCTTCTCAAGAAACGACCGTCGCGTACGCTGAGAATAATCTCAAAGCGAAACGTTACGAAAGTTTTCAATAATTTCTTGAGCGCCTGGCTGCTGGTGGCCACCGAAGACACGCTGCAGAAGCCGGGACTCTTCTCAAGAAACGACCGTCGCGTACGCTGAGAATAATCTCGGAGCGAAACGTTACGGAAGTTTTCAATAATTTCTTGAGCGCCTGGCTTCCAATTCTTGAGCTCCGTGTCTTCTTCTTGACTAGCTTGCTTGAGCGCCTTGTATCCCCTAGGCTGATCCGGTTCCGATTGACCAACTGTGGTGTGTGGACTGTATGATAGGATGGATTTTTAGGTCGACTGGGGCACTAGGGGATACTGGGATGATAAGTTAAAACACGCGGTTATAGGCAAACAAAACTAGTGAATTTATTGCATAAATGTCTCTCCTTATATACAGTTCTTAATCTCTAGGGTGGGGGCAAAGCCCCGTTATGACATAAACCGGTCAACTTTGGGGTAGATCGGCAAACATGTTTTGCCGATTACCCTCAAAGTAGCGGAGATTTTTTTTTTTTTTTTTTTTTAGAATGGACATACGCTGTTAGTCTCTGACGACTTCGACAACTTCACCGGAAAGATGCGAGCAGCCTGAATGGCGCTCAACAAGGGGAGTTTTACTTAACATGCCTAAGGGTGCTCCTATTGAGCCGACCTCGGACTTAGGACGTTAAGCGGGGATATAAACAATCGGATTTTTGTGCTACAGTGCTTCGGAAAGGCTACGTTAAATCTGACTGAGAAGAAGCACCAAGAAACTCAGTCAGGTGTGTCTGATAGGTGAGAATCTACCTGGTACATGCCGGTAGCGATTGAAGAAATGTGGCCGACCACGTGTGGAGGTGTGGGGACGTGCACGCCTCCTCCGGAGGGGACGGTGTGGTGTGTAAGGAGCTGAGCTAGTGTCGTCGGAGCCCTGCACTACAGGTGGGCTAGAGTCTATCGAACTGGCCGCAAGACTGGCCGTAATCATGTCATCTGGGTCCGACAACACGTGACGAGGACGCCTACGTCTGGGAAGGACGTTGGCGAGAGGAGTGTAATCCACCGCATCCCTGAACAGCGGGTTCGGGTGATGTGGTGCATTATCGAAATATCTCCTCGACAAATCCTTCATATACTGTGCTACGGTCGGTAAGGCCGTATCACTATGAAGGTCCCTATTACGCATGAACCAGGGAGCACCCGTGGCTCTGCGCAAGAATATATTTTGGAGCCGCTGTAGGCTGACCAATTGGGTCGGAGATGCGTGCGCAAAGACAACGCTTGCGTAGGTGAAGATAGGACGCACACAAGTCTTGTAAATAGTCAACTTATTTCTAAGAGACAATTTACTATTCTTGTTGAGCATCGGGTGGAGCCTTCCTAATATGAAGGCTGCTCGGTTGCGAACAACTGATATATGACGACTGAACGTCAATTTCCTATCGAGAGTGACACCTAAGTATTTTGCCTCGGTAGCCCAGGGAATAGCACTACCGTACAGACTGATTGGTGCAGTATTCCTGAGGAATACGTTAGGAACTAGTTTCCTGGAAAAGAGCACAGCCGTACTCTTTTCCGGATTGACTTCGATCCTCCATAGTCTGAACCAGCGCCCTAACTCATCGATTGCAACCTGAAGGCGTTTGACTAAGGCAGAAGGGAAAATAGAAGTTGCGTAAATGGCCGTGTCGTCGGCAAAGAGGGCATAATGAACATTATTCACTCGTGGGATGTCGTTGGTGAAGAGTGAGAAGAGGATTGGGGAGAGGACAGAGCCTTGAGGTACTCCAGCTCTCAGTGGGCGTGGGGAAGAGAACGAACCTTCCACTTTATAGCGAAAGCTCCGATCAGAGAGGAAGTCTTGTATTATGCGTACAAGCCGATCGGGTAAGCCCAGGGCATACAGTTTGTAGATCAAACCTTCATGCCAGACCTTGTCAAAAGCTTTCGCCACATCGAGGAAGATTGCACCCGTTGGGGCCCTATGATGCAAGGTGCGATGGATGTGCTCCGTTAAGCGGTGCACCTGTTGGACACAGGAATGACGGGCTCTAAAGCCAAACTGTTCGTCAATGAGGCTATTATTAGCAGACACGAATTTCCAGATTCTAACTTTAATGATACGTTCAAAGAGTTTTCCAATCGTCTTAAGGAGACTAATGGGACGATAGCTGCCAGGACTGGACCTAGGTTTCCCTGGTTTGTGAATGCCGATGACATCGGCTTCTTTCCAGGCTGCTGGAAAGTGACAATTAACTAGTGCCGAATTGAAAATCAGTACCAAAATGGTGAGGAACACTTCTGGAAGATGCTTGAGGAGCTTATTGGGAATACCGTCAGCACCGGGTGCCTTTTTGACCTTTAGATCCTTGATCAGATCTTGTACCTCAGAAAGAGTGACGACTTCTACTGGGTCAACGGGAGCAGACGACGAACGCCTCTCGACCTCAGACTCCACCATAGCTAGGTGGGAAGGGTCGACTGGACTGAGGCTAGGTGCACATTGTGCCTCCAAACTGGAGGCGAGACATTCAGCCTTTTCGACATCATCGAACGCAGGTGTAGCATGATCCGCACGAACTAACGGCGGCATAGTCGCAGTGCCTTCCGATTTAAGGGACCTCGCGAGCCTCCAGTAAGCATGGTGGCTAGGCGAGATCTCCTCCATCAGATCCCCCCACCGGTTATTTCGAAACTCAGCAATACGTTGCCTCAGCTCTCGCTGAAGGCCTCGCAAGTGAATCCGATTGTCCTCGGAAGGGTAAGAGTCGTACCGACGGGTAGCAGCATTTTTGGCGGTCTTTAGCTGTCTCAGATCCTCTGGCAGTTTCCAGCGATGGTCATCCATCACCTGGACCCGCTTCGAGGATTCACTGAGTACAGTGGTGAGGCAGCTAGAGAGCGCCTCAACCGCCTCGTCCGTATCGACAGGCGTTTCTATAGAACCAGGGATAATTTGACTAGAAGAGTCAAACTTTACCAACTCAGCGTCCACCTTCACCCAGTCAATGATTGACTTGGTGTGGGGAGTGCTGTTAGGCTCTACACCCAGTTCTAAAATGACTGGCCTATGATCTGAGTCCAATTCGTGAATGACTTCCACAGAGCGCAACCTGAGGGCTACGTTCCTAAGAAGTGCAATATCAAGCAAATCAGGCGAATGATCAGAGTTGTGAGGAAAATGCGTAACCTCCATAGGAGCGATGATATCAAAGGTCATAGTCTCGACGAATCTATCAAGCAATCTACCATTTTGATTGTTAACTCTAGAGTTCCAACGAATATGTTTCGAGTTGAGATCCCCAGCCAAAATGACCGAGTCGCTCATATTGAGCAGAGCTTCCAAATCAGCCCGAAGGAGAGTCTTGTTCGGAGAGAGATACACTGACGCTACTGTGATTGACCTATGACCGGTCATCGCTATTCTACAAACCGAGGCTTCAATATTTGTGAGAGGCGGAGGGTCCAGAGGAATACAATGTAAGGACCGTTTGTAATAGATAAGTGTGCCTCCACGTTGGGCAGAAGTCCTGTCATTCCTAACTACATTGTAGTTAGCGATACGAGGATCGCGCTGGGCAGGTTTAAGAAAAGTCTCCTGGACTAAGAAAATATCTATCTGTCGATCACGGAGGAAGGAGGAAACTTCCTCCCGCTGACCACGTAAGCCATTGGCATTGAAAAAGCCAATGGATAACGACCGCGGCTTAACCCTATTTGGTGTATTATCCATTAGGGATATACTTATGAGCAAGTGGAGTAAGCGCGGAGGGCGCTTAGGAGATCTGCGTGTTCTACAGCAGCTTGTAAGTACGCGTCCGTCGTTCGCGCTACGCGAAGTTTTGCAGACAGCATACAGATTTCGTCAATGTTAAACGCATTGGCGAAGTCCTTAACCACCGCAAAGTCCGCGGAGAGGTCCGAGGACGGGGGGGACGTACTGGGACCACTATGCAGCACCGAAGTGCGCATAGGTGTCCCGGAAGATGTGGTCATCTGGACCGGTTTTTTGCCCCAGGCGTCTCCAGATGGGAGTCTCGAGCTGGGGGGAGGGCGGGGCACAGAGGGTGCTTGAGACGGTTTTGGGGCCACCTCCAAAGAGCGAGGGCGCGACCCCAATTCCGGGAAGTTTTGGAGGTTAGCCGTTGGAGGCGCGCGGTACGAGCGGGCCGGAGCCGCCTTGCGTCCGCCACGCGGGGCCCTGGGGCATCCACCATAATTGGCAGTATGACCCACTGCCCCACACAGCACACAGCTGGGCGGGTCCAGCGTGCCCGGCTCACGCTTGCAATCCGAAGTGCCATGGTCCTCAGTGCATTTCACACAGCGAGGAGTGGCATGACAGAAGCGGGCGGAATGCCCGTACAATTGACAGCGATGGCACTGCCCAGGAGTGCCACGCTTGTGAGGGGTCTCAACACGTATGCCAGACATCTGACATACTTGTCTTAGATTGAAGACTTTTTTCCCCTCTGGGGAAGAATCTAACACTACTAGTACCATGTCGTACTCCTCCTTCGTACGAGCACGGTACATTCTGTGTACCTCCGACACAGGCAAGGACTGAGACTGCAGGTCCTTCTTGATGAAGTCACTGCCCAGCTCTTTCGGCAAACCTCGGATGACCACTCTGAGTTTGCGCTCATCTTCGAGCGCAAAAGTATGATAACGCACTCGGAGCTCACCCAGAATTTTGGTGAAGGCTCGGTGGTCATCGGAGCTCTGCAGCTGGACTGCAATACCCTTGCCGGTATTGGAGGCGGACAGGAAGTTGATCCTCCTCTCATGGAGGGTCTTGGAAATCTGCTCCCATGCCCCTTTGTCATGAACAACAACGGGGGGGGGGCGAAGACGGCGAGGTAAAACCCCCTGAGGACGGGGGGGGGTCGCATCCTGCGACTGATGCCTTTTCGCGCTCGGCGAAGGGGGGCAAGAAATGGTGGGGGAAGCCGGAGACTTCCGTTTGCGCTTTTCGACGGTGATAAACTCACCATCGTCAGCATCGAAGTTAGAGCACTCCATAGAGTGCTCATCGAGAGCCTGTTGGGGCACAGGCGACGAGACATTCGCACTGCGTACTGATGACGCAGGCGACGAAGAGCGCTTTGAAGAAGCGGAATGTTCTCGCGGAGAGCGAGAGCGTGAGCGAGCTAGAGAGCTACCCCTCTCTCTATCTTGTCCCTTGGCGGCCTTTTGACGCCGCCTATTGGAGGCGTCGGCCTCTAGCGCCTTCCTGGTCCTGATATACTCATCGACCAGACGGGGATCTTTCCTATGGAGAAAATCCATAAGGTCCCCGAGGGTCCCTGGGTGCACCATGACTCAGTAGGTTGAGTACGCGCGATCGAGTGAGGTATGACGACGCGGTTTTGTAGTGAATAGCTAATACCTCCCTGCCGGGTACAGGCAGGGAGTTGAGTACTTAGGTGGGGTCCTACTCGTACCCCGGCAGTCTTATTGTCCGGGGGTGGGTGCCTAGAATTCCCTAGCGGCCTCGAGTAGCGAGACGGCGACCGCCCGGGGGCTAGTCAGCGCCAAACACTGCCCGAGGAATAGGATTGTAAGGATGGGTAGGTAGGGTGGGAGGGAGATGATTGGTGTCGACTATGCTCAAATGCAAAGGCCGGTGGTTCCAATCCCTTCACAGATTATTTTCCCCAAAGGGGGGAAAACGAGCGTCTGTGGATCGCCCCGTACGATTCGTTGGCACCGTTAGCAGTATCCTCGTACGACCACTAAACCGTGGTATTTAAAATAGATTGACGCCCACGAAGTGCGGCGGCACGTTCGGAGCGGAGAGGCGAGCGCGCACGGAATGCGCGAGCGAGAGGTCCGAGTCGAGAGAGCTGGCAGCCGGAGGCGACAGCGCGTTCGGATCGGTGAGGAGAGCACGACCGTTCGCAGCGAGTGCGTGACGGTGAGTGAGTAGCGGAGATTTGACGCTACGGCCTCACACCACGCGCAGGTGGGCGCAACTAGTGGGTGTAGCGTCCAGTAAGCAAAATGGCCAGAGCCAATGGGTGCAGCAACCTCGTACGGCTCACACCACACGCAGGTGGGCTGAGCTAGTGGGGTTACTGCCCAGTAACAAGAAGGCTGCTCGACCTATAGTGAACAAAATAGTTACTTGATACAAAATGTCTTCCTACGTGGGATGAATCTAAGTATACAAGCATTTAAAGTTATTAAGTACATAAAAAGGGTGCCTTATATCTACACATAGAGTTCGGCTCTCTAAAGCTACATGCGACAAATAGAGTACAGTCCTTCTCGCAACGGGGAAACCGATCGATTTGACTTTTTGCATAGAGATAGTTTATGGACCGGAGAGTTAACGGGTTAGGTACTTTTTATCTCGGAAAATAAACGGTCCCCGTGGGAACAGAGATAATCGACTTCAGGAAGAATTCGCGAGCAAAACCTAATCTGAAAACTTCTATAATAATAATAATATGAATGGTCTTATAGCGAAGAGTCTCAACCAACACCTCCAACTCTCGCCGGATCAAGGCTCAGATACAGAACGCGGTACTACTAGACACGCCGCGCATCGTCAGGAGTTTCCTCTCTCTGCGGCCCTCACCACCGGTAGCTTGAGCCCTGCCCCACTAGGACAAGTTCGAGTTAAACTCGCGTGGAGAGGGTTCCGTTACGTACATGATTATCTGAAATTGCCTATGTTACTTTAAATACCATAGATGTTTTATAGGTTTTCCTGTATTCTATAGTTAAAGAACTATTTTCTGTATGTTTTCAGAATTTTAGGCCTAGTAGTTTCCAAATTTTTGCGTATTTTCCTAAATAACTTCCAAACTTTTTAATCTTAAAATGCTAAAAAAAGTATATTTAATTATTCTCACAACGGGTGCTTTCATTTAATGTGTCCTACGATATAGTTTGCAAGATTTTTTAGTTTCAAGTTTTCTAATTTATACCCCAAAAGTGGCCCCCATGTTTTAGAATTCATTTATTTACGTTACGTGTCCTTGTTGCGGTCACCGTCTTACATAATATGTGCCAAATTTCAACTCAATCGGTCCAGTAGTTTCAGAGTAAATTGGCTGTGACAGACGGACAGACAGACAGACCGACAGCCAGACATACGAGTGATCCGGGTTCCGTTTTTCCCTTTTGAGGTACGGAACCCTAATAAAGAGAATAATAATAAAATAAATAAATATTTTCAAAGCGATAGTTGCCGGCAGCAAGCAAGCCGGAAAAGGGCATAGTTAGGCCTCTTTTTATTTCGTAAAATACACAGTTTTCCAAGACAATAACGATAAACGAATTTCACGCAGATGTAGTCACAGAAAAAAGCTATTATTTAATAATTTTGCAAAATGCGTTTTTTCGTTCCGTCTTCATGGTTCAATGAACCCATACCAATGAGACCTTGCAGGTACTTCCTTGGAGGCTTACTTTAAAGGATATTTTTTTATTTGTTTATTTTCAAATACCAATCTAATTTAAAGTTTCCCAAAACATTGGGCAGGTAATTACAGTTTCATCCGGAAGTGTACAACTCCCGAGAGAATAGCTATTAATAAATTCCCTTTAAATCCTACGTGGATATATTTGCACACTAAATCCAGAAACATATTAAACTATCCGCAAATATGAATAATATGAACCGTGTAAGGTCAACCGAACAATAAAATACCGACAGAGAAATATGCGGATATTGGATATAAAGTCGTGTTTATTACTTCCCAGATATCAACTGAAGTGAATAAACTATGATGTGGAAACATTTTTACGTCAAAATATACGTCGCGATTACTAGCATTTTCCCACAACGTCGTCCGCGGTTCCATAATAATATATTATTATTATTCAAATTTTGATAAACAAGGTATGTGATGTCATTAAAATAGTGGAAATAACACAAAAATAAGAAGTCTCAAACAAATTTTACAATCATATTGAGTTTGCTATCAAATGAAAGGTTGAACTTTGAAGGTTCTGAAAATATGTAACTATACAAGTTACATGGTTGATATTTGTAACGTTATTTTCATTATTGTAAGAGTTGTGTTCGTGTACGTACAAGTCCCCCAACCCAATCGCCACGACGACCTGTGCTGCTTGCATCCATCGAAGACCCGCAGTAGTAGTGGTCTTTCGGTTAAAAGATGATGAATCTTTATTCATGCAAAAGAAATATGTTCATTTTCAGTTTTCATTTTCATCGCATCGATAACCGCAGTTCGCAATTGAGTAATGGGCATAAGTTAAAAAACTCATTGGTTCAAACAACCAAGATATATTTGCTCCTAAAATAAATATATATATACAAACCTCATTTTAAATAAACTACTAGAGGAACAAGGGCAAACAAAATAAAGTAACTTTATCTTGTATTGCTATATGAAGAAGAGATAATAATCGTGTGTGTGTGTGTTTGCATGAGTGTGTGTGTGCGCTTCCGTTCTCGATATAATAGGTGGCTAATGGTGTTAGTCGCACATAATGTGTTTCTTGTAAGTAAACCTTCTGTTGTGTGACTGTTTGTTCGCCCAAATCAATGAAAAAAAAATTACTCATCATCATCACCATCTCTCTCTCTCTCTCTCTCTCTCTCTCTCTCTCTCTCTCTCTTTAGAGACACACACACTCATGCAAACACACACACACACGATTAATATCTTCTTCATATATCAACAAGGTAAAGTTACTTTATTTTGTTTGCCCTTGTTCCTCTAGTAGTTTATTTAAAATGAGGTTTGTATATAATATATTTATTTTAGGAGCAAATATATCTTGGTTCTTTGTACCAATGAGTTTTTTAACTTATGCCCATTACTCAATTGCGAACTGCGGTTATCGATGCGATGAAAATGAAAACTGAAAATGAACATATTTATTTTGCAAGTAGGCCACATGGGCTCTTTTACATGTTTGAAGCTACCAGCGCTTCGAAAAGTGACATCTGCTGAGAAGAAATACCGCAAGAAACTCAGTATATAATGGTGAAGTAAAATATCGTGAGGAAACCTGCACATTTAGGTAACTGAAGTGTAACCGTGATCCAATCGGTCTGGTTCCACTGTCACAAGGGTAACGGAGATCTGGCGCCTCATTCGAGAACGCTAAGTGATTCTGTAGCGACTCGTAAGCCAGATCTCTCATCTCGCTCTTACGCATTTCGCGTCGTGCGGAAGAGTGGAATGAGAAATCTGGCTTACGAGTCGCTACAGAATCACTTAGCGTTCCCGAATGAGGCGCCTGATTGGCAGTCACTCCAATGTAATAATAAGACCTACCAAATCTGGAATCATGATCAAAGCATACTCTTAATTAGAAACGAGAAAAATTGATAGAAAGATGATGATTTTCATTTTCATTTTCTCAGACCACTCTTAACATGTTAAACTATAGAAAACCAAACCATGAAACTAAAGGTAAATATATATAATAATAACAAGCTCAACTAAACAAGCATGAAACAAACTCAATCTCAAACTTTGATTCGGTTCCTCAGTTTCAGACGTAACAGGGCGCAAAGGTTAAGTTTTCACCCCTTTCTTACTATGTATATTGCAAAATATTATACTTGAGCGCGTAAAGTGGAACTTAAAATCGAGTTGGTAGAGTCTTATTTGGTTTAGATGATTTTTCTACATCTTCCTACAAAAAAATGTTTGTTTCATAAATACTTAGGCCAAAATTAAATACAATAGGTGTAATTATCAGTTAATATTAACTCATATCAATATTATGTACCTACTAATAGAGTTATTGGGTATTCGTCGGCAAACGATATATTGAAGTATGGTTTAGCCAAATCACATAGCCCTGCTATGTCACAACTCTAACGTAACCTTAGGTACTTAAATATAATAATAATGTTAATAATATGGAAAGTTTTAATCTGACTTCGAATGCTTCGAAATTATCTGCCTTTTATGGCATTAAATAATATATTTTTAATAGGTAGAATTAACAAGTTTGGATGGATCTAAAACTTGTCAAGTTATAGGTTACTTAAATATCAGAGAAGTGAAAATAACAAATTTTCTTTGCATTAATTTAAGACTTTTGTAGTACCTTTTTAAACGTATCATTTAAGAAAGTTCTAAGGAATTTGGCACCAATTCTGGGCGTCTATTCGGGAACGTCTAAGTGATACTGCAGCGACCCGCGAGCGAGACTCGCATCTCGCTCTTACGCATTACGCGTCGTGCGGAAGAGTAGGATGAGAAATCTCGCTCACCAGTCGCTACAACATCACTTAGCGTTTCCGAATATAGGCGCTGATCTCAACTCTTTTATCGGTGGTACCGTGAATCACTAATATTTTTATACCGAACTTGGTCCTTTTTTTACATTTATGTTTTGATCTGATTTGTTTCTTATCTTATCTTAGAATGTGGGGTACGGATACACTTCGACCCTATGGAACCTTTTGTGTAATTACCCCTCTCCTAACCACTTCATCTATGGCACTCTCCACTAGCGTAGTGGTTGTGCCTTGAATTTGCCTGGATTGATTCTGAATATCCATTACCAAGGATTTTCGTTCTTAGTCTGGCGAAGGCGTCAAATTCACACATTCTGCAGACTGTGTTGTTAAAAAGTCCCATTATGGCTAAGATATAGTAACCTCAAAGTGACCCGTGAATCAATTATGTATCAGAGTTATTTCCGGCTGTGCTTCCGAAACTTCCTATTGTACCTAAGTATAATATGTTAGTTGAAAATTCCTTTTATGTGTAGATACTGTTTTATTACAATTATTAACATCAAAAAAAGAAACAAATCCTAGCTGTGCCCCGCGATTTGAACCGCGTAGATCTAAAATAAAAACAGCCATCTGCTAAATTCACATTCTGAAACGCACGAAATTAAAATAGTTTTCTGAAAATATCCAATTTTCTGCGCATTCTCTTAATTTTTCTTTCCATAAAAACCTCCGAAAAACTGAAAAATACCGGCCAAGTGCGAGTTTGACTCGCGCACGAAGGGTTCCGTACCATTATCTATAAAAATTACGTTTGTTGTATGGGAGCCCCTTTAAATATTTATGTTATTCTGTTTTTTAGTATATTTTGTTATAGCGGCAATAGAAATATATCATCTGTGAAAATTTCAACGGTCTAACTATCACGGTTCATGAGATACAGCCTGGTGACAGACGGACAGACAGACAGACAGACGGACAGACGGACAGCGGAGTCTTAGTAATAGGGTCCCGTTTTACCCTTTGGGTACGGAACCCTAAAAAACGATTGAATGAAAATTAAAATTAAAATTAAAAAATATTTAATTTGCAAGTAGGCCACACGGGCTCTCACATGTCTAAATCTACCAGCGCTTCGAAAGGTGACATCTGCTGAGAAGAAAGCAAGGAAGTTAGCAGACTGCAATTAAATCTGTAAAGTCGTTCTCATTTCACGGTGAGAGATCCGCAGGCCTATTCCCTCATACCTATCCCATCCTCATTCCCCATCCTCCCTAGACTGGCAACGCATTGGCAGTACCTCTGGTGTTGCAGATGTCTATATGAGGCGGTGACCACTTTCCATCAGGTGGGCCGTCAGCTCGTTTGTCAGTCAATTGACATTGACATCATGTTATGGCGTGACCAAGGCAAACAGGATTTTTTATAAAAACATTATAAATTGGGTGTATCATATGGGTCCATAAAAACATCTAGAATTCGTCAGATAGCACTCCCGATAAAAAATTCACTGGTAATCGTTTCAACTATCATTCAACTTGGCACTATGCCGTGCTGTGTAGCCGACCGAGCCAGTACGCTCGCGTACACTTACGCCACGTTTATCGCTGTACAGTCGCGCACACTCGTCTAATGGCGCGTAATGCAGCTCTAGAGGTTTTTAACTCGAACATTTAGAGACTGGGAATGCAGACTACACTCTGTTAATAAAAAAACGTTGAATACTGTTATTTAATGAATACGAAAGTTGTATATATATAAGAAAAGAAAGAAATTACCGATCACTTGTCTATCAACGAATAGCTCGAAGCTCAATTTATTTAATATCGATGACAATATCTGATCATGAAAAAAAGACAAATCCAAAAAAACCGACTTCAAAAACCCTTTGAAAAGTAAGGTAAATAATAATTGGCCTTTGTAAGTAAATTACCTAGAATGTTGATTAAGTGATATTAAATATATCGAAATCGCTGTCAAGTAAATGAACAGTATGAGCAGAACAGAACACAGTATGAGGGATGGATTACCTAATTTACTTGCCACCGACTTCGATATATTTAATGTATCACTTAATCAACATTCTAGGTAATTTACTTACAAAGGCCAATTATTAATTGAATGAATTTATTATGTTATGAATATGCAAATCAACTTATCACAATTAATTTTATGTAAATCAGTTTTATTATTATTTATTGTGCAATTAATTTATTTTAATTTTAATTTCAATTTAATGTTTTAAAATAATTTAGTATGACCTATAATATTATTATTATGAATAAATGAATATGAATATGAATATATGAATATATTATTTCTTACTTTTCAAAGGGTTTTTGAAGTCGGTTTTTTTATTTGTAATTTTTTTATTATTATTTCACTTTTTTTTTGTGATAATACATCAAGTAACAATAGCATCATGCCAATTGCTCATCACCCTAAAATTTTGCTATCCAAGTTGCAAGGACGTCAATCGTTGAGGAGTTCTCCACCACCGGTTCTATTTTCCCAAATGAATTTTCATGAGTATAAGTTACTTCTCAACCTTATTCAGAAATCTAATCGCCACCCATGAAATACTTACCATTGAGGAGTTCCGGTGGTCATCCGTGGTTTTCATCATGAGTTCCAAGTCCCCAAATTATGTTTATAAAACGCAACTGCTTGAGTTATTAAAGAAAATATCAAAATTTCTATATGCGTGCCTATAACATTTGAGGAGTTCCTTCGATTCCTCATAGATCCTCTCATCAGACTTTGACTTTGATAACAACAGGACCAAATTTGAGAAATACCCTATCGATTACAAAAAGAATCATGCAAATCGGTCCAGCCATCTCCGAGTAATCGGTGAACATACATATAAAAAAAAACAAATATACGCGTCGAATTGAGAACCTCCTCCTTCGGAATTTTTGAAGTCGATTAAAAACCTGTTGCTGATGGGTTAAAAAATTAATATGGGGCATTTGAGATAATTCTTTTTAATAAAAAAGCAACGCAGTTAAAATATTTTTATTTGTAACTAAAGAACAGCAAGCAGCATTTAAAAGAAATGTTCCCAAACCAACTCCGACACAGCCAACCATTCTCACTCTTCCACCAGACCGATCAAGCCTACGCTGTCCGTCCATCCATCATTTCCCTCGTTTGATTCGCATTTGACTGCATTTTATTCTTCGACATGCTGTTCTCTTTGGATGAGGCTGGATTTTTATCTCTCGTACAGTTTTAATGTAAGTAGTCCATTACATGGTGCATACGGATAGACAATCGAATCGATCGTGAATCGGCGAAGGGGTGAGAGAGACAGCAAATTATAATTGATTAGATTAGACTGAAATAAAGTCAGAAACTAAGAAGTTGAAACGATTTTACCGGCTCTGAAATAACTTGTTCACACGAGCTGTACAAGCTGATAATCAATGTGAATCTTGCGCGGGTGGTAGGTTCAAATCTTGGCTCGGATCTCTGAGATTTTCTGATCTCACGCCCGATCACGTCACGTCGCAAGGACGACCCGAGCATTCCTGCTGCCCTAGGCAAACGACTGAAACGGCGACTTTTTAAGAGA
The DNA here is from genome assembly GCA_947859335.1 of Tortricodes alternella. Taxonomy (NCBI): domain Eukaryota; kingdom Metazoa; phylum Arthropoda; class Insecta; order Lepidoptera; family Tortricidae; genus Tortricodes; species Tortricodes alternella. Next base: position 681,991 of record OX401979.1, on the reverse strand, counting down.
ATTGATGACAAAATAAAACAATAATGTAAACAGAGTGTAATTTTTAATAGGATAATTAGAGTAGGTACTTATTCGTAAAGGACGTCTTCTTTTTTTGTGTTCTATTTTGGCTATATGAAAGGGTGAAACTCAATAAAATAATCGGGAGTATTTACAAATTATAAATGAAACTGTATTCTTTTTAAATTTCGATGGCGCCGATTGCCGCCACCTAATACCTACGAGCAAGCGCCCTAACCGCCTAATGCGAGCGACGCGCGAAGGCCATCGCCTAGTTCGCCTAAGTATATGAACGGGACCCGAGACTCGGGATTGAAATTTATATTTAGGTACCACGAGAATGTTGGTGAAGGAATACATCGTGAGGAATCCTGCATCTGCGAAGTAAATCAAAGATGTGTGTGTCCCCCAATCTGCACTGGACTCGCATGGGGACTACTGCATTCACCTCAGCCTCACTATCAGAAGATGCCTTTGCGCTAGGCAAAGGCCGTATATAGGCTGATGATGATGAAGAAGTTAACCATAACAGTTATTTTGATTCTATTGGTTGAATCGATTAATTAACTAACAAAGGCGCTAAATTAAGCCGATTTTTATTACTTCAAAGAAATATAAACAGTAATAAATAGAAAACCAAATTTAAAGGCTCATTCAAAAAGAACCTCTTCAATATGTTTAGAGAAATATTACTACTAAGATTGAATCCGCTGAAGGGCTTTTGCCGTTCAACAAAAGAAAACCAATTAAAATAAAAGCTACAAGGGTTGCGTGGGTGAGTTGAGATCTCAAACTCAGTTCAGTCGTGCAAAGTTAATACAATCTTGTAAAATAGATTCAGCTCAGACTTGTGTTATTTCATAACTTATATCATGCAGGCCTTGCCCTCACCATTCACGATAATACGCCAGTTGATCGCGTTAGTAATTCATACACGCTTTACAACGCTGCTCGCTCGTAAACACGTTTTATTGAGTTGTGTAGTAAGCGAGCGATGAATTCCCAAGTAGCTAGCGATGTATGATGAATTTTAAAGCGCATTTGTTACTTGTGCTGTTCTTTCTTAAAGTTAAGTGTTGTTTTTAAATGCAAACGTGGAGTTATGTTGGATTTTTGTTTTGCTTTGTTGATTTGCTAAATAAATAGCTTTCTATGCATTTTTTATTGGTATCGGAATGACACAAACACTAAACTTCAAGCCAAACTATCTATTGAAGTCGGGTACTTGCAAGATATCTCCGGACATAAGAACGGACATAACAAAATCTTTTACCCTTTACTTCGTATTGTATCATACGAGTATAATATATTATACAGTCTTTGAGGTAGTATTATTGGACTTTTTAATTTATTAATTTTTTTATATAAACCTCATTGACTTACTCGCAATCAGTCGGTAAAAATGAGCCACTCAAAACTAGCGTAATATCGCCCATTGCGGTAGTTTTGCGATTAGTCTTGTTTCGACCATCGACGTTGTCAATTGTCAACGATGACTAAATGTTCTGAGATTCATTGCAAAAATAACAATTATAAAACTACAAAAAATTAAAAAAAAACTTTTTTACGTACGTATTGATTGATTAACAAATACTATGTGCAGAAGTGGTAATTTTGTAGATTTGAATAATTTTATTTGTTTCTACAAATTGTCCATTATCACGGAACGTTTGACGTATAGTGGATTCATCCGTACTTGTCTTATTTGGTAAACAAATTTCTTATCTCAAATGCACTTTTTTTGGATAAAACAGCTGTTCCCCTGCAAATAAAGGAACCGGACACCATATTTTAGACGTCACTTTGCCAATTTTTAGCCTAGGTTAAAGCAAACCTAGGCTAAAAATTTAGGATAAAATAGTAATAATATTAAAAATTGCACATTTTGAGGTTAGGAAACTTGTTTACCAAATAAGACATATAGATGAATTCACTGTAAAATATCAGTTGCATTACGCTAGTAGCCCATAGACAACAATTTTCTTGGTGTTATAACTAGGTAGGTATGCCAATTGGACATTTAACGCTTACAAGTATAAGTTCTCTTTAGTATGAAGTAATTACGTTGATGCCGATGATAAAAGGCGTTATTTGCGTCTAATTGAATACAGCTAATTGAATATCAAATCGGGACATTTTTATTGGCAGTTTTGTTGAGGACTGTGTATCCATTATGAAAATGAAAATATTTATTTTGCAAGTAGCCCACATGGGCTCTTTTACATGTCTGAATCTACCAGCGCTTCGAAAGGTGACATCTGCTGAGAAGAAACGCAGCAAGAAACTTAGCAGTAAGTCTTTTATTTCCAACTTTAACATTATAGATTTAACTAAAACTAACACATAAAAGCAGCAAACAAACCTAGTGGGTACAAATTAATTATAATAAATAACTAATAAGGGAGATGTATTAATCTCCGCGTTTGGACAAGTTAAGTGACTTATGGCCGAATTCAGAAACGCGCCACTTAAGCATTTGACTAGATATTAAGTAGTTAAATGTCCCTCTACTAGTTGTCAATCTATACAGAAACGTCACTGGAACGTCACTTTAATTAAAGCTCAATTTGAGTGACCTTTCTGAATTCGGCCATTAGAGATTTATAAAGCCTCTAAGGGTCATAATAATAATAATTAAAATAAAGAAACATCTAAATTGATTACCTAATCTAGGTTAAATGGAGACGTAGACAGTCTCCACGGTCAAAGATGTAGATGTAAGGTCTCCAAATATAAAATGAAATAAAGAAATAAAAACATTTCATTATTAGGAAATAATACAAATAACGGATATGAAACACTATAGTATATATAATAATAAATCAATGATAAACCTAAACCAAATGAGACTCGAATCCAGATTTGTAAAAAGTTAAAGGGTAAAATAATGATTTGCTCAATTCGAAGGCATTCAATAGGCACACAACCATAAAAAAGCTTCACAGCAAGCTTGTAACAGCTTGATAAACAAAGTGTGGTCTGTTTTTCGGTATATTTATATTGTTTTAAATTAATTTAGCATTCGCTTCAACAGAGACCTTGATTTCGCGGACCTTTGAATTGCAAACGCGAAATGTATCCTGATTTCAGGTTCCAAGTTTAATTTAATCAAAACTAAGTGGATACATAACGAGCTGGCTTGTTTTGGCCCCCAAATCCTGTCGGATGGCCCCTCACTCCGTAATCAGCTTTTTTAAATTAAAGACCATTGAAGTTGATAAATGTTGTTTGCTCCCATATTTTTGGTTACGAAGTGCCTTTTTATTGTTGTATTTTGTCTTAATTTGGATACACGAGGGTTTGTTTCTTATTATATAATTTACCAGAGTATGTGTTTTTAGCAATGTAGGGTACAGTTGAGGTTATAATTATGTTTACGTTACCTAAGGGGCAAAAATATCTGAGCGTCGTGTTCACATATTTTTGAACACTGTCCGCGTTTATATTTTCGATTACACGCAGATCAAGAAATGGCATTATATATCTTTATTTGCAAAAAATATATATAGTTAATTATATTCTTGGTATCTGGGCTGAGGGATTAAACCAAAAGTAAAATTTAAATTTGAAACAATAAGGAATTAAAGAAGGTTTATATAATTTGTTAACACGCAGCCACCACCACGAAAAATACCGCTCTACCAGAGTTTCGCGTCACACACGTGTCGAGTGGTATTTCTGGTGGTGGTGGCTGTAGTTGCATTTCTGTTGCTTATTTTATTGTATTCAGAGGGAGAGTGGGAAACTTGCATGAAACAAGTTTTCAACACAAGCGCCACTACTTGCACGATTTAACCCCACTGTGATCGCGGAATAGCAAAGTTATTACAAATTTCTAATATAAAATGGAATTTCGCAAAGTAACGCTGAATCTATTAATTTTTTTTTCAAAGACTAGAAATAAGCACGGCTTTACTCACAATTTATTGTTTTATTTTAGTCTTAGTAATGACTCACGAAAGTTTTAATCTGATTAATTTTTTTTTCGCGTTCAGCGGCCTAATTGTTAAGGATGTTAACTCGTGATCGTGAGGTCCGGGTTTGAATCCAAGCGGTTGCCATGTACCAATGAGTTTTTCTAACTTATGTACATTATCTGCCTGCGAATTGCGGTAACCGATGCTCTTACGGTGAGAGAAAACATCTTGAGGAAACCTGCATAGTTGGGTAACTAAATGTGTAACCATGATCCAATTGGTCTGGTTCCCCTGTCACAAGGGTTACGGAGGTCAGACGGCAGTCGCTCCACTGTGATAACCCGACCTGCCGAATCCGGGATCATGGTCAAAGCGTACCCCGTAGCGTAAGCGTAGACGGGCAAAAGCGCTACGAAGAGAGAGATAGAGCGCCAACACTGCGCGCCTTTCGGCACCTCGCATCGGCTCTTAGGACACCACAGAACCTTTTATGTTTAAAAGTGGAATTAAACGAGTAGGTAGGTAGGTAGGTCTATAATTAGCTTAGTTTCTATCACTTTATTTTTGTTTACTTTATTTTATTTATTTATTGCTTCTTTTTGATTGCGTCATTTTCATGGAAGGGCAAGCGGAAAATCAGCGCTGAGAGCCCCCGCGTTGCGCCGCGGCATTACGCTAAGCCGGTTATTTTACCACATGTAGCATAAATTATTAAGGTGTTATTTTAATTATTTTCTCCGTCTCTTCTTTATTTTTGTAATTGGTGTAATTTTATTCTGCGGCAGATCAAAATAGGTCTAGAATACTGACGAGCAGACCCGCAGTAAATTCTGATCAAACTTTGAATCCCCGTTTCACTTCCAAGAGCATGGATTTTCATAAAATCCTGTCTTAACTTATGTTTACCTAAAATCAGATGAAACAAATAGACTGGTTTATTGATATTTTATGTGTATAAAGTATTATACCGTTGCGTTATTTATTATGTGCAGGCATTATTTGTAACCATTTGATTTTCCCCGTCCGATTTTTCGTCGAGCGTGATCCCGTACCTAATTCAAAAGTTAAAACTTTGTAATTTTGAACAGCACTACCGTTTTTATTTACACAAAACTTTGTGGACCAATTTATTTTCTTTTGTTGCCCGAGACATTTCCGGGAGTTTTTACGAATAAGTCCCTTAAGATTCGTTACAAAGAGTTTCATTTGCATCCTGACTGAACTAGACTTGTGGCGTCGGGCCGCTAGAGTTGCGTTCAGTAACCGGCTAACAATAATTCATTGATTTCATCGCCACACTCACATTTCCTTAAGGGGCCGGGCCTAAAGACGTTCCACCATTATTTATCAAACGTTGTTGAACCGCCTTAAGCCTTCCCTGAACTTTAATTTTTTTATAGGTTTCTGCAAGTCGGTACGTTCCCAGAAATTTGGAAAAAGCTAGGATCACTGAATTTTTCTAAAAAGGTGATCAGTGTGATATCAGGAACTCTGACCCATATCTATCCTTTCATACTTTTTCAATTTCTTAGAATCTAGTAGATCTTAAATTGGTAAATTAATTTATATCAGCATCTCAACACGGTTTCAGGAGTGGATGTTCATTTGCCAGTGATCTTTCACGTGAGCTCGACAAAGTCGGTTATGAGCGAGTTGCCTACAAAGCAAGATGCCTAACAAAGCAAGATGCCTCAAAAGCAAGATGGCCAAAAAGCAAGATGTCTCAGAAGCAAGATGCCTCAGAAGCAAGATGGCTAAAAAGCAAGATGCCTAACAAACTGGATGTCTAAAAAGCAAGATATCTCAGAAGCAAGATAGCCAAAAAGCAGGATGTGTAAAAAAACTGGACTAGTGCGAGTTAAACTCGCGTGGAGAGGGTTTCGTAATTATATGAAATTTCTTATGTTACTTTGCATACCATATACTTCTTATAGGTTTTCCTGTAATTTACAGGTAAAAAACTATGTTCTGTATTTATTCCAAATTTTTAGGCCAAGTCAATGGTCAATTTTCGCCTATTTTCCTAAAAAACTTCAAAACCATTTATTTTAAAATTAAAAAATTGCAGGCAATTTGTCTTCAAGACATTCAACTACTTAGACATTTTGCTTGGTAGTCGTTTTAGCAAGTAGACCATTTGCGTAGACGGCATTCAACCACTTAGACATTTTGCTTTGTAGGCATTATACTTAGGCAACTTGCTTTGTTAGACATCTTGCTTTATAGGCAACTCGCTCATAACCGGACAAAGTTAGAGAAGTTCACGTTATATAATCTGATTTTACCAATGCATGTGACAAAGCAAATAAGAAAATTCTATAAAAAAAACGAGAATCTTCTGTTATTAACGGATCCTTGTGTATTTGTTTCGAATTACTTTTAGCAAAAAGACCACAAGTTGTGATGATTGACGGCCTATATTCATACGGCTTTAAAGCTGAGTGCGGGCTCCCGCAAGTTTCTCATCTTGGTCTACAATATTGTTTCTGCTATTTAAAATAGATGACATCACTGTCAACCACTAATTGTTATATTTTGCTGATTACCGTAAAATATACAAGATTATTTCTTCAACCAACGAAACCAAAGTACTGCAAGGAGAACTAAACTCTAACAATCAATACACCTATAATAAAATGGTTCTAAATATAAACAACAGCTCGGAAGTTGTTGTCAAATTCACCTGTAAAAAAAATCCAGGTCCTTCTGTATATAAGCTTGAAATTTATGTTCTTGGAGAATTAGATGAGATCAGAGATCTAGGGCTTTTAATTGACAACAGATCGCAGATTCCACGTTCTGGAACTCCGCTCATATGCTTGGATTTTTGAACTGTGGTCCCATTCCAAACAGGAATTTATAGTTGTAGGATAAGATTGACACCCGCTTCTAAGAGTGGCGTTTTTATATGAAGTAATGGCAGCCTTTTCAAGGCATAATCGTTATTATTAGAGGCGTTTCATTAATAGTGAACCTGCTGCTAAATAAATGTAATGGATCAGTCCATTTTGAACCTTAATCCAGTGAAAATGATACTAGACTACTTCTACAAAGGAAAATTGTATTTTCCGCCACGTATCTCAAAATTCAGTCATTATTATGTTAAAACTGGTATTTATGATGTATCTAAGATGGCAGACATTATAAACTTTGTACCTGAACGTTAACTCAAAACGTGACGATGTCAAACGGTATACATATTCGTATAATCGCATTACAGTGGTTAATAGTTTGAGCCTTTGAACCAAACCAAATGAAACGTCAAGGGGAAAAGCGATGAGAATCCATTGCTTTTTGGATCAAAAATGAATCTTAATTCCTTACAATAAAGTATATCATCATACTGAAGAAACCATGACATATCATCTTTTGTACCCACACTTTTCAAATACTAGGGCTGTATGCGCGACATGAGCGAAAATGAAAGTCGATTAGTGAAATAGATATTGTTCAAGAATCGTCAGTCATAAAAATACCAATGTCGATACGTGAAATATTCGTCATTCTTGAGCAGAAGTAAGATTGCGTTATAGCTGAATGCCAATAGGTTTGGTTAACTCTAGACAAATTAACACTGCCTTGTACACTGATTAGTGGTTATTTTCCTCGCTTACCGCTCAGCTGCCTTGCAAAGCTCTGGTAGTCGATTTGATTATTTATTTCTAAAAAAATGTATATTATAAATTGATATTTAAATTGAGATTGTCAGTATATTAATTAAAACTTAATGGAAACAATAAGGGATTTAGAATAGTGTCTCAATTTTCAAATTTCAATACTTACAGCTTGAAAACATTTTGGTAATTACAAAGAATGCAAAATTAATAATTTTTCGAGTAATTCACAAATTAGTGTAAATTGAAAGATGATTGTAAATGATTACGCTGTAAAAGTGCTTATCTTACGGTTTGAGTATTGTTATATTTTGCGCATTGCCGTTACCTTGCGTTGACAGCCTTACGGTTATTAAGGGGCTCGTAAACGGAAGGACTAGTTTATCGGAAATTTACTGCTGCAATTCGGGCTATCCTTAAAAGTTTACATTCAATCTTTTTGTCCCCACTAGTGATATAATAATGTAATCTTTTTGCGGATAGCCCGAATTGCAGCAATAAATTGCCGAAATACTAGCCCATTTCCGAGCCCCTTTAAAAGTGATGTCCGATATGGCACTTAAAAGCATACAAAAACCAAACACAAAAGAAATATTGAAGACATGCAAAAGTGGATTGTTAAATGGTTTAATTTAGCTTATCGGGTTTGTGTCTAGTGTGGGTCAAATCTAGTAACTGAAAGTTTACCGCCTTCCTGTAGACCGATTGATCTAAAACTCGGTACACATCTTTAGTTGTGATGACGAAACAATTATGTACATTATATTCAGTATAATTGTAAATCCAAGATGGCTGCCGCTATAAAATGGCGGATTACACTTTTCCAATTCCAAGATGGCCGACGCAACAAAATGGCAAACTACCTACATAATATATTTTTCTTTTCTATCCACTTAATAGATATGGGTGTCAAATGATTTTTTTATTTACAAATAAAACCGTTAACCTATACTTAACTTAACCTAACCTAACCTATTTGTGTATCAGTGTGTTTAACAGTTAAATATAATCAGTAGCCTATCGAGAGCAATATTTATATGAAGGGCTGTCCACCTGTTTTTGGTAAGCTCTCGCAAGTTCTAGGGCCGCACCCTAATTTGCCCGTCAGATTTATTAAGGCAATTAAACTTGGCACAAGTTGACAGTTTTTTCCTTTGTTTCGGGCTCTTTAATGAGCGCCGCGAGCTGTTTTGAATTAAAGTGCTCCGTTCTTTTCCTACATGTGGCAGAAAGCGAGACAGAAGTCGCACGTCCAGGTAATTTAGGCTACTTTTGTTCCTAATGTATTATTGATAGAATTTGGGCAAAATGGACGTTTGTTTATGTATTCTATTTTTATACAAATACAGATGAAATAAGCGGCATTCATTTGAGACATTAGTGTTTTATTAAAATCCGTAAAAAATTTCGTCGTATCTTTTCATATTACGCAATAATATAAAAGTAATTACATCGCGGGTTTCCAAAAAAATTCAGGACAGTAATCATATAATAAGATTTTTCTTAGCTCAGTGAAATGTTATAGTTTCTGTTAATTTTGTTAGTTTTGTAATGACAAATTAAATATACATCACCGGTCATCATTTCAGCCGAATGACATCCACTGCTGGACATACGCCTCCCCCAATGATCGCCGCAAAGACTGTGTACATACTGCTTGCGTCAAGAGTAGTACCGCAATCTTCACTAGGTTAGTTCACGGTGGTCTGCCCACGCTGTGCCTTCCAGTACGCGGTCGCCACTCAAGAATTCTTCGGCCCCAAACGGCCATCTGTTCTACGAACAATGTTCCTCACCCACTGCCACTTAAGTCAAGCAATTCTTTGCATATCTATTACTCTAGTTTTTTTCGAAGCTCCCCATTTCTTATTCAATCTCGCAGTGAAACTCTGAGCATAGGCCTCTACATTGGCTTGAGATGAGACACTGCGGTAAGTATATTGGACAAAAATTTATTGCGCAATCCTCAATGCTGCTCAGATGAGTCGGATTTGACGATTGATCTCTTTCTCAAAGTTGATGAATTAGTAACTTAATATTAGAATTGAACCTAAATTTGAAATAGACAGTTTGTCTTAACATTTGTGACAAGCGGCGGACGATAGCCTACTTAGGACCCAGTATTTATCTATCTTGGATCGCCTTTGATACCATTTTTTTTTGTAAATTGGTATTAAGAAATTCATTCTTAACCTTCTTCTACTGAGGTGGTAGTCTGACAGACACCATTAAACACATGCAACGTTATCATTCCTTAATATCACGTGATCTAACGCTGTCTCGCTCAGTACCTTCCTACAACGGTTCGCGGCCGCTGTCAGAGTGGTGCGAGCGGCCGTACGGTGCACACATGTAGCGTAATGCGCTGCGAGTGTCTGACAGACGTAAGTACAGTAATAAGACCTGGCGCCTCATTCGGGAACGCTAAGTGATTCTGTAGCGACTCGTAAGCCAGATCTCTCATCTCGCTCTTACGCATTTCGCGTCGTGCGGAAGAGTGGAATGAGGAATCTGGCTTACGAGTCGCTACAGAATCACTTAGCGTTCCCGAATAGAGGCGCTGATTCTGATATACGTCACCTCAGTTAGATACATGGCACTCCCATAGTGTCTGCCAGACATCACCTCACTAAAATATACATACTCCCATTGTCTCACAGACGTAAGCTCAGGAAATCGAATAAATCTCATAGTAGTGTCTCTCAGACGTAACCTAGTAATGACAATAACTAAAGTTTTGGGTAAGGTAGAAAGTTATACAGCATAAGCCCCAGCAGACTGAAACGGCAAATAAGATTTGCCTAGCTGTGGGAAGCCCATTTGCCTACAATGTTCCTCTCAGATTTGCGAATTTTGTAAATTTTTACTTAAACATTAGGTCAACTTTAAAACTGATTTGTGCCTAAACCGATCATAGGATTATTTTGTTTTTTTTTTTTATTATAGCACCTAAGTGCAAGTTTCAAAATAATAAAAAAGTAAAAATTATTCCAAATTCTGTTAAAAAAAAGTTCTGGTGGTATATACTATGTTTGTTTAGAAATGACTAAAATATTGATCTCGATAGAATTGACACCATAATTCACAAAATTTTTATTAGACGTACCTAAAATTCATTTATTTTGCTTATATATGAACTACGAAACTAAAAAAGTAAGAAATGATTGTACTATCATTTCAAAACCTTAAAATTATAGGTAATTCAAAATAACGTCTTACAGACTCCACCTCAGTCGAATATTAACAAAAAAGTCACCTCAGTCGCAAAGGGTTAATATTGGTAAGCGGTTCATTTTCAAAGAAATATAAGTTTTTTAGCCACCCAGCTTAAACCTTACAAAATGCGTGCCATTATCTGTTTTATTTTGTTTTATCAACTAATTATAAGACATGACTGACCGGAGGTTTACTTATAGTGGTTCCACTGTGGGACTCCGAAGATCCAGGCCGAGGAATCGACTCCCGTCAATCAGAGTCAGATACTCATGTCATTTTACTTGGGTCTTGTTTTTATTATTTGTATTAGTATCTTCGTTATACACAGAACCAAGTTGTATCTTATGGATCATACTGTTGTCTGTGACGTTATTTATCATCATTAACTTATTGTTTTCAAATGTAATTCTGTAGCTTATCTTGAGTTTTGGTACTATATTAATTTAGTGGTGTGGTTTGTCCTGACCGCGACTGCACTCAACGTCTAAAAAAAGACTTCATACGAGTCCAAAACATGTCGGACCATTCCTGACAATAAATCTCACGATTTAAAGCCGTTTGTATTTTGCGTGTTTAGTGACTCACGAAATATTTAATTTGACTAGGGTATGTCAATTTTATTGAAATGAACGGGTGAACAAGTCTCAATGGTTGTTTACGGAGAAACTGTGTCGTAAACAAAGCAGGGACTTTATTCGAAATTGGTGTACATGAGCAAAACCTGATCGTTACTATGGTATAGAAATGTCCTGTGTTTTGTCACTTTCTTAACAGTGTAAACTTCGTTAATAAAGACAAAGACAAAGCATAACAAGATTAACACATCGCTTGCCCGATATCGAATAGAGACTATGAAGACATTTGCACATTCCTCGAAATGTCAAAGCCAGATGTAATAGAATTTGTTCAATTAGACACGTGCCGTGTATTCGAGAAATTCTAATAATCACTGTTATCAGACCGAACCCGTATCATGCCGCGGGGTTTCATTAATTTCCGGATAGGGGAGTATTTACTTGGTAGGTACTTGAACTAAGTACGTTGTGTCGAATACTTGTTATAATTCTGATTAAGCTTGTGTTTTGTAAGTGATCTGTTTTTTTAATATTACTGTTTATGTCTTAACGTTTTGGCTGATTAATATCACAATACTGTAATGAGAGTATTATTGTATAATAAAACCTTAAACCTTAACTTAACTAAAAGAGACTATTAATTCGAGACTCATTTGATTTCGCCCATGAGCACTTAATAAAAATAAAAATCCGAAAAACAATCTAGCTCAAAATTGTACCTTGTAGGATACATTACTTAGTTTAGGGTCGGGAGTAAATCCCCTTTCGTTACAGATGTTTAGAATTCGTAAAAGCTTAGGTAAATCTGAATGTTAAGTAATAGTAAGATAGAAACATTTCTTTAAATTTTAAAACAGTGTATATTAAAATGCTCCAGTGGTTCATATGCAGGCTAGAAAGGGACAGTTAGACTAGCTCATAATGCAAGCATGCATCATACGTGCCACTGCAGCTGCACATAGGGCATATTCTTAAAAACGCTCTTTAATAAAACTTGGTTAGTTCGTCTGCTCATTGACTGACGAAAAAGTCAACGTGTCACTTTAGTGCTAAAACCTGATTAGTCTATAGTAATGTTACATACTCGTAGTTAGTAGCATTATGCTGAGTTGGGACCTTTTTGTGACAGTTGGCACTGTTCTTCTTTTCTAGTTTTTCCTGTAATGATATTATTATTATTTTTTGTGCTCTGTTATGAATAAATGTTTTTTCTTTCTTTCTTTCTTTATATATTGGCCTTTAATTTGGTCGAATAACGCTTAGTAGGTTTGTGATAGTTATTTACCTGTTTTGATATTACTGTTAAAACGTATAATTGTCTATTGTTAGAGCGTTACTAAAGTTTGGTTAAATTCCGCTCGTGACTTTGCGAGTGTTGATGCCATGTTGACAAGATAAGACAATTTAATTCCTTATGTTTTAACGAGATTATTGTTTGACTTGTAACGTTTTGTCATGTTTGAACATTTTGGGTAAACATAAACTTCAAAAACACTTGGGGTAAAGCTTTTTTTTAATGTGCTCGTTAATATGTGAGTCACTTAGTATGCTTGAACTAAAAGTCGTTGGCCATAATGCATTCAAACGAAGTAAAATATTTTATGAATATGGTTTTTTGAGTGGTTTGTGAATAGCCCTCAACATTCTTGGCCGAGTAGACGAAATTTTTCTTTAATGTTTGTAATATGAAATTGCAGTTTGGCGCATAAATTATTTTCATGCTTCGCCAGATTTTGTAATTTATAACTGCCGGTTTTAATGGTAGTTTGAGAAATACGGCGCTGTTCTTAAGTAAAGTTGACATGGTTGTTGTGTCCAGACGGTTCATGCTCGCAAGGACCATTTAAATTGGTTACCTAGTGTTTAATTTATTAGTTTTGTGCGATATCTGAACCTGACTAGAGATACTTCACAGTGTATTTGATAGGTTTTCATATTCGTGTATTTGTATTATTAGGACATGAAATTTTATGTTTCAAATTGTTTCTTTTGATATGTGGAGACCTTACATCTCCATATTTATACTTGACCGTGGAGACTGTCTACACCTCCATTTAACCTAGATTAATCGATTTAGATGTTTCTTTGTATCAATTTGTTATTTTTATTATTATGACCCTTAGAGACTTTATACATCTCTAAGTTACTTAACTTGTCCAGACGCGGAGACTATACATCTCCCTTATTAGTTATTTATTAGAATCAATTTGTACCCATTAGGTTTTTATATTGCACATTTTGTTTTAGTTTCTAGATAAAACTGTATTGCCAAAGTTGAAAAAAGACCTACTGCTGAGTTTCTTGCGGCGTTTCTTCTCAGCAGATGTCACCTTTCGAAGCGCTGGTACATTCTGACAATTTCTGAGTAATCATGATCCTCTCCGAAGCGCTGGTACATTCAACCCATTTAAAAAATTTCATGAGATAAGTAGAGCCCGTAGGTGGCCAACTTGCTGAATAAATGATTTGAATTTGAATTAGCAGTAGCACTATTATGACGAAATAAGTGCCAACTCGCATATCCTTGATGATTTGAAAACCGTAATACCACCTACTACTGCCACCGCTACTGGTATCTTCACACCCTACATGATCACGTATAGAGTATAGAAGCTGAATGTTCGAACGCTTGCCTCTAAAGCAAAGGGCCGCAATTTCGGTTTAGCAATTTAAAGGAAAACATCGTGAGGGTTTCGGCGATGTTATCTAACGACGCGTGTGTGTAGTCCGCAATCTCCACGGCCCGCTCTCAGTTTGAGTGGAGGTTTGTGCTCAGGAATGGGATATTTATAGGCCAATGATGATTGATCTTATAGATGATTTAGTGTCAAGTTTCTCGTACTTCTAGATAAGATAAAAAATATTCGAGGATTCAGAACAAATTTTTGCCCTTGACAAAGGACAATACAACACTAAATAATTAAAACAACTAAAAAATTAGAAAAAGTAGGCAATTATACAGAAATGGCAAATTAAAGCAACAATGCATCATCATCATCAACATCATTTCAGCCGAAAGACGTCCACTGCTAGACATAGGCCTCCCCCAATGATCTCCAAAACGATCGATTCTGTGCAGCTCGCATCCAGCGGAGACCCGCAATTTTCACCAGGTCAACAATGCATACGATATTAAAAAACAAGACTAATCGGGTAAACAATTATCAGGCAGGTTACAATTATAAGGCCTTCTCGTTGATTGGCCAATTATTCGGACATTACTTTAAGAATGATGTCTGTCATTGTGGCATGTTACCACTGCCTACACCACTCACAATTCGACATCCATAGTTGAACTCTGTCATTATCGATACAATTGTCAAGATGGATTCATTTCCGTTCCGCCCGTCGATAAGATTTGTTGATGCGGACTCAATGAGAAAACCAATATTGCCGTATCTAAATTGGATTTTAATTAATTCGGGTTATCGCGGGTTCTATTTCGGTACTTTATTAACTCTTGGTTAATATTCTTACGTATGGGTGAGCACATATAAGGTGTACACAAGTTCGGAGTAATGGGCATGTCGCATGAAAATCAAAATGAGATTTAAATGATATATTATAAATATTCGGAAATAATTGCAGATTTCTTTTAAACGCCATACATTTTGTATAGTCTAACGACAGTTGTGACGTCATAGCTGTTATCCATTTTGTATGGCGGGTTGTTGCGAGCGGTATGAACAATGACTTTTCAAGCTCTATAACTCATAAAATAATCAACATAATAACGTTTTGCGTACACTTTCCAATACATGATGAAAAAAAAATGTATGCAACTTCCCTATTTCATTGCCATCTTGTGAGACTGTTGATTTGTCTAATTCAATATGTATGTACTTATGCATCTACAGACCAACCGAGTGTTTCTACATGATTTACCTCACCTTAACATTACTCAATAAGTTTGATTGAATTTGTTTTTCTGACTTAAATGCTGTGTAAATAAATTCATAAATAAATATGACATCCAAATTTACGTGAACGTACCCATTTTGGAAAAATCAAGTACCTACAGAATGTAATACTTAATTATACATACGCAATAGATTTGCACAGACAGGTGGCTTGTTTAGCACCTAGAGTCTTGGCTATAAACAAACGTTCTAGATTTCTCGGCACCGGCCGCACTGCGCGCTTGGCGCCTTCAATAGTCACCTGACTCGCTAGGCTCTAGGCGCTACGCAAGCCACCTGCCTGTGTGGCCCTAGCCTTACTGTTGTCCAGCCTAATGTTCTAACGAGCGGCCACTCGTGCAAGAGGTTCGAGAGTTGAAATTCCGGCTTGCGCCTCTGAGATTTCCATATCTCATTTGCGGGATTGAATTTGATATCTACCACAAGCTTTTCGGTACAGAAAATCATCTTGATGAAATCTGCGAAATTATTCAAAGATGCATATGAAGTCCCCAATCCGCACTAGGCTAGATTCGGATAGGCATGTATGTAAATATGTTGGTTTTGACAAAATCGTAAATGATTATAATGATTACAAATTAAATTTTAGTGAGACATTATGAAAACCTCCTCTGCTGCACTGGGAGTGAAGAAATAGTATAGAATGCGTGCAGATGCTTATCATCCTGGCATGTCGTAAAAGTCGACTAACGGACTGATCCTCTCCAACATGGTGGACTATCTGTATGGGCGATGGGCTGATCACCTGTCACCATACGGTTCATCATACCATCTGAGGACTAATTTATCGAACGTGGCCACCAGTAGTCTTGTGGCTCTGCCCACCCCATTAAGGATTTCGGGCGTGATGCTATGTATGTGTATGTGTATGAAAACGTTCTTTACTCATGATTTATTGTCAGAAATGGTACGACATGTTTCGGACTCGTATAGAGTCCTTCTTCAGGGGTTGAGTGCGATCGCGGTCAAAGCAACCCGCGCACTGATTATAATAAATATTTTTATCTACACCCATATCATAAAACCTCCATAATGTAATCAAAAACCGTAGGAAATGACCAGCATTATGACAACCAATTTGGTAAAACCAGTTCTGTAATGTTATTACAGTATCGATTTTAGTATCGTAATGAGATTAAATTTGGAACAGCTGTCAAAACTCAAGTGGGTCTCTATTCTAGTATTAAAATAGTTATTGATACAAAACATCAATTCAGTATGTTTTTTTAATGTAAACTGCACGACATTTGATCTCGAGTGACATGAGAATAGAGACTTCATTCGTTTGTCTATGATTTAAAAAAAATGGTCTTGACGGAGGATCGAATTGCCGCCATTACTGCTTTCATAATTCATGTTGGTTTTTTGCTGAACGTAAGTAGAATTGTAAAAAATTGTTTGTTATTTACATTTTAGTTGAAAATATGAATAGTAGTCTTCTCGGAGTGACTGTGTGATGTGAAAATGCGCCGGATATCGTAAATGCAGCCACGATTGCAACAAATAACTTGTTGCCAGAAAATATTGTTTCTAAACACATCATGGAGGATTTATAATTTATTATATTTATTAGGATTTATATTTGTATGTAGATAAAGTTATGTATGCAAATCTGCATAATTTGGCCTTAAAACACACGTGCGATCTTATTATGAAACTCGCTAAAAGCTCGTTTCATAAAACCGCACTAGTGTTTTAAAGCCTATAATTATGCAACCTTTGCATAAACTACTATTAACACATTGCCCGTTGTACCAGTCCTTAAAAACAAAGTCAAAACTTTTGTGTCGTAATCAATTATTTTATAGAACATTCATTATTTTTCCACTTTTACCAGTGAAAAATTATTATTCAGCTCGCTTATTCTGATCCCGATCCGTACTTTCGTAAAACCGACATGAATGGAAATTCCGGACAAAGTCTCAATTCTCGATAAACACTCGTTTACTAATTCGATTTAACAGAATCGCGTCGTTCCATACAATTTGTACGAAGGTTTGAAAAAACCCTGGTGTAATCAATTGCTCAAACAATTCTTATTGGTTTTCAGACATTGCAATCTGTTGTAATCAAATTTTTAAAAACAGAATTACTTTTCTCTGAGATTTCTTTTTCGCTAGTGATGAGACGGCCAAAAAAAAAAGGTAAAGCTCTGTAGTTCTTTTACCGTCCCATTTATAGAGGATTTTTCTTTAATAATAATATAATATTCTATATTTTGATAATACCCTGCAACCTCTTGAACTTGAACTTTTGTCAAGAATCCAATTGAGAGTAAATTGATAACACTTTTAAATTAGGATTCTCTATTAGACAAGAGACAATCATGCTAAATAACTGTTTGAAAATCATAATACAATGTCCATATTTTACGAAGGGCTTTTGCCCGAGCTTTGTCAAGACCAATTAAGTGCGATGGCTCTAAAATTGGGTTACTGTGTTGCAATTATGTTCTGTGACGTCACTATCATTTGGAGCTCTCAGCGAGTCAACAGCAAATGCAGTGTTTATGGAATTTAGCTCCACTTTGATATTAAGTGGTCATATTGTTTTCTTCGTGTATTAAAATTTATTTGAAACAAATTCTGTCTCATCCAGAGCTTCTTTAACATTATTGTGCCCGTTAGAGTATTTACATGATTCTTGTTTTATGTTATGTTGCAAAGCACTTCAAAATTTAAAAATTTTAGCAGTATCTTTGTTAGTTTTTTTTAATAATTCAAATTAATTCATTACATCATAGCTACATATCTGATGTCCACTATCCAAATCTCATCAGCTCACTCGCAATTTTGCTGTCCTTTGCACACTAAACGTTCCATTTCACATATATCTCTAACGTTCTACATCTTCAGTGTTTTCTAAACTTAACTTGTCTATGTTAAAATTCATATAAATAAATCTATTTCTCTTTGACTAATACATTGCAAGATTTGCTCTTTCACACACGTAAATATTTTGTCCAGCTCTTGAGATCCACCCCGACCGTCTCGGTCGTGACGTTAAGTAGAGCACGCACACCTCTCCTAAGATAATAGAATAAATGTTATCATTAAACTATGATCACGCAATTTATTAGTCACCCTTATAACCAATAGTCTTTATTAATCTTGGTACAAGAACAACATGCAGAATAATTACCGAACAAAACGAGATATTAAATCACTTCGTTAACTTTTATTTGATCTAGTAAAGTGGACTGTTAAGTAATGAGCGAATGAATTCAAGCTACCCTACTTAAAGAGCCTCGTTGAACACCGCAAAAGCAAAATAAAGGCGATCGATTAAGTAATACGATGGTAAGATTTAACAAATTCTGTCGTTGTTAATAAATATTATAATTATTAAAATTAACTCCTCACCTAAAGTAATTAATGTCCCGGGAAGCCTTCCAGTCGGAATAATTAACATTCGAACGATTATAATAATTATTTTGTGAGAACGGTACAAACTTTGTAAAACGTGCTGGATTTTCTGATATATTATTTGTTTTGTTAATTTGAAAACAAAAGCTAGATTGAAAATATTCATAAATGTCTGGATTGGATTGGTAGCAAATACGATTATGGTTTCAAAGAAAATATTCCAAATAAATTAAGATAAAAACAATAAATCCTTTGCATTGCTAGTGTTCAGTAAGAAACACGCAACAAAGAGTTTATTCTTCCTTTATAAAGTTCTGCATTCTTAAGTAAAAAGTTTCATTTTTAAACCCACTTATAAATTAAAACTAGCCCGTACAGAAAATTTTACTAAGCGTCTTGATACATACATACATACATTTTTTTTGTAATTCTATAACTTACCAAGCTCAGGCTCAATTAAATAGTCTTACTTACTGGCACATACCGGCTTTCAATGCGGCTGGCGAGACGTCGCTACTGAGTGAAGCGCTTTTCTCATTGATAATCATAAGAATAAGTGATTTTTTTGCTAGCATACGCACTCAGCTGTCCACGTCACTGGTGATTTATGATCATCAAGTCTTAACGTACGTACTTCTAACTATTTGCGTTCTTGTGAAGAGCTTTATATAAGTTCACATAGCACGTGCGTAGCTTACTTCGCAAGTGTGAAAACACTTTTGGATTTCCTGAAAAGCCTTGAAGTATTTTAGATTTGCAATACAAACAATCGACGAATTTGACGACGCAGTTAGCCTAGTTGTTAGTGACCTAGCCTCCGAAGGTAGCGGTCCTGGGTTCGATCCCCGGTAAGGGCAAATATTTGTGTGATGAGCACGAATGTGGGATTTTGGGAATTAGTGGGATGTTTGAGTATTTTTTATCTATATAAGTACACATATGTATATCATCGTCTAGTTTCCAAACCACAAGCTTTGAGAGCTTACTTTGGGACTTAAGATTATTATTATTATTAATCCTTATTGATTAAACTATTATACTCCTCCCCTGGTAGTGTACCTACGTAAAAATAACATGTTTAATATTTATAAGTTAAATGCGTAAAAATAATGAATTTACTTAAAACGCGTGGATGTTAGACCTGTAGCAAATGTTATCAATACATTCATTTTCATTTTCATTTTAACTCTTGCTTCTAAAGTTACTTTCAGGTATATTATGTGGAACTACACTGCCCAATTGAAGTCAGATTTCACCCACAATTTCACGTCCCTCTTTGTAGTTGTTCTAAATATCTTTCATCACCACATGATTACGCAATTCCGGTGCTCTATTTAACCATGGAACCACCAGACCATAATAAAGTAGGTTAATGTAGAGTGTTTAACGCCACGTCACAGCAAACGACTCAATCGTCCCACTTCCGATTTATTTCCCGCAGTTTGGGAGTTCCGGCCAGCAGTTTGGCAGAGTAACGGATGGGCTGAAAAAAATGCGGTATCGCTTGTTGTGAATACAGTTAGTGCGTATAAAGTAAAGCATGCCGCGTTTTATTCTATAAATCCCAGCTACCAAAAAGTGGATTCGAAAAATACAATGAAATTATCACCAGAATTCTGGAATGGAGTCCGTAGGCAGACACCATGAGCAGGCACACACGTAGGCAGAAGATTATGAGGACTGAAGGAAAATGGAGGAAGCCTGTTTTTAGAAGCAGATGAATGACGGCTAAGGAAGCAATTGCCAAAATCATGGTTAAAGCTATGCTTAGAATTCGAACTCCAGAAAAACAAAAATAGCTGAATGTGGTCTATATTAAGAGAGATAGTTTCACCGATTAATAGGCCCCCGCATTTTAGTACACCTACAGCCGCCAAGTCGAAATCGACAAAGCCCTGCATCTATATATTTGGTGATGAGCAAGTACGAGGGCTGTCTACAAGTCTAATACACTCCAGAGCCGGCCTTAAGAATGACTCATACGGCATAACAGCGATGGTCAAGCCACATGCTTCGAGTGCACAGGTACTAGATAGTCTTCACGCGATGTCTAACGTCATAACAAAGGAGGACGTAATCGTTTTATCTGTTCGAGGCAACGAAAAACATCCCTATGTATTGTTATCAAACCTATCCAATAGCATATTAAAGTTTAAGCAAAACAGTATATTTATAATAAATGTGCATAAAAATAGCAATTTGGAAAATAGCATACTGTATAACGAGTTAAAATTGTTCGTCAATAATTATGAAAATTGTAAGGTAATTGATGTCCACCGGAACGGGAACACAAGCCAAAATTCGACATCCTTTTTGAATTGGATCGGATTTAAATTGAATACAGAGATAGACTGCACGAAATCAAAAAATGTTATTGTCAACAATGTTGTTAAATTTAAAAATGTAGAAAAATCAGACATGGGAAATGATACCGTCAGTTTTTTTCATCCCTAATAATAAATTAACTTATGATACAAATATTAAACATAAATCTTTGTCAACGTCAAGTGATAATTTAACAATATTTAATCAAAATATAGGCGGTCTTTGCAGTAAACTTGACCTATTAGACTTAACTTTGAAAGAGTTAAAGGATAATGGAAAGGAGTTCGACGTTGTATGCTTAAGTGAAACTTTTGTTCGGCAAGGTTCTCAAGAAAATATAAAGTTGAGAAACTTTAAACTAGCGGCTAACTACTGTCGTGATAAGAACAGAGGTGGGACATGTATTTTGATCAGGAAAAATTTGGAGTTTAAAAGCTTACCTTTTGTCTCACAACTAGCTACTAAATACTATTTTGAATGTTGTGGCATTGAAATTATTGGTATAGGTGTCATTATTATAAATATTTACAGAATTCCTGAGCAAACAAGGACACACGTGGGGGTATTTATTCACAAGCTCGATATCCTATTAAACTATTTAACATCTAAATTTAAGAATAAAAAACTAGTTATCTGTGGTGACTGGAATATAGATATATTAAAAGAAAAAACTAGTGCTGCCAAAGATCTATTTAGTGTTTTAGAAAATTACAATTTAAATGCACATATTCAAGTACCCACAAGGCAAAAATCCTGCATCGATCAAATTGCGAGCAATATAAAAAAGGTTGAAACGCAAATTCATTATCTTGGGCTCTCTGACCACGAAACCGCACAATCTTTAACTCTGCTGACAGTGAAAAGACAACGGGCTTATACTACTTGGTTTGAGTATAAACGCGATTACAGTACATACAATGTGCGTAAGTTCTGTGAATGCATGGCCGCTCTGTCTTTTTCAGATACCTTTGATTCGAATAGTGCAACAGACGCGTTTAAATATTTTTATGATTTATTATGCTTATTCTATAATTTGTGTTTTCCGACAATTAAAGTAAAAATCAACAACAGACCGAAAAGGATAAATTGGCTATCAAAGGGTTTAAAAAATTCATGTAAAATTAAAAGAATATTATATTTTAACTTTAAAAGGGCATCATTTAATAAAAACATGCATAAATCTAAATATAAATCATATAATCGTATTCTAAAGAAATGCTTACTGAAGGCCCAAAAAATTAAAAATACTCAGTACATACACAAAAATAAAAATAAATGTAAAGCTACTTGGAATTTGATTTCTTCATCTATATCAAATAATTTACATGAAAATGACATAAATAAAATAAAACTCAATAATGACTTATACTCCAATCCTTCTGACATATGCAATATTTTAAATAATTATTTTATAGATTCTACTAATTCAATTTTATCTCAGAGCAACTTTTCGTTTAGGTCCCATTTACGTGATATAAACAGTAATACAATATTTTTGATGCCGGTTGATGAAAAAGAAACTTATAATATTATCATGTCATTAAGAAATAGTAAATCTAGCGGTTTTGATGACATTACAACAAAAATGCTTAAATCATGTGCCGCTTATGTGTGTCACCCCCTTGCTCATATTATAAATCTATCCTTTGTTGAAGGTATTTTCCCCCAAGATTTAAAGTTATCCATCGTAAAACCTTTGTTCAAAAAGGGTGACAGACAAAGTGCTACTAATTATAGGCCCATTGCCTTAGTGCCCATCATATCTAAAATACTGGAAAAAGCGATTCATACAAGATTAAACGGCTTTTTAACCAAATATAAAATACTCTGTCCTGAGCAATACGGTTTTCGCAAGGGCAGATCAACAGCGCTTGCTTGTTTTGACCTAGTTAAATGCATAGCCGATAACATCAACAGTAAAAGTCCAGTTATGTCGATCTTTTTGGATATGACAAAGGCTTTTGATTTTGTCAATCACTCTAAACTTCTGCATAAGCTCGAAGTGTATGGTATCAGAGGAAGAGCACTTGACTGGATCAAAAGTTATTTGGAAGACAGAAAGCAATGTACTGAGATCAAAAGGATCACAGAAATTAACGGTGTTATTTTGAAGGAAATATATAGGTCACACATCAAAGTAAATAGCACTGGTGTCCCGCAGGGTAGCATTCTCGGTCCATTGCTGTTCTTGCTCTATATCAACGATTTGCCGAATGCAACTGCACATAAAAGTATTATGTTTGCCGATGACACGACCCTAGTAGTAAAATGTGACAATAGAATAAGTTTTCAGTTAGAAATTAATAATGCATTATTGGACATAATAAATTGGATGAATATAAATGATTTACATATTAATATTATTAAAACTAAGTTTATGCAATTTAATTCATACAATTCAAGTAAAATTCCTATTCAAGTAAAGCATAACAAAGAAAATGTAGATGAGGTTGATGCATTTAAGTTCCTTGGTCTAACGATCGACAGTCATTTAAACTGGAAGGAGCATATCGAGCAAGTTTGTAAAAACTTGAATCGGTTTGTTTTTGCATTAAGGAGGCTGAAAGAGACTGTTGCATTTGAGGCTGCTTTAACGGCCTATCATGGTTACGTGTCATCTGTTCTTTCTTATGGACTGATTTTGTGGGGAAATGCAGTAAACGTAGACAAAGTTTTTAAAATCCAAAAGAAGTGTGTCAGGGTTATCTGTAGCTCATGGCAAGGCGACAGTTGTGTCCCACTTTTTAAAAAATTACGTATACTGCCTTTACCGTGCCTATATATTAGAGATATGTGTGTTTTCGTCAGAACCCACCAGGAATATTTTAAAACGCGAGGTGAAGTCTTGCAAAGGCGGACAAGGGTTAAGATTATGAATGTCCTGTACAAGCCCCCCGGCCACAAATATTTATATAGGAGAAATGTTTTCAATATGTGTATAGAGACATTTAACCATCTGCCAGAGGAATTGAGAGCAGTTGATGGAACTAAGTTTAAATTTAAATTGACTGACTGGCTCTTGGACAAATGTTTTTATTGTATGAAGGACTTTTTTGATTTTAAATAATAATATTGTAATTGTGTGGACATAATAATATGTTATAATTAATGAAATAGATTGTGATAGATAATTAATGGTATAATGTAAGGTCCGACCGAGACTGCTTTTTTAATCCCGGCCGAGACCGCGACCGAGAACGAGAATAAAATAAATTCTCGGCCGAGACCGAGACCGAGACCGAGACACGGAAAAATTGTATATTTTTTTCTAACATTTGCGTTTTTTATGGTTCCTTACCTCAAAAGGAAAAAACGGAACCCTTATAGGATTACTAGTGTGTCCGTCTGTCTGGCTGTCTGTCTGTCCCTCTGTCCATCTGTCCGTCTGGCACGACCAATTTGCTCCGAAACAGTAAGTCGGTGACCACAACACGGACGCGTAACGTAAATAAATGAATTTTAAACATGTGGACCACATTTGGCCGGTAGGTAAATTAGAAAATTTAAAAAAAGTTATGCAAGCTATATCATGTGACATATGAAATGAAAGGGCTTATTGTGAGTATTTTAAATACATACTTATATATTTTTGGAATTTTAAAATGAATAGTTTGGAAGTTATTTAGGATAATAATCGAAATAGGCAAAAATTTACAATCTCCCCCGCCCCCTGTTTCCGAAAATACTGGGCCCCGAAATAAATGAAAAAAAAACAGGACTTATTTAATGATAGATTACAAGAAAACTTATAAGAAGTCTTTGGTATTTAAAGGAAAGGTTCCAGATAAACATATACGGAACGGAACCGGTGTTTGTCCTGTTTTTTAACTAAACAAAATACATCCGTTATGATAAAAAAAAGGTTTTAATTATGGTTTAAACGTTCTGCCGTGTACTACAAATAAACTTAATAGTCAAAAATGGAAAAGAGCAGTATTATACGACCGAAAAGCAATTTTAAATTGATTGCCGGAGTCTCGGCCGCGGCCGAAAATCTCGGCCATTTTGGGCCGAGACCGAGACCGAGATCTCGGTCCGATTTTTGGCCGAGATTTGCCGAGACCGAGACCGAGACCGAGATCTCGGTCGGACCTTAGTATAATGTATTAGATTCGGATAATTTTAATATTTGTACGCCTGCATGCAGGCTGAATACAATGTACATTATTATTGAAAAACTTGACATCCTTTATAAAACTGTATTCATGCAAATAAATTGATTTGATTTGATTTGATTTGATTTGATATTTTTTTATAAACTTGAAGAGGCTGGTTAACATCCGTTTTGAGATTTATAAAACGCCGTCATTTGTGCCTTGGCCACACCACAAAGAAGCAATTGCAGTTGGGAGTGCATCGGGTTGGCACACTCAACTGAGGGTAAAAAGTATCGATCCTTGTGCATACTATTTGTTTATTGACAACGGAAAAAGTTGTATGCCAAATTCATTAGATGTTTCACTTATTGTTTATCTCTTTGCGTAAAACTATATTAGTTAAAAGATTCAGGCGTTACTATGCGGAAGTCCATATTATACTAGAAAATTTTAATTACTTTGCTATTCCGCGAATCCAGTGGGGTTAAATCGTGCAGATAGCGGCGCTTGTGTTGAATATATATGTTTGTTCATGCAATTTTCCCACCCTCCCTCCGCATATAATAAATTAAAAACACAAACGCAACTATATCTACAAAAACTCGTTGCACGCCATCCTTCGTCGATCAGCAAATCAGCTCCATGCAATCTTAACCAGATCGTCAGGCCAGCTTGAAACAAGTTGACCAACTCTGGTCCTCATTTGAGCACTTTTACGTCCAACGTCAGTTCTTCAAGCTATTTATCCACATTATCACGTTAATTTACAACCACTGAGAATTGTTTCTAACTGTATGGCGGTAAATTATCACCTAAACCCATTCCAAATTCTTCACTAGTCAAGCATGGATGGCATGTCCTTACATCGATAAATTAGTCAGGTGCCGGCGGACACAGATTCAGTTCTTTCAGATCGCAGCCATAAATAAAACGTGCTGACTTGCAGACGATTGCAGCTCCAGTGCTACCATTGGTACAATAACGATATAGACACGAGTCGTAAGGCTAAGTTTCTTGGTGTAAAATTTGCGGTTTGATCTACCAGCGTATATTTATTGTAAAACTTAATTATGAGTAAGTATGAGGTGCGGGGAGACAGCAAAGGAGACAGTTTTTTTTATGTCAATTGACTGACAAACCGGCAGACGGCCCACCTGATGGAAAGTGATCACCGCCGCCCATGGACATCCTGCAACACCAGAGGTGCTGCCAATGCGTTGCCAGTCTAGGGAGGATGGGTAATGGGGATGGGGACGAGGGAATAGGCCTCCGGATCTCGTCCAGTTGATAAAGACCAACATGTTGATCGACTAGTCGAATGACAGTTTAAATGGATTCTAATAAATAACTTCCGCCATACTTACTCTGTGGACGCATGACACGTGTGACCCTTTCTATTTTCAAACTAATTAGGTAAGTATGACACGTTTGACGACAAACCAAGCTTAAATCGAAGGATTTTTTTTACAGTTGTAAAGTACAGTTAATTTCTTTTGATTATTAATATTTATAGTGCATACACTAAACACTACAAAAAATATTTAAGATTCTCACCACACAGTTTGTAAACCTTATTTTAATTAATTTTTAATATAGCCCCTGATAGTGGCCCCCATATTTAAAATTAATTAATTTACGTTACGCTTCCGTTTTGCGGTCACCAACTTACATTATGTGTACCAAATTTCTACTCAATCGGTCCAGTAGTTTCGGAGCAAATTGACTATGACAGACGAACAGACAGACACACGAGTGATCCTATAAGGGTTCCGTTTTTTTCCTTTTGAGGTACGGAACTCTTAAAAAAAACATGAACAGTTTATATTTGAAAATAGCACGACATGAGATTGAATAGCAAGTTAGACTCATGTTAGGGGCCGCTACACGGACGGGTTGCATTGATCAGTCACAGGTGTAGCCATTGATCACGTGAAGACAGAACTCGTAGAGACAAAAGGAAAATTCCGAGGAATGAGGCATTGACGTAGTCACTACTATTTTGTGTTAATTAATGTAGTTGTTATAGAAGCATAACTCATTATCATTATTACAATTACAACACAATCGCAAGGTGGACTGATTTTTGACACAATTATACGATAATTCTTGTGGGTTCGAAAAATTTGTGAATGTCGAGTTTCTTGCGAAGGTTTTTCGTAGTTGTTAGGTTGTCCGAAGCGTTTGTTGATAAATTTTTACGTTAGTTAATTGAAGAATAAGAGAAGTCAATGTTTTGAAATATGCTGTTTTTTATTTTTTATATATTTCGCTCCGAAATATGTATTTTCTGCGAACATTGATAGAATAATTTTTTAAAACAGTTTTTGTTAGAATGCAAAATAATATTAACGGAATTAAAGCAAAAAACCGGCCAAGTGCGAGTCGGACTCGCGCACGAAGGGTTCCGTACCATTATCTATATAATGGTTTACGGTTTATGCATAAGTTTTATGTTTATGAAATTAAATGTTTTTATTTTTAGTTTTTATATTTGAGTTGATTTAATGAAAGGCAAATTGCGGTTTACGATTTATGACGAATTAAAAAAAACTACTTGCTAGATCTCGTTCAAACTAATTTTCGGTGGAAGTTTACATGGTAATGTACATCATATATTTTTTACACACACATTTTACCACTTTGGAAGTGTCTCTCGCGCAAACTATTCAGATTAGAAAAAAATGGTATTAGAAACCTCAATATCATTTTTGAAGACCTATCCATAGACCTATCCATACACACGTATGGGTTTGATGAAAAAAAAATGAGTTTCAGTTCTAAGTATGGGGAATAAGGTCCGACCGAGACTGCTTTTTTAATCCCGGCCGAGACCGCGACCGAGAACGAGAATAAAATAAATTCTCGGCCGAGACCGAGACCGAGACCGAGACACGGAAAAATTGTATATTTTTTTCTAACATTTGCGTTTTTTATGGTTCCTTACCTCAAAAGGAAAAAACGGAACCCTTATAGGATTACTAGTGTGTCCGTCTGTCTGGCTGTCTGTCTGTCCCTCTGTCCATCTGTCCGTCTGGCACGACCAATTTGCTCCGAAACAGTAAGTCGGTGACCACAACACGGACGCGTAACGTAAATAAATGAATTTTAAACATGTGGACCACATTTGGCCGGTAGGTAAATTAGAAAATTTAAAAAAAGTTATGCAAGCTATATCATGTGACATATGAAATGAAAGGGCTTATTGTGAGTATTTTAAATACATACTTATATATTTTTGGAATTTTAAAATGAATAGTTTGGAAGTTATTTAGGATAATAATCGAAATAGGCAAAAATTTACAATCTCCCCCGCCCCCTGTTTCCGAAAATACTGGGCCCCGAAATAAATGAAAAAAAAACAGGACTTATTTAATGATAGATTACAAGAAAACTTATAAGAAGTCTTTGGTATTTAAAGGAAAGGTTCCAGATAAACATATACGGAACGGAACCGGTGTTTGTCCTGTTTTTTAACTAAACAAAATACATCCGTTATGATAAAAAAAAGGTTTTAATTATGGTTTAAACGTTCTGCCGTGTACTACAAATAAACTTAATAGTCAAAAATGGAAAAGAGCAGTATTATACGACCGAAAAGCAATTTTAAATTGATTGCCGGAGTCTCGGCCGCGGCCGAAAATCTCGGCCATTTTGGGCCGAGACCGAGACCGAGATCTCGGTCCGATTTTTGGCCGAGATTTGCCGAGACCGAGACCGAGACCGAGATCTCGGTCGGACCTTAATGGGGAACCCCCAAAATATATTGTATTTTTTTTATTTTTTGTGTGAAAATCTTAATGCGGTTCACAGAATACATCTCCTTACCAAGTTTCAACTGCATAGTTCTTATAGTTTCGGAAAAAAAGTGGCTGTGACATATGGACAGACAGACAGACAGATAGATATGACGAATCCATAAGGGTTCCGTTTTTTGCCATATCCCTACGGAACCCTAAAAAGTAGGTATGCAAGCAGTCCGTAGGTGCTTGTTTACGTTAAATTAAAACCCGTACTCAGCACCATGACTCATCATCTCCGAAACCCACTCATCTCACATCCCGTTATTCTCCCGGCATCATAAGTGCTCGCAATCGCGGAGCCCTAAATAATAAATCCGTCGTCGAAAGGCGTTTTGTCTCGCTGACTTTTCATTCCTTTTTCGTCCTTTTCTTTCACGGCACTCTTCGTTCACCTCATTTGTGGGCTTAATCGAGAAGAAACGACGATATGATACGATTACGTGTTCCTACAATACCAGGAGGTACGGAAATTGTTTACACCACAGACTATGTCCAAGCGAGGAAAACTAAAAAAGATATGCAGCAGATAAAAAAGTCTCGCTCACAGTTGTAGCTACACTGTGGTTTCGGGTTCTGCTCGGTCGCTCAGTGTGTAATGTTCTTAAAGCAAGCATTCATTTACTGTTGGAATTTCAGCTTTCAACGGGATCGCGTTTTAAATTTCCAGTTCCATATGCTTTTAATGCTTGCGTTAAAAGATATAATATGAGTACACAAGTGTCTGTGTTACGACTCTTGGGGATTTTTACATTTTCTCGTATAATTTTTGAAGTACTTGGGAACCGTGATAGGATTTAAATTAAAACCAAATGAAAGTTAACAGAAGTGGAATGTGCGGCTTCATTATGTCCCGTCTTTGCCTCTCAAAAGCGGTTTATGAAGGAGCGCTCATAATATCGTTATATAAATAATAAAGGGGAGGTTGTATTACGGATATATAACGCATTTAGTATAGATATGGACGAAATATCCGCGCTGAAATGAAAGGGACTGAAATGTACCGAAATGTCGGTTATGCCACTTTATACATCTCTAACTCGCTTACCTTGTCCAGACGCGGAGACTAAACATCTCCCTTATTAGTTATTTATTATAATTAATTTTTACCTATTAGGATTGTTTGCTGCCCTTTTCATGTGTTAGTTTTAGTTAAAACTCTAATATAAAAGTTGGAAAAAAAAGACTTACTGCTGAGTTTCTTGCGGCGTTTCTTCTCAGCAGATGTCACCTTTCGAAGCGCTGGTAGCTTCAGACATGTAAAAGAGCCCATGTGGCCTACTTGCAAAATAAATATTTTCATTTTCATTTTCATTTTCATAGCTACAAGCACAAGAACCTTGGTAAAAACCTTAGTAACCCATATCATAGGACAGACAGTGTATAATAAACTGCCAGACACTGACGTGAGCGTCTATTATTTTATTGGCTGGTTCAGCATAACGTTTTATTCTTTATGGGAATATTTTAACCATGATGTAATAATGGGTCCAATTCGAAAAGGTGTCTTTTTAATTTAAAAAATCCTAAATTTAAGGTAAAAAACGTCAAACTTGGGTTTATAATTGCACAGAGCTCTCAAAATCAAGTTTGACGTTTATTTTTTTTAAGTTTAGTGACTTTTAAATTTAAGTAGGTAACCTGTACCTGCTACAATATAGGTTTTAGTGCATCGAAAATGAATAAGTCAAAGCTTCTTTGCTATGGAATATTAAAAATTGAAATATTAGTCAGTAGGTCTTTTAGTTTTACAATATAATTGTCTATCATTGTTGAAAATTCGTAGAGGTTTTTGAATGTTTGGCAGCATCGTGCGGTTCAGTCCGAGAATATTATTATTTCTAGGTATTATAATATATCAGTATCATACTAAAGGCAGTATATCCGCCAAGTTCGAAAGAAAAGGCACCTGACTGCATACTTCTAAATAATGAGAATATTCTTTTAAAGCAATTAAATAACAATATAACCACCCTGAACTTCGGTAGAACCTGATTCTCTTTTAGATTTGTATAATTTTTCGGTCAAAGCCATTAGAAATAGGGGTAGAAATATATAGTAAGGAACTGCTCAAAGCAATTTTCGCAATGCTTTATTTTGAGGTGTCAGAACGCGAATCTGACACCATCGCACGTTCAGTCGCATGCCAACCACCATCCATGACACTGTTATAATTGAAAAAATGCTCTCCCGCATCGTGCGTTGTGAGACCGCAGCACCACCGACCACACCGTCCACAATGATATGATAGCGTGTGAATGAAGCAATATTAGACTTTTGTGTCTATGTCGTAAGAATTAAGACATCATCAATAGGGTATGGTTAAGCCATGGCGCTGGCGTTTGACAACCTTCTATGAGACTTATTACACGAAATTGTACTGATAGGCATATCCTTCTTTTGAGATCTTTGGGCAAAGCCGACGATATCGCACGTCGTTTCTGCGAAATCGTCCCTCTTTTTCACATTTACGTTTCTAGTGGGATTTTTACAATAAACAGTGATCTGAATTGCCAGGGATTACTAGAGGAAGCAGAGCGGCATTTGGTCGTAATAAGAGGACTCGAGAATTATACATGGCATTGTGATGACAAGCCATAAGTCCACATTATGTGGAGATCCGGTGTCCAAAGCCCGCCATTTATTATCTGCGCAATTAAAGCTCAGCAAAGGAAGTCATGCTCTTTGTTTTGCTGTACGGTGTAGCGAAAGGACAAAAATATGCAAATTGATCTCTTTGTTATGAGACGGAAATGTAGGGAATGCTTTAAAAGGGAACTCGAAGCAAAGGAGGTTGTTTTTAAGGACGGGGCGAATCAGTACAGCCGTGAGATTCTCTAACGTGTGCAGCGGATGATCAGCCATGAAGGACACATTCAAATGTATACCTAATTACTTTTACTTACAGTCTAAATTAATAGGTTTGTTTATCCGCTGATCAGCCGTTGTGCACGTTAAGAATCACACTACAGAGCCTCCTATGGCTGAATAAAAAAAAAATACTAAATAGATCGTTAATTTGTTTACTCGTATGGCATATTTTCATTAGACATTATATAATATATTTTAGTATAAAAACATACAAAGAATTACAGTGCTATATCCGGGTTTTTAAGCATGTAGCTGCGTCGTTCGCAAGGAAGATCAGGGGTCGTATCACAAGCTCTTATTCCAGGCAGTTTCCGCCGTAAACTGAGCTGCCCGGAAAACTCTTGTAGTGGTAGAGCCAAACAGAAATCCTCACTAGATGATTACTGTTCGAATGGGCCGGCTCGACCGGGGTAGTACCACACTCTCACAGAATATCGGCGTAAAGTAATAGCTTGCTAATGCGTTTCGTACGGTAAGTGACGAGATCCGGAGGCCTATTCCCTCATCCCCATCCCATCCTCCCTAGACATCTAGACTAGTAAAAGTTAGGTTAAGCAGTGTCTTGAGGATATTATTTGGTCTTTGAAAAATTAAAAAATATGTATTATTTGAGATTTACATAGTGAGTATACATTCCTGGTTCCTGCGCTAGGATACTGTAGAGCAACCTCTTTTTGCTCTAGTATTTTATTGTAACTGGACAGGCGCATCGCCGATGTATTTGTTATTCATATTTTTAAATTTAAATATTATTAGAACATCGGATGCGATTGTCCAGATGCTCATTCCAATTCGTGCCGTCGAAGAGGCTCCTCCTATGTACTTCCGATAGCAAATATAGTACAGTTTGCCATGAAAGTGTTTTAATTCTGAAAATCAAGATCAGTAGTATATCCCCGTCTTCTCTGCTTACCGTCGAGCTACAGCACGACAATACCCTGTGTTGCAGGAACCAGTGCAAACGCAGACTTTGCAGATAATTTTCTTACATGCTAACTTACACTAGTGTTCTTAAAGAGGACTGTGAACCAACGGCAAAAACAATTGTTTATTATACAAAAGGCAACAACGATTTCCACCCCTTAAATGTTAACCAATTTAAACCAATTTTTGATACGTTGTCAGTCAAAACAAAATCTAGGTCTATACGTTTTTTAAATATTGATTAAAGATCAAGAAAGTCAAATAATCGACGAAATTAGTTTTTTATGACAATACTGAAACCACAATAAAACTGAATGTATTAATTATAGTGAAAAAAATCAAAACTTATAGACCTAGATTTTGTTTTGACTGACGACCTCACAAAAATTAGTGAACATCGGTTAATCTTCAAGGGACGGAAATCATTATCACCTTTTGTATGAAAAGCCGTAGGTTCACACTTTCAACTTGCACACAATTTCGTTCCTCATTTCGTCTTTGATTTGGCCCGATGCCCATCATAAACTGACCCGTGTGCTTGTAGGCATTGTGCGGAGTTAGGTACCTACGACATTGGCAGGCAGAGGCGAAATACTACCAAGGTCGAAGACACTCACGAACATGGCAGTTTAATACGCGCTGACGAGTCAAAGTTAAGCTCGTTGCTTAGGTCGGTACGAAGTGTTATTTTACAGAATAATAATAAAATAAAATAATTGAATAAAATATTTACACGTCTTTCTCCTGCAAATATTTAACATGTTCTAAACTAGAGGTATAAAGTAGGCTTTATTTAGATTTAAACTTAATTAAAACCAGGTCTATTTTTCTCTTTATTAAATTTTCAATAAAATATAGAAACAGAACTCTCCAATAACCACTTAATTCGGTATTCAATTTCGCATAGTAATCGATTGTTTACCGATAGCACGAGTTTGGCAAGATTTCCCTACAATGTAAGCCTTTGTGTATATACTACCCCAAAGTTTTCGAGTTCCCTCGCGGGTGTTATCCGAAAGGTCAATAAGTTTGAGCAGTTTGCTCAAGCTATGTATTTCATCGGGAGATAAGGCTACGTTTAAATAAGCTTCAGGTGTGAGCACGTACTCTCAGGACCTAAGGCTTGAGAAAGCTGGGTGCATGGAAAATAAATCAAGAGGACTATGGCAATCGTCGTGCGGTAATCGTACCTCGGAAATAAGCTGTAGTGGCTAAAACACAGCTAAACTAGATGGCGCCATAATCGTTGCCAGCGAGGTATCCAATCCAATACAATAAACTTAAATAATAAAATAATGGAACGTTTAATGCGTCTTCTTAGCTCATAGTTTAAGCTAGTCAAAAGGGATTGATTTTTTATTGAGATTCTAGACATTGATCATACCGAAATTATCTTGCAAAATATTATATTTACAGTTATGTATACCAGTTATAATATTGTTTAAGTAATGTTGATATTAATGTTGAATTGGTCTCGGATATTTTTATAAAGGAAGAACTTGTTGGTAGTGACGTCCATGAAAAAATCGTAGTTCCATGAAACAAATGGACAATATCCATCCTAGATAGCGCAATGGTTTTTGTCGTATCAAAATCAGATTTAGAAGTTACTTATGGTAGTATATCTATCTATCTATCGATAGGTAATAAATGAATACATAAAACTCCTTAAATATCAAAACATTTTAGATAAGTAGTGTAAAAAACATAATTTACACGTGTAGAATTCTTATCTGAAGTTGTTTAAACATAATATAATACCTCCTTTCTTGCTGTAGTGTAATGTAAATGTAATGACTTTGGCTTTTTGGACTGTCGCGTAAAATTATTATGCCCCGTTTTTCATTAATTTAATAAGAATTTATCAGAATTATTTGTTGTTTGCACGACAATGAGTCACGTACGGCCAAAGTTGCGGGTAGATCCTCCGGCGAGTTGACTAATCCACCCACAAAAGGATTTCGAGGAGCTCTTAATGGACTACGGTTACCTATGAGACGTAGTGCAAGATGAAAGACAGCAATACATTTAAAATATTTTATCAACTTCTTTATTATAACTTCAATTGTGTTTTGTTTGTCCATCGGAAAACTAGCGTTCTACACAGCCTGCTGAGATGGGACCCTTTTTCCTGTAATTGTTTTTTTTTTAATCGGAGTATTTTTATGTTTTTCTTGTTAATGTACTCTTTCCGTCTTTAACCAACTTTTGTGGTCAACATGGTTTTCATTGAAATACCATTCCTTTTTAATACAACAATAGCAACAAAAAAGACTATTTATTTTCAATTACCTGTGCCCGCTAGTTTGTATGTGAAAAGTGGGTTATTCTGACAGGGTGCTGGAGTCACCATTACCGTTAGCTTGTAACGAGTTGCTATCACCTTCTTGTAAAATACTCTTTCGATGCTGACAAATTCTTCTTTCTCAATGAATTTTTCGTGTTTCGATTGTTTAATTTAGGTCGAAGGATCGATTCAGGCGAAGATCATTTCACAATAGATCTTGGCCCTGAAAGTTTTTATTTCGCCTGCTCTCTGGGGTTTAGTTTATAGAAATTCTCTCCAGTTCGTATTGAACACTACTACGCAAGTAAGTATCTAGAATCCGTTAACACACCAAACCTACCCAAACATCCCATGCACATCATTGCTATTAGAACTCATATTGATAAGTGTTATTATAATGAAAATGAAAATGAAAATGAAAATATTTATTTTGCAAGTAGGCCACATGGGCTCTTTTACATGTCTGAAGCTACCAGCGCTTCGAAAGGTGACATCTGCTGAGAAGAAACGCCGCAAGAAATAATAACATTACACAAGAAATATAACATTGTTACAGAGTGCCTCGTGTTTCATAAAATATTGTAACCATTACTCCATCACTTGTTGTTTTACCTGCTGCTACCATTCATCCTAACCTGCATCCTGAGTCTCTTCGTTCCAAGCCCAAGTTTAAAATAGCTTTATCTTTTTTGCAGTAACAGATTGAAATTATACTACCTTGAAATTTTCAAAATCTAGCTGCAAGAAGCCTATCAAAATAATAAACAAAGAAGTACACAAATTAACAAAATATCCAAAAACGAAACTTTTGGATCGATACATTTATTATGTTTAGGGTTTGAATTGGGAATACATTCCCTTTTTTATTTGTATTACACATTTTTAAACAGAGCATGTGGCAAAAAACAGACAATAATAAATAATTATTAGTAAAAAAGAGAAAAAGTAGATTGTGATAATAATTCCTCCACCTTTATTTCGTTCACTCGGCTTAAAATTTAAAACACAATATGCTTTCGGAATTGTTTTCTACAAATGACCCACTCTAAAAAAGGTACTCGAGGAAATGCTCTTATTGCTCGTTAAACTTGTGTAATCTGTTGTATTGAGACGTATTCTTTAATAACTTCCTGGTTTAAGAATTGCTATTGTCTTAATCCATTTCTTGTTGGTAGAAAAGCCATCCGCTTATAACTTTTACTGTGTAGTTTTTGTTTATGTAGCAAGTGGCGTGGGTGAAGGATTACTAGGTTGGTTCTTAAGTCGTCTACTTGGAGTTCACACATTGTCATGTCGATCCTTTTTTCGGATAATTGATTAAATGAATTGGTAATCTCGGTTTACTTACAGGTGAGTTGTTGTTAGTTAGTTTTACCCAAAGAAGTTGGACAACTCAACCAAGAAATTGCGTTTTATGCCAAAACTCTGTATACATCAATGGTAATTTTTTTGTAATATTGTATCGAATCAAAATAATAACATGAACAATAAAGGATGATGATCTTTATCATTAACAATCATGTAGATAACACCTTTTAAAATAAGTATAAAAATTACCTGGATGACGCTTAGATATTATGGGAGTTTATATTAACAATATATTTTACGATTATTTGAAATTACCATCCGTCGCTTCAAATGATTGGCCGTGTCAGTATTTTAGAATATATGATTAACTATCTTTTCTCCACGACTTCATCTCATGGAATGAAGCTACCTGCGCTTGTTTACAGGATAATGTATCATTCCCCTTTCCAACTATCGCTCGCTGTGCATAAAAACCAATCAACAATCCATTACCCCGTTCCGATGTAAAAGAGGAACAAACAATCCATTCCCTGCCTGGTGACTTGTTCCCTGAACGCTACAACTTGGGTCTTTTCAAGGAGAATGAATAAGCATTATCTATGTATGCATTCTCCATCATCGGCCTCATCACCAATTTCCATCAGGTGAGATAGAGTTCAAATGTACATATATGATCAATAAAATAAAAAAACTGACACTTATTTGTAGTCATAATATTAGCAGGGCTGATTGTCAAGAAAGCAGGAAGATTTTAAATCCCCTTTATCTCCGCGTTAACGACCAATCAATTTACGTGACAGTTGTTTTATTCCCCTAGTTACAACCTCTATAAAATTTTATTACAATCATATCGTAAACAACTTTCACAATTTGCAAGTAATGTCATTCATTATGGACTAATTGGCTGGGGCGGCCTGGGTAGAAAACCTCTGGCATCGGTCCAACCGCAGAGGGATCAGAAGCACTGTTTTAAGGTATCTTTGGAATTCTCGCAAGTCCAGTGGGTAATTAAGAGGTCACAGTAATTATTTTAAGTGAGTTAATTCCATACAATGTACGCTCAATTAATTCAACCTCAAATACTTATTATTTATATAAGTAACAGCACGCTTCCAAGATATAGCATAGTTTTGGTGACATTAATATTTGTATAGGCTTAAATACGCAAACGCGACTTTGCAAAGATGGCTTTCTAGTGTCAAAAGGCATGCAAATGTAATCATTTGCCTCTGTTACTGATTGATTTAAAGCTATTTTCGATAATCGAAGGATCTACACATTCTTCTCAGCTCGTAAAATTAACTCAAAGTTTACGAAGTTCTTACAGATGCTTCAACAACAGGCTGCGGGTAGGGTATTTATCAGACCAAATAAAAAAATGTGTTTGTCCTAGTCCTATATATTCGGATATTCTTTACCTCCGCTTTATTACGGATCTTGATCACACTTTATTTGGCACTTTCGGTGGTAAATACGCATTTGGGGGAAGAAGCCTTGTAAGTGATTGCCTTGTTTGAGATCCACAAAGGAAAAGTTAACTTATGTTAATATCTAAAAGTTCTTTATTGCTTTGCGCTTTTGCATCGGTCCTTTTTTGTTACAAGATTGTCGTTTTTTTTCTTCAAGTATAGTTAAGCTTGACGTAAATCATTGTTTATTTGTTAATTTGGCATTATTTGAAATGAATACTGAGTCTTATTCAATTTGTTTTATATCACATTATTTTTGCGTGCCTCTTCGCAGTTGTAAGTTTATATCACTCAATAAACTATAAATATTTTATGCTAAGAAATAAAACAACGATCGGAAAAATAAAACTCCTTTATATAGGCAAGGCTTATGTTTCCCGAAAGGAAATATCTTGTTGTTTTATTTTTCATTACGCCCTGTTGCTACATGCTAATGATAAAATTATAAATTAAATATAATAAGTTTGCATGCTACTTCGTCATTAGGTAAAATTTTACAAATACGGTTTAAATTCATTTTATGGGTGTACAATACAAGCATCGCACATTCCACGCGTCAGCTTAACGATCACTTTACTTCATTATTGCGGTATTCGCATTGGCTTTACATTTGAGCCAGTCTACGTTTATACGTGCTCCTAGCTAGTACCTTATAACTATACCTTGGTTATGAATAAATAATACACAGTTATCAGTGTTTCTATCAAGATCAATCAACTATCAAATCATTGCCGATGTACTAACCCGTACATCATATGGTCCTTCGAACCGGATTATCGGATTAATTAGTGACATGTGTGTAATAGCGAATCGGTCCAATCGGCCTCCCACAAGCGGGTCTCACCGTGTGGATTGAGAATGCGCATTAACACATACGGAGTCCGAAAACATTCGGTAATCAGTGAACATCATCAAATAAGTTATCAAGTGACGTCTACTATCAAAACAAGCCAGTTTTAGCAAGTTCTAATTTACTGGGTATCATCAGCTGCAGCAATCATCATCATCAATCAGTGAACCAAGGTACAAAATCAATCAATCATTAAGCATCAATATCAGTGGCCACAGCATCATTAATCAATATAATTACGGTTAATAGTCGTAATTACTTATCAACACTTCAAGATGAGTACCGTCCAGGAGATGGAAGTCATCATGAAAGAACAAAGACAACTTATGAATAATATGAATAGGTTGTATGAAAATTACAAGAAAGATGGGCCAAGTCGTCGAACTGTGTCAAACATCACAAACAAGTTGACTGTTCTTGACGGATTTTGGCAAGAATTTCAAAACAATCATAGAAGTTTGCTGGAATTCGGGATGACGGATTACACTTATTTCGCTGAAAATAATTACGAGAAAACTAAGCTTTTCTATGAATCAGCTAGAAAGGCTCTGTTGGATGATTTGGAGTTAGCAAAAAAGGGTCCTTTATCACCAAATCCTACGGAACGAGTAATAAAGCCTTCGTCATCATATCAGTATAGTAGTTGGGCGTCCGAATCAATCAAAGAAGATGCCGACGCCAGTATCAATCAAGAAAAAAAATCCTATACTACCCCAGAACACAATCTCCCTGAGGTAGGTGAGCCAAACCGACCACAGATTAATCCAGAGACAAACAACCCTCAAACTCCGATCAATCCGGAGTTTGTATTTCCACCAATATCGCATATCATTGAAAAATCACAATTGAATTCCAATAAAGTGGCGGAGAAGATGAGAAAACAACAAAGCAACTTTAAGGCTTTTTCGCGAACAATTTTTTACATCGACCTCTCAATCATCAACGAGAAATGGAAATTGGAAGATTTGCTGAAAACAGTTCAATCTCGCTGGTCCACCATAGACTCTCTGCACTGGGACATCGACAGTGAACTTCTCGAAGACGATGAAACATATAATCAGGCTTTTTACAAATATGAAAAAAGGTTTCAAGATATCAAGAAACAAATAAACACGAAAATCTGGTCTATGAATCACCGTGAGAAGTCAACGCCGACAATGGATATACCCTCGTTCAGCGGAAACTATCATCAGTGGGTTTCCTTTAAGGATCTCTTCAACGAAGCTATACATAATAATAGGTCTATGTCCAACGCGCAAAAGATGCAATTCTTGAAGAACAAGGTGCGAGGAGAGGCTGAAAAACTCATACAACATCTCAACATTAGCTCAGAAAATTATGAAACCTGTTGGGAAATCTTAAACCACAGGTACAATAATACAAAGCTAATTTTCACTGCCCACCTCAATAATCTTTTATCAATACCGACAATGCAACAACAATCATACCCGCAAATCAAGCGATTACATGACACCACAAACGAATGCCTGAACGCAATCAAGAACCTCGGCATCGACACCAAGTCATGGGATCCTCTCATCGTCCATATTTTATCACAAAAAATGGATGCAGAAAGTCATACCGAATATGTTGAATCACTCAGGAACCCTCGTGATTTACCAACACTAAAGGAATTCCTCGACTTTCTAGAAATGAAGTTTACATCATTTGAAGCGAGTCGTCGTAAGTTAGATACTCCAAGACAATCGACGCAACCTGAAACATCAAGGAAACCTTACTACAAATCATTTGGAAGCAGTAAAGATACATCGTTTTCACCAAATAAATCAACAGATTTTAAATCAAGTTATGTACAAAGGAAGAATTGCCCGATTTGTAATAAGAACCATGGTATATTTTATTACGAAACATTTCAAAGGACAAAACCCGAAAGCAAACGCAGCATGATAGCAAAGCTTAATTTATGCAAAAACTGTCTTTATAATCATTACGATAAGGACTGTTTTTCTTCAAGCAGATGCCGCACATGTAACGAAAAACATAACACCTTAGTGCACGATGTGTACACAACTCAACCGGACACTTATAATTCATCGAGCAAGCGAAATAATATAGCTAATGTTACGCAAGAAAACAACGACATTATGGAAATTTTATTAGCAACCGCTCTTATCAAGATAAAAGCAGCAGATGGAAATCAATATACCATGAGAGCCCTAATAGATCAAGGTTCTCAAATGTCTTTGATTTCTGAGAGCGCGGCTCAGCTTCTACAACTACCACGGCAGCGATGCAAGGGCATAGTTTTCGGCATCGGCGCTAAAGAAAACATTTGCAAAGGCGTTATCAGCATCACAGCCTCATCACTGCACTCTGATTTCGAATTTGGCGCAGACTTGTATATCATGAAAACACTTATGAATCACTTACCGAACCGATCATTCTCAAAGCCCACGTGGTCATACTTAGAAGATGTGCAACTAGCAGACCCTGAGTTCAACGTCAGCCGCCCTATTGATCTATTGCTAGGAGCTGACATCTACGCCACTATCATACAAAGCGGCATAATCAAAGAAAGCGAATCCCTCCCGGTCGCACAGCAAACGCGACTCGGGTGGATTTTATGCGGCAATGTACCATCATATCAATGCAATATTGTCGTAAAAAATATTGATGATATTAAGCGCTTCTGGACAATTGAAGACATCACAGAGACATCAAGTTTGTCCTCAGAAGATCAGCACTGTCTAAAATATTATCAAGAAACAACAACTCGCCAAGAAGACGGAAGATATACAGTACGGCTACCATTGAAACCTGGAAAAGAGGAAGGCTTAGGAAATTCAAAAAACATAGCCATAGCACAATTCATACAGCTAGAGAAAAAGTTCCGAAAAGATCAAAGTATTGCAAATGAATATAAAGCGTTCATTGACGAGTACATCAATCTAGGTCACATGCGCGCGTGTATGAGCGAGACAGATAATCAATGCAATTTGAAATCCGAGACATATCTGCCCCATCACTGTGTGCAGCGCGCGGACTCAACGACTACGTCGTTGCGCGTAGTTTTTAATGCGTCTGCAAAAACTTCAAATGGTTTAAGTCTAAATGATATCATGTACACCGGGCCAAATTTACAGCAAGACCTGTTATCACTTATCATAAAATGGCGACAATATAAAATCGCGTTTATCGCGGATATAGAAAAAATGTTTAGACAAATCAACTTAAACATGCAAGATCAAGAATATCAAAAAATCATATGGCGAGACTATCCATATCAACAGCTGTGCGAATACGCGCTGACTACTGTTACTTATGGTACAAAGGCAGCGCCATTCCTAGCCATGAATACGTTAAAGCAGTTAGCAAGAGATGAACGCCACAATTACCCAGAAGCAGCTAGCGTTTTAGAAGACAGTTTTTATATGGACGACCTCTTACACGGATGCCACAACTTCGAATCAGCGAAGAGATTGCAATCAGATTTAATCGCCTTAATGAAATCGGGTGGTTTTAACCTCCGAAAATGGTCATCAAACCGGCCAGAGCTGTTGGAAGGAGTCAGCAAAGCTCAAGACTTACAACAAACCTTCGAATTCAAAGATCAAGAAACCACCAAGACGCTGGGACTGTGCTGGCATCCAAAGGAAGATCATTTTACTTTCCAACTAAAAATTCAAGCTTCACCAACGCATCAAAATCAATCACAAAACGAGTGTTGCTGTCCAATATATCGAAAGTTTTCGACCCGCTAGGGTGGCTTTCACCAGTAACTACGAAACTCAAGTTACTGTTTCAAAAGGTCGTATCAAATGACATTGGATGGAATGACGAAGTATCAGATGACATCAAGAAGGAATGGGATAAAATCTATCAAGATCTTAAAAAAATAAAGAAAATCAAGGTGCCACGATGGCTCAAGTATCATGAAAATCAAAGCGTGGAAATTCACGGCTTCTGCGATTCTTCCACCAAAGCTTTTGCCTGCGTGATCTTTTGTCGTGTTATCAATCACGATGGTAACAAGCCAGCGCCACCACCTGTATTGGTAGCAGCTAAAACAAGACTCGTGCCAACGAACAAGAACATCTCGCTACCGCGATTGGAATTATGTGCAGCGCTGCTACTGTCGACTTTAATGAACACAGTGAAAAAATCATTACCACACTGTAACATTAAAGTAATCGGTTGGTCTGACTCAACAGCCGTCTTAGGATGGTTGCACGGTGATCCTAGCAAATGGAAACCGTTCGTATCAAACAGAGTTCAGAAGATAATTGAAATAATACCTCCATCTTGCTGGAACTACGTCAAGTCTGAAGAGAACCCAGCAGACTGCGCTAGCCGAGGGATAACCGCTGAGCAATTAATTAAACATCCATTATGGTGGAATGGTCCCAAATGGCTACCATCATACAATCAAAATCAAGAGCAATCTATTTTTGCTACTGATCAGGAAGTAAAAACATCAAAACAATGTCACGCATCAATACGTGCATTAAAAGACGACGTAATCATTGACGTAATCAGTAGGTATAGCGACATGACACGGGCTACGAGAATCGTAGCATGGATGCTACGCGTTACATTGCGCGGTCAGCAAAAATCAACATACCTAGCTGCAGCCGAGCTACGTAGAGCGAGAAATAAAATAATTAAGCACGTGCAAGAAAGAGAGTTCGCCGATGACATCAGCAACCTGGAACAGAATCAAACTGTGGATTCGAAAAGCAATATATTGAAATTAAGTCCATTCCTAGATCAAAATGGAATGTTGAGGGTCCGCGGACGACTCGAAAATGCACATATTAGTTGGGAAATGAAACATCCATTCATCATCCCACATAATAGTCGCCTCACAGAACTGCTCATAGATCAAGCACACAAATCAGTAAAGCACGGCAGTGCGCGTCTTACACTATCCCGACTCAGAGAATCATATTGGATTGTTGGAGGCAATAGGGCCACGAAAAAACGCCTACAACGTTGCATCACGTGCCGAAAACAAAACCCTACAAAATTAACACAAATCATGGGTGATTTGCCTGAATCAAGATCAAATCAAACAAGACCGTTCCATAACACGGGAGTCGACTATACTGGCTATGTGAATGTCAAGGCCAACAAAGGTCGTGGCATCAAAACGACAAAAGGCTATATAGCTGTCTTTGTCTGCATGGCAACCAAGGCAGTTCATTTAGAATTGGTTTCGGATTTAAGTTCCGAATCATTTCTAGCAGCCTTACGAAGAATGTCCGCTCGTCGAGGAGCACCCCGAAATATATTCAGTGATAATGGGACTAACTTCTGCGGTGCTAGCAAGGCAATAAAAAAGGAGTACGAAGAGATCAAGTCCACACTGGATGAAGCATTTTTCAACGCTATCAGCGATATGAACATCAGTTGGCACTTCAACGCACCGTCATGGCCGAGCGCCGGGGGCCTCTGGGAATCCGCGGTTAAAAGTCTCAAATATCATCTCCGCAGAGTAATAGGCGATCAAAATCTGACGTTTGAAGAATATTCGACGCTGTTAGCTCAGATAGAAGGTTGTTTGAACGCCCGTCCACTATGTGCGTTGAGCGAAGACCCTGACGATCTGGATTACATCACACCATCGCACTTTTTAGCAAGCGGACCGACTCTAAATATTATTGAGACGGAAAAAGACGAACGAACTCGCTGGCGCCTAACACAGAAAATATTTCAAGACATTTGGAAGAGGTGGCAGACCGAGTACTTATGTCAATTACAATCACGCTGTAAATGGACAAAGCCTACTCAGAATATCAAGATCGGCGACGTTGTAATCATACACGACGCAAACTTACCCGCTGGCAAGTGGGCCCTAGGCCGCGTGTTAGAAGTTCACCCAGGGAAAGACGGCTACGTTCGAGTCGTATCAGTTAAGACGAAGAACGGGGTTATCAAAAGACCTATCATCAAGTTATCAATCCTACCTGTATCAGAAAATGAATCATCAAGCGACGAACAGATAAAAGATCAAAATAACAAAGCCCGAAAAAATGCAAGACGGATACCATCAAACAATCAATTTATCAACTTCATTGCAATGGCATTCATGTTATTTATGCTCATAATATCTCCGGCGCAATGCAATTACAACGTATCAAGTTTCAATGACGGCCAAGGAATTTACTTTGACAAAGTAACAAACATGAAATTGGCTCGAGATGAATGGAAACTAGTGATTTATTATGACACCAACCCCTATTGGCAAGGATCGGAATTATTATCAAAATACATAAATCATTTGGATGAAACTTGTCGTAAAATCGAAACCCATTCACAATGCAAGATTGTCATAATGCAATTACGTCAAGCCTTCTCAGAATTAAATTACTACGACAGCGTGTTACTCGGTC
The DNA here is from genome assembly GCA_947859335.1 of Tortricodes alternella. Classification (NCBI taxonomy): domain Eukaryota; kingdom Metazoa; phylum Arthropoda; class Insecta; order Lepidoptera; family Tortricidae; genus Tortricodes; species Tortricodes alternella. The sequence continues at coordinate 637,103 of OX401979.1, read as the reverse complement.
AGCGCTCCGAACTATCCAGGAAAAGGAGAGGATTCGCAAATGGAATCGGTAATATAGCTCACAGTCTATTTGGCCTGCTCGATGAACAGTTTGCCCAACAATATCAAAAAGACATCGAGTTGACAAGGACGAATGAAAAACACTTGGCTAAATTGTGGAAAAATCAAACTTCGATTATAGAGGCCGAATATAATCTTCTGAAAAGAGTCGAAGCTTCCGTGGAAAAACAACATAAAACCTTCAATCAGTACTTAAATAACTTGGAATCAGCTACAAATCAACTAAATAAGCAGGCTCAAGACGCGGCTCAAATCAATGAATTGACCGTATCATCTATCATAGCCAATAGTATCCTGATTAATCTGAAAAGTATACAAGATACTTTATTAGACACAATCACTAATGTGTTATACGGAAAATTCAACATTCATCTGTTGAGACCCCAACAATTGAAAGATGAGCTGAACATCATAGCTGGAATGGTCCCACAAGATTTGACACTTCCATTTGAAAACATCAACACAGATTTACCCAAGCTGTATCAACTGATGAAAGTGCGAACGAGAATGACCCGCCAGTTCCTTATTTTTGAGATCAAAATTCCGTTAGTGTTTCGGGATACATATGAACTCTTCAGATTGATCTCAATTCCACAACAAAATGAAAAAAGTATGATCAAGATAAAGCCGATAGCAGATCATGTGGCTATCAACATTCAAAAGGAATCATTTATACCATTTATGGACGAAATCATACAGAAATGTGTTCATTATGACGTCAACACGCTCATATGTACACTACAAAGTCCAATTTATCAATTAAAGTCTGACGTACATCTCTGCGTCACGGATCAAGTTACAAGCAAGTGTAAAACTGACACCGATACCTGTCGGAACACATGGTCGGAACTAAGCGTTATAAATACGTATCTATTCTTTTGTTGTGACCGATGCTCCGTGAGAATTATATGCGGACAGGAAGTAACTGCAGAGCATTTGAGCAAAGCCGGTATTATCACCTTGCGGAAGGACTGTGTCCTCAATGGAGACACCTTTACCATCTTCTCACAAAAGAGACCATTCAGCGACATCAATATTCAAGCAGATATTGTTCAATTTGACGTACCATCGATAAACAACGTAATCAACCTAACGATACCTGTCTTACAAACGAAGATAATAAATCATGAAGAAAATCAGAAGTATTTCGAGGTCATCAAGGAACAAATTGAACACATGAAGACAGAAGGGGTCCTATCAGATAAAATAAACTATCACGACGTTCATCATTATACTGCCATCTACGTGGTGATGGCCATAGTGTTCGTGATAGCGGCACTGTATGTACGCCGCTGCATCCGGCGGCGTCAGCTCGTCGCTCTCCTCACCCCGCCTTCATTTGTCTCGCCGCGTGCGCGGCGCGAACGAGTACCTACATCGATGTCCTCTGCATCGCGAAGCTCCCTCCACTCAGCAGCCGATCAAAACAATGCCGGTCAACACAGGGAGACACAAGAACTACGCGTCGGTGCAGCTGCGCCATCCGTCTTTAGAGGATTTACCACAATCAAATAATCTTCTGTACAATAATTAAGTTTTCTTTATTGTATAATCAAAACAATTTCTATAAGTATTTTCATAACAATTTGTTGATGTAAAAATGTCAATTGCAGCATCCTTATCTCTCCGGCCGGGAATATGTACAATACAAGCATCGCACATTCCACGCGTCAGCTTAACGATCACTTTACTTCATTATTGCGGTATTCGCATTGGCTTTACATTTGAGCCAGTCTACGTTTATACGTGCTCCTAGCTAGTACCTTATAACTATACCTTGGTTATGAATAAATAATACACAGTTATCAGTGTTTCTATCAAGATCAATCAACTATCAAATCATTGCCGATGTACTAACCCGTACAATGGGAAAAAACGAAAGTCATCAAAATGACGTTTTTTCCCATAAAATGAATTTACAACAACTAGCTTGGACGATACATTATTGAAAATTTACAAGTTTAAAAAACCTTGTTTGTTTATTCACGACCTTCGTCGACCTTGGGGTCATGTCCGCCACACTTCAGCCTGCTTTACGCTCCGGGGTGAACAGAGTTCGCCAGCGACAGCTTCCTCACCAACTTTATTGCACTACCATTTTATACGTTATTCCATTTTTATTTTACCCTCAAAAGAAATTTAGTAGATAATTTGCGACCGCATCTCTCAGTGTACGTTTTAATTTAATTAATATAAATATGTAATATAGCTTCATTCTTTTTATATCATCTTCAGAAGTAGTATTCTCCAACCAATGAAAGATTCATAGACCATCATTAAGCGCTCGTAGAAGTCTAATTGAAGATCTTTTGAATTTTGAATTTGAATAAATCCGTTGGAAGCCTCTGTCGTTATTCATTCGGAGCGAAGATGCGTTCGCTTCTTCAGCAGTTAATCATTTCTGTAGTATTCCCAGGTTGCAATATCCAGTTGTAGTTTGATAGGTTTAACAGTTATTAAAATAAGACCGCATTCCACTTTGTAAACTGAACGTTCATTTTGTTAATTGGATTTAAAATGAATGCGGAATTAAAATTTCTTTACCAGTTTGTTTGATGCATGATGCAGATCAAAATATATGTATTTGCATTTTGACTGTTAATTTTGACTGTATTTTTTATTTTCCGTGTGTTGTATAATTTAAACTTAGCTGCATATATATAAATGAAAAACGTGCGAAACTTACCCTCCCTCCCTGCTATTTATCTTTGAAATTATGAGTAATAAAAAAACGACTATTTACAATCGACATAGATATTACTGTTGATATACAATGGTTTATTCTAACTCTTACAGTATAATTGTAAATAAAATTTGTTTCTTGTGTTAAAAAATGCAATGGTGTGAATTTAGCAATTAGTTAATAGAATAAACTTAGATGAGGTAAGAATTTCTTAATTAAATCTCGACTTTGTTTGATTAAATAAAAAATAAGTATTTACTTGCAAATACAAATTCTTACGCGTTTTATAAGAAAATGTACGAAAACTTAACGAAACTGTTTAAGAAAGTGTTACTCATTTTTATTCACTTCTATGCCTCTTCACTTCTAGGTATTTAATGTCTAAGGTAAACTTATTAATTAATGATTTTTGACTTATCATTTAATATAATTTCTTAACTAGCGAGTCGCATAGCCGCTATTTCATCTCAGAAAATGCACGGTTCCCTAGGAAATAGCGATTATCAAATTTCCCGCGGACGATGTCGCGGGAACACCTAGCCAATTATAATTAAACATGCGCTTAAAATGCATAACAACTGCCATTAAAGTTTTATCTTTTGGCACGCTACATGGCCATTCAAATAGTAAATTAAAGGGGATAGTCAGAAATTTTTAGCAACAAAAATCCCTGGAAGTTTCCACATATCGCATAACAATTATAGCGCTGTGTATGAAAGAGACGTTTTTGCATGTTATATTTTATGAGGTGCCCGCTCGTTTCGTAGACAGCTTTTATTGGACCAAGTTAGAAGAGTACGAGTCGAATCCGATTCGTCTGGGCAGCGTTCGGGAAGTTACGCCATGTCTTTTCGTCCAATATACCGCAGCGTCTCAAGACGAAAGTCTGACCAGTGTGTGGTGCCAGTGATGACTTACGGCACTGAGACGTGGTCGCTCACTATGGGCCTCATAAGAAGGCTCAAGGTCACCCAAAGGGCGATGGACAGGGCTATGCTCGGAGTATCGCTGCGAGATCGAATTAGAAAGGAGGACATCCGGTATTTAGAGTACCCGACATAGCCCAAAAAAAAGGAAACTGGTAGTGGGTGGGGCACATTGCTTGTAGAACAGATGGCCGATGGGACCGAAGGGTTCTTGAGTGGTGACCTCGTACTGGAAGGCGCAGCTTAGGCAGACCATCCACACGGTGTACTGGTGATCTGGTGAAGATTGCGGGACATTGCTGGATGGGATAGGACCCTCGACTTCTTTCATCCAGCTCTTGGCACCCGCCCTGCGAAGATTGTTAAAATAAGGTATGACTAGTTTAGATCTAGGGGGAGCATAGGGATCATGACACCTGTTCTCCGGGAGCTTTATTGGCGCAGTTATAAAACCAAGTAGTCAAAATTATGGTTTGTCATAGTTTATTATATTTTGCAATTTTTAGGGTTCCGCACCTCAAAAGGAAAAAACGGAAACCTTATATGATCACTCGTGTGAATTCTTGTGTCTCTCTGTCTGTCTGTCCGTCTGTCACAGCCAATTTGCTCCGAAACTACTGGACCGATTGAATTAACATTTGGTACACGTATGTAAGTTAGTAACCGCAATACGGACGTGTAACGTAAATAGACCACTTTAGGGTCACTTTTGGGGGGTTAATTAGAAAATAAGAAAATAAAGTATGCAAACTATATCGTGTGACATGTCAAATGAAAGGGCTTGTTGTGAAAATCTTAAATATATTTTTTTAGAATTTTTACATAATTGGTTTTGAAGTTATTAAGGAACGGGGAATGGTAAATATTCACCTATATATTTACCATTCCCCCTCCCCTTATCTCCGAAATTACTGGGCCAAAACTCGAACCCAGGATCTGTCCTTTATGACTGTTTAAATATGCACCGAAGTGTGTAAAATCGCTGGCAACCTCTAAATAAAGGCAACCGACAAAAACCAACACTGGAGCATTGTCGTTCGCGCTTGCCAACTGTTCCCGATGTTATTATTATTATCCAACATATATATGCGTTATTATCTTAGCGAACGCAACTTATGGCTTTTATGTGCAGCCAGATATTTGTAAAGCATCTGCGGGCTAGAAAGGGGGTTGTAATGCATTTTGCTGGAGAAACCAGGATATACCGGACGATTAAGGAGCACGACTACAGACGTCGGACAAAGGGGGAAAGGTCGACGTAAGATTTTGTGCAGTCGTTTTCTAAAAAAGTTCCTTTTCACATTAATTCTGAACAATCTAGGTAAGCATGTCTAAAATATGTATGTTATATTAATAACTTTAAATAATAAATTGTATTTTGAGCAACCGTTTGACCTAGTGGCTGCTGTTGGACTCTAAGATGTGTTGTTTAATGTAATATTAGGTTTAGTTATAAGATCATTTTCTAGAGGCCACTGATGAGCACAAAAACGCTGCTTGCTACATAACTTGTCTGTTCAAACTGTAACAAAACGAAATTAGTATACTCTGTGGCTAGGTCTCTCGTCTCTTGTCTGTCAACGAAATGTTGCGTAATATTTAGGAAATAAATACTAAAAATAGATTTGTTTTTTGTTTGGTGTGGTTACAAACATGTGTATTGTTCATGGACTCAAGGTTTTTCTAATTTAGGCTGTTGATTATTTTGTATTATTAATGACAAATAATCTTAAATATCCACGAGACTACGTCATCTCATTAAACAGGGTTTTAAATCATGAAGCTGGGATCAAAAACGGTTCTGTCAAACCATGACCCATTCAATTGCAGCGCGCAAGCCTTATCAGCGATAACCCTCATTCATAAGGGCTGACACGTTCGGGTAGTTTTCACGACCTTCGCCGCTGCGCCAGGAGTTTGTTGGAGATAAATCTGTTCTAGATACATTTTCACAAGATTTTTACCCGGGATATTTACATGTACTTAGTGATGTAATATGGTAAATTTTTGGGAATAGCCCAAATTGCAGCAATAAATTGCCAAAAATCTGGCCCGTTTATGAGCCCCTTTATGTATGTTGGATTTGACATAATTCTTCACCACGCAATCTTTCAAATTTCAAGAAAAGTGTGTTGTTTGGTGGCTTTCATGCGTTTTTTGGAACTTGTATGTGCGGAATTCAATTGAATATTTACCACTAGCATTTTGGTGAATGAAATGATCCTTAGGAAATGCGTATGAAGGCCCCAATACGCACTGGGCCCACTTGAGGACTATTAGATTTTTGCTAAATATTTTGTTTACTCCATCCTTATTTACAATCGCTAATAGAAACGTACAAAATGCAAAAGCGGGCTAAATGTCGTTATTAAATAAAGGTTTCTTAATAATGATACTGTTAGGCCACCTACGCACAGGCAGGCAGGTGGCTTGCTTACCGCCTGGAGTCTTGGCTATAAACAAACGTTCTAGATTTCTCGGCACCGGCCGGACTGCGCGCTTGGCGCCTTCAATAGTCACCTGACTCGCTAGGCTCTAGGCGCTAAGCAAGCCACCTGCCTGTGCGGCCTAAGCCTTACACGGTACTGTGGCCGATGAAGGCCGGGGAATCTGATTAAAAAAAGGCATCCGTTAATTTAAGTGGAAGTGAAAAGTAAGAATCACCAAAAATAAGTATATGACATGTTTGCTTCAAAACTCATTCTGGAAAATAAATTATTTTATTCTTACTCTTATTGTTATTCTTTTCTAACGATGTTTTTTTTCAATCGTGTTTTCCTCTCTAGAGGATTGAAAGCAAAGAGTGAAAATATTATATTGCAATATTCAATATACCTTCCAGAGTACCTATTACATAGAAACATCAAGTCAAAAATTGCTACGAAATTATTTACAGCATTATAATAATGTACGTATATAATAACTTGACATCGCCCGCACACATGTGCCTTTAAATTGATCAAAATATTGTAAATATTATACTTAGAGATTGCACGGCAATAGTTGAACGATCTCCGTCTTCAATATTGCGCAGCGAATACTAGAACACTAAATTTGATTAGTCGGTTAGAACAGCCAGCCATTTCAAAACACTAACACGCCAATGTAATTACAGAAAATACGGGCGACTGAATTTTTCTTATAATTATTATTATCTTCTAAAAGAGAATATGGGTAAAAAACTATGGGTAATATAACGTATGATTTGCAAACTCATTATTTGGAGAATAGCTAAAGGATTTTTTGGTAAAAAAAAAACTGTGAATATGGAGTCTATTAAGAGTAGCGAAGGAAGAAATTGGTTAAATAACTTAGGAAGAATGGAAAAATGTTTGCTTACATACGATTAAGGAGGGGCAGAAGCATCAATGTCAAGAATCAGAAATGGACGCATCGGAGAATTTTATTACAAGTGGTTCCTCGGAATATAGTGACAGTGAAATTGTTTCTGCACAGTCCACGGATGAAAATGAGGATGATGAAATATCAAGTGGTCAAAAATGTTGTAGAATGGTGATTCATAAAAGGCCCGAATTTTATTAAGTGTTGGATAATTTAAACTTTTAACTATACACTTCTACATGCAATTCAATAATTTCCTTCATACGAAGCAGAACCATGTGTCATCGAATCATGTAACTATGGTATAAACTATTCAGCCACACGCAGTCTTCACGTCATAGCCTAAATCCTCAACGTGTTCGCTAAACGGCTCATATATTCAGTACGTGGCGTATAATATTAGACGATGAATCTCCCTGCATAATGTATGCAACGCGAACACAGAATAACGGAGTAGGACCTTTGGTGGCTAGACATTTCGGTAATAGAATAAATGGGTAATGGATTGTCGTTGTATGCTGGTAGGGAGGTAAGTTGATTAAATCCTTTCAAAATTCCTAGCGCAGTCTTTATACTCGTAGTTATGACGGTTGATCGCATAACATCGGTCGATATACTAGAAATGCGAAAAACACAAATGTTTCTGATTATGAACCAAAATAATTTGACATGTTGGTGGATAAAAAATGTAAAACTAGGTAATATTTTTTTTTCAGTTTTATCGAGATTATTTTTTCTAGGTTAGTTATCCAGTGTTTTTGCTGTTTTACAACAATAATATTTTATTACATTTATCAGTTTCCTATTCCTTTTAACGCGTCCCAAAATAAAATATTCAACCCCTTCAATTCGGTATTACAGATCCCCGTAGACCATTTTTTTGTTGCTCAATTAGAAAAAAAAAATAAGTAGCCTTTATAAATATTAACGTATTAAAAAAACATCCGCTGAAAGATTTTTAAATATTCGCTCGTTGAAAAAGAAAATGGCGTTGGCATGAAAGAATTTTCCCCATTGATTAATGCACGCCGAAATAACTGAACTTGAGTTTAAAAAAGGCTGTTTTGTTGAACTTACAAAAAGGTTTTTGTAAATTTATCTTTCAAAAGACTGTAAAAGCTTGAAAAGGATGAAGGTTGAAGGGGTGTTTTGTGGAACACGTGAATTCGGCTGCACGTTGCCATGGAATTTTAAAAATGGTTAACTTCCACCTGAACCTAGCTGAATTAACTAATAACCATTTAAGTATATAGTAAGCAACTGCTCAAAGAACTTTCCGATATGCTTACTTTTGAGGTGTCAAAATGCGAACCTGAGACTATCGCAGGTTCAGTCGCATAGCAACCATCATCCATGACACCCGTTTAATTGACACTGTTATAATTGAAAAAATTGCTTCCCGCATCATGCGGTGTGAGACCGCAGCACCGCCGACCCCACCATCCACAATGATATGATAGCGTGTGAATCAAGCAATATTAGACCTTTGTATTTATGACGTAAGAACTAAGACATCAGCAATAGGGTGTAGATAAGCCATGGCGCTGGCGTTTGTAGTTGTTATATAAAAAACTATTCCAGAATTATTAATATCAAAACAATGAATGAATAATAATAATCGGTCAAGCAATCGATTTTTAGATATTTGAAAAGACTTTCTCAAATAAATACGTTTCTTAAACTTTAATAAAACCCAAGTACAGTGAAGCTTTTGCTTCTGTTAATTTGAAAGCCGTTGCATCGATACATTCCAAGAAACTAGACGTATATAAATAAAATATTACAAACCAAATCTAATACCTTAGAAAGCAGACGGTGAAGTTTATTAAATTTGGTGGTCGTCGTCTCCGACTGCGAAGTGCAGTGTATCAGAATAAACGCGATTTGCACTGTGCTTCCCTTCAGGTAAACAAATAACTATGAGAGCGAAACATTTACTTTCAAAGCTTTATCAATTTATTTAGAAAGGTTTTTTTGGTTTACCTAGATGTTGATCGATTTTGAATTTGTTTTTTGATTTAAAAAAAACGATAAATTTAATTATTACAAAGGCAATCGCATTTTAATACCTACACACAATAATCACCGTATCCTTCCACCCGACAAATGTTTCAAGTGTCATTGTCATTTAAAAAAAAAACTCTGTTTCATTATACCGTACCGTAATACAGTTTTTACTAGTACGGGGAGTAAAGCTCATACTACTCTTGTTTAAAGGTACCACCTCTAAATGTAAACCTAGTTATAAGTAAGTACTAATGTATTGTGTACCTTAACCTTGCTGAATAAATGATTTTATTATTATTATTTTTTATTATTATTATTATCGTTTCATTAACGTAATATTATTGCGTTCCGTTTTTGCTTATGTATTATTTTGATCTTTTGTCCGTTTTTATATTATTCTTCTGTGTGTTTGCCGTAACTTTACATGATGGCTCCAACGGAAGACCAGCGCTTGCCCCCATGGCATTATGCTGAGTGACAGCCTTTTTGTAACAGTTGGCACTATGTTCTACTTTTTCTAGTTTTTCGTCTTGTGATGTATTTTGTGCTCTGTTATGAATAAATGTTTTTTTTCTTTCTTTCTTGCGTCAGATTTCGATTTAATCGGCTCAAGTGAAGCCCTGACCTTAATAGACCTGTAACATAACCATGAGTGTACGAAAACAGTTCTGGTTATCAAAATTTTTAGGACGGGAACGCTTTGCTTTGATAGATCGCGACGATTTTACAATGCAATGCCTTTGTTTTCAAGTTAATAAGATCTACCATATCGCAGCAAAATAATTTGCAATATCGTTTAGGCGGTGTTGAATAGAGAGGCCGTGATTAATACCCGTACTTTACCCGGTTTTCGATTTCGTTCCTTGATGACTTATAGTGATACAAAGTGAGGCATTGTCCTAATAGAACGCGATTGCGCGATCATCGCTAGTTCATGCAAATTTTGTTCGCACGAACATGTGACATTCGCACGATCAATTAGGACACCTGTTCGACATCAGTATGTTTGATCGCGCGTCGATCGAACAAAGTTCGCGCGAACTAGCGATGATTGCGCAATTGAGTTTTATTAGGACGATGTCTGGTACAAATTATAAAAAATACAGTAAGGAAATCATTCTGTTAGATGAAGAATAAATATAATTTCGTTTATAATATTCTCGTTTACTGGCTTTTATTTACTCTAGACGTCTATTAAAATGTTCGGGAGTTCAAATTGCTACTCAATAACGGTTAAATAAAAAATAATTCGCCCGACTGATAAACATTTATCTAAATCTCACCAACATCGAAAAAGTCGCTGATAGCTAGCGGAAACAACAAAGAGATTTTATGAAAGCGCTTTCACGTTTGTTCATAATAAAATTTAGTTTACCGTTTGTGACCGATGCGCTTTCAACGGAACGTAAAAAATTGCGCTGGTGTTGCTTTTCAAAGGTAAAAATCTGTCTGTGAAAATAGAGAAACTTCCTTCATATACCAGGGAAACGATTTAATGACGCATTAAATAAAAATAAACTCTACACAGTGGAGCAAATTCGGAAGTGTGTTCGCTAAATTTAAACGTCACTTAACTTTAAATAAGAAACGTCAAACTTGATTTTGACAGCTTTGTGATATACTACGAAATTTTCAATAAAGAAGACACTGTTTCGAATTGGACCTACTTAATATTTCAATTAAAATTAACTAAAAATAATATATATACAAAATAAACTAAGACTAAATAACAGTTAACTAAACTTAAAATTCGCTCTTTAAACTTAAAATATTATTAAAATACATACAAATTAAAAACAAAACTAAAAAACCAAAAATAAAAAATGCCCCAAATCGCTGTCATTTACTTAATTATATTTATCCACGAGTGCTCTATTCAAGCATATTCAATTATGAAATAATCCATGTATTAACGCTTTAATTGTTTCACTAAATTTTATATTATTACATTTTATTTCCCCAACACGTCTTAATATTTGAAATAAAACAATTAGCTATGCAATTATAATGGCTGACACTTGACGTTTCGCATTAACTTCCTGAAGCTTATAGTTTAGCTTATACCATGGCATAATTTCGAACTTTATTGTCAGGTAGCAAGTTTCACTTTGCAATTCCACGTTTTACTGAGATACGAGTTGTACAGAGTTAACAGTTTCTCGCCACGCAGTTGCATGAGGCACTTTACGACACGTTTAAGAATTAAATGCCCTTTGTTCTTTGCTGTAATATGTCCTACCTACTTCTGCTATTAATGTCAGACTTTAACGTGGCAGGTTTCTTAGATAAAAATAAATATTAAATATACTTAGTACACATAATTATTATTTTATTGCCCAATGAAGCAATGATGTGACCAACGTGTTTTAAATTATATTTTTTTGTTTTTTGTTTTACGTTATATGTTATGTAATGGTCATTACAGCACCTTTCTATGTAATATATGCATGATAATGAAATAAATACAATGAGAAATTAAACTATATTACTATGTTTGAATTAATGTTTTGATAGTGTTGTATTATTTTTTGGTTTTAATTTAAATTGTGGACATATATTCTATTTTATTATTTAATGTTCTGACGATCTCAACTTTGAATTCATATATTTTGACATGTACTGAATATAATGTAATTTAATCTACACTGTAGCATTACGTTCGCGCTACTCCTCGATAGATGGCATTAGCTACCCGTCGGATGAGCCATGACAACTAATCAATGGTAAACTGAGTTGGCGCGCGGGACCGCTAGATGGCGCGACCTGTTGTTTAGATCGCGCTAACGACTGTTCGCCTTAGAAACCATAAGAAGAATTAACTAAAGAATGTACAGTAATCCTAAACCTAGGGTAGGTTTAGCTACTGTACCTTGCCAGCGCACGTTATCGGGCCTCAAGGTGCAATAGTTAGGATAAACCAAGCGTTAGTACGAATCAGCGGCATCGCCACAGCGGTCCCTGAGTCGGGCGACGCACCCATTCCCCCCCAGTCAAGCGTGAGCACGAGACAGCGGCATCGCCTCGGCGGTCCCTGAATCGGGCGACGTTTCCTACCCCTCACTTCCCCCCCAGTAATTGTAGGTTACAAATATACGCTGATCGTCGTTTGTACCAAGTGTGTTTCTCTTCGAGTAACCCCTCGCACCAAACCGTGCCCGTTACAACACTAATATTACAAAGAGGAAAGATTTGATTGTTTGTTTGTTTGTTTGGTTGCATTGAATAGGCTCCGAAACAACTGGACCGATTTGAAAAATTCTTTCACCATTAGAAAGCTACACTAACCCCGGGTGCTATAGGCTATATTATATTTCTTTTTTAATTAGGGATCCTTACTAAAACTCCAATAATTTAACCCAAGGTGTAAAAAAATTACCTAAAAAATTCCTTACATCGCGTGCCCTGCGAAAACTATTGATGATAGAACAAAATAATGTAGTACAACTTTGCAGAACACATTATCTACAAAAAATGTCGCAACAGCATATGTCTAAGTATTATAGTTATATCACAATAAGTGTTCTTTTATTTGAGAAAATAATTGTAATGCCGCTGCTAGAAAAGGCTCTTTATTTCTACCTTGGTATTAATCTTTATATCAAAACTAGCTATCCGCCCGCGACTTCGTCTGCGCAGAGTCAGTATTTTCATTAAAAAGTACAGAAATGGTTTTCATCACCTTCAAAAGTAGATTTTTCTGAAAAAAACCGAGACTTGGTGGACACAGGTCCACAAACCACAATTTTAACGGATCTTATAATAAAATAATTAAGAATAAAGTCAGGAGTGCTAAAAGATGGTATACTCAGCGACAGAGAAAGGTATCCACCTCAGTTCACCGGCGCCATATTCAAGGGGTTTACTTTTCTCTGACGCTGGCTGTACACAATTTTAACTAAACGGCATTTTGGCACTTGGTTATATTATCATTTAACTTAAACTTTTACGTTTCAACATTTACTTACACATGAGGTCGTTTATTATTTTCTCACTTGGTTATAATCACACTTAGGTATTTAAACGTCTGTACATTTTGAAACTCGCACTTTATTACCATTAAAGAATACGTCCATTGGACATTTTATCACGTTGACGACTCAGTCCCGGAATCCCCCAGTGACGCCAACATCGCATAGCTAGCCGACCGGTGTGACCGGCGACCACGCGACTTTTTTCTAATAGGTACTTACATTTTTACCGTCTGTCTATCTGTTTGTCTGTCCTACCGTCCGTCCGTCCGTCTGTCCTCATCCCCGTCTTCATACTCAAGACTGCTTCAATGCCTACCTTTATACTTATAACTTTTTGAATTATTCAATTCGGACATTTCATTCGAAAGATAGGTATCAAAAGTTTAAAACTGGACACCGGACGGTAGGACAGACAAACAGATAGACAGACGGTAAAAATGTAAGTACCTATTAGAAAAAAGTCGCGTGGTCGCCGCTCACACCGATCGGCTAGCTATGCGATGTTGGCGTCACTGGGGGATTCCGGGACTGAAATTGTGGTTTGTGGACCTGTGTCCACCAAGTCTCGGTCTTTTTTAGAAAAATCTACTTTTGAAGGTGATGAAAACCATAGCTGTACTAATCAGATTAAAACTTTCGTGAGACATTACTAAGACTAGAAATAAGCACGGCTTTACTCATGATTTATTGTCAGAAATAGTCCCACATGTTTCGGACTCATATGGAAACATGTCGGACTATTTCTGACAATAAATCGTGAGTAAAACCGTACTTATTTCTAGTTTCATATCTGTACTTTTTAATGAAAATACTGACTCTCCGCAGACGAAGTCGCGGGCGGATAGCTTGTTTGAGAAATAAAATAAATCTAAATCTAAATCTATCAGATTATTTAAGAAAACTGTTAAGCGAAAATTTTAAAACGCATTCAATAGAAATGTTTGCACAATTTTCATTTAATTTTTTTATATTCCGTGCCTAGCTTGGTTCCTAATTGAATATTACACATGTCTGCGCCGGAGGTGGCGGTGAAAAGCTCACACGTTTAATAAATATAATATTTATATATTTTTTTATATAAGTATTCGTATCGTTATCCAGTACCCATAAAACAGGAAGTTCTAGTTTAGGAATAAATCAATGTGCACTGGTCAAGATATTATTTTTATTGCCATCGTTTTTTTGGCATAATGTTTCATTAGTCATAAATGCTCTTCTCGTAAAATCACTACACGATCTGTAACTATTTAATTTTGAAACGTTCAGAAACAAATAATTAGGTGTAATGAAATTTTATAACAAATAAAATAAAAAACTACAAAGTAAAACTATTCTTACTGGGAGCATTCTACAAACTTGTTATAAATGTGAATATTTCTCATAGCTTGCTAAGAAACTTATTTTACAAAGAAGTTTCGGTCTGAATTGTGGGCATCAATGTTTGTTTCCGAATTATGAACGCGAGGCGGTGGACGTTTTTATACACACAAGCTTTTACTTCCTTATAAATATGTCCAAAGCATTATTAATAGTCCTGTGAATCCATTTAATAATGACAAATAACTATGCGATAATTCAGAGTCCGCTATGATTCAAGCACATTACGCGTTACATACGGCGCGCGACGCCACCTGCGCCGGCTTACGGGTTTAGTGCTAAGCTGCGCCAATTGGGCTTAACTGGGCTTTTTCGTTTAAAAAGCTCCCGTGTCGTGTTTAATTGCGGAATAAGTTACTGATTTACCAACTCATATTAATGTGCATCTGGTGTAACCATTTTGTGTTTTTTTTTTCCATGTCCCAAGTAACAGTCAGAGAGACTGCGATTTGAGTCAAATTTTACCTTATAACTATTTTTAATTTGTACGTATTTAGACATAATTTAAAGTTTATTTCAAGCGTTCCTTAAGTTTATTTATTTAGTTTTAGTTGTTATTTAGTCTTAGTTTATTTTATGTAGTATTATTATTTTGTTTTCTTAGTTTAGTATATTGAACTTTTAACATGACTTCGGCTCTAATAAGTGTGTTGTTTATTTGAACTTTTGCCTTTTTAGGGTTCCGTAGCCAAATGGCAAAAAACGGAAACCTTATAGATTCGTCATGTCTGTCTGTCTGTCTATCTGTCTGTCTGTCTGTCTGTCTGTCTGTCCGTCCGTATGCCACAGCCACTTTTTTCCGAAACTATAAGAACTATGCTGTTGAAACTTGGTAAGTAGATGTATTCTGTGAACCGCATTAAGATTTTTACACAAAAATAAAAAATAAACAATAAATTTTTGGGGTTCCCCATACTTAAACTAAAACTCAAGATTTTTTTTTTCATCGGACCCGTATGTGTGGGGTATCTATGGATACCTAGGTCTTCAAAAATGATATTAAGGATTTTAATATCATTTTTTTTCTAAACTGAATAGTTTGCGCGAGAGACATTTTCAAAGTGGTAAAATGTGTCCCCCCCTGTAACTTCTAAAATAAGAGAATGATAAAACTAAAAAAATATATAATGTACATTACCATGTAAACTTCCACCGAAAATTGGTTCAAACGAGATCTAGTAAGTAGTTTTTTTTTAATACGTCATAAATCGTAAACCGCAACTTACCTTTCATTCAATCAACTCAAATATAAATATTCAAAAAAAAAACATTTAATTTGATAAACATAAAACTTATTTAAGCTTGATTATAGATAATGGTACGGAACCCTTCATGCGCGACTCCGACTCGCACTTGGCCAGTTTTTTTCTTTCTTTTCTCATATTTCAAATCTTGCTACCATTTTTTATTTTCATAACATTATCTAATTGTGAGAGCATTTCTTTAAGCTACATGAAAGATGTAGGATTGACTTCATCCTCCTTATTCCTTTTTTAAGCCGACTATTATAAAATATGTTTGTATATTCGCGATTATCTCAAAAAGTATTAGGTATCATCATTTTTAATTCCAGGCAGTTTCTGCCGTTAACTGAACTGCCTGACAAATTAGTATTATGAGCGCACTAATGAGGCCGACTTTAGCGAGCGCATAATAAGAATTTGTCAGGCTGTACAGTTTACGGCGGAAACTGCCAGGAATTAAACACTCATAATACGACCCCAGGTCTCTCATTCCCCCCGCAAAGCTCCTTCCGGGACGCTCCTTTACAATATGATCAATATGGTTTGATCCGGCGCTCCAGTCGCTCATTTCACCTCTTATTTCGCTTGACAACCATAAATTGACCCGCCCGCTCGTAGACACGTAGGTGTATACGACTTCGGCAGAGCTCCGTCCAATACGACCAAGAATGAAGATACGCGCGAAAATGTAGTTTATACGCACTGCCGGGTCAAGTTAGGCTTGCCATGTTCTGTGACGAAGTGTTACACCCCTGCTGTCGTTGAGATAACCCAATTAGTGTGCAGGTTGTAATTGCATCGGTCTATGCCCGTCTGGATACGGTTCTTACAAACTACTGGACCGTTTTGAATGGTTCTTTTGAATATACATACCAATACCTATTTGAATATTTATCTCAATTTCCAAGCCCTTTGTTCCGTTCAACTAGGCCTTTGCCCAAACACGATGTATAATTTTTGCTGATCGCACTGTCGAGTCTTTGTATTTTAATGCGGCTCTATCAATAGAAAAGGTCATGTATGGCTAGTTATAAATTCAGGGCTATAGAAAGATAATTTCGAGGTTTTGTTTGCCTTGTGCATATCCCGAGTGGAGGGAACAATCAAATTTGTAATTGCTTTGTAATAGTTTAGATGAATTATTGTACCAGGGGCTCTATCCGACAAGGTCAATTGAGTGAAGGTCGGGTAGGCCTGTGTAAATATTCCTTATTTTTTTTCGTTTTTAAGACGGTATATTCCAAACTGATAGCACATGCTGACCACGTTTGAAATATCCATGAAATGACGAAAGTATATAAATGTTTAGTATCGTTTCTGAACAATACATTTCAAATGTTATATAGAAGTGTATTAAAAACTAAACTATTCTATGAGCAAAAATCTAAAAAGTTATAGAATATTATTTCTAGTAATCGTTAACTGTAAAGTACTCTCGTAGTACTTAAATATTTTGAAATTAAATATTTAGTTCGGGAACGCTAAGTGATTCTGTAGCGATTCGTAAGCGAGATTTCTCATCCCATTCTTCCGCACGACGCGTAATGCGTAAGAGCGAGATGAGAAATCTCGCTCAGGAATCGCTACACAATCACTTAGCGTTCCCGAATAGAGGCGCTGAGTATTTGATATTTATTTCAATTTGACACCTCAACGCGTTCTTGAGAAAAAGGTCTTGACACACACAGACAGACGGACAAAGAAGTGATCTTATAAGGGTTCCTTTTTTCCTTTTCAGGTACAGACCCCTAAAAAAGGCTTATCTTGCCTTTAACCCTTAAATTAGTTTTTACAAAACTTGGAATATTTGATTCTATCAACATACAGAACTAGAATTTAAATTACTCTCCTCTCTCTTAATTATTAATGTACTTTCCTCTCTTTGCACTATATAAAACAACAAAAAAGATTGTACGCCTAAACGATCACATTTCCAAGATGATTTTCTAAGACGAGCTATCATGACGACACTCACCAAATAATTGCGACACTTAAATAAAATTAAGGCATCCGACTTGTGTTTGAATGGCGTTTCTGAACTTTTCTCGTCTTGCAAATGAAAAATTACGCTGAATCTTGTGTAATTTGATGCCTTGGCCGTGTAACGATGCTGCGTGGCCGCAGATGATAGATCTTAAACAGTTGTAATATGTATTTTTGCATTTTATGTGATTATCTCATCATTACCATAAATTTATTGACGTCCACTGGATTATACTAGAAATATTGAATTACTCTGCTATTCCGCGAAAACAGTGGGGTAAAATCGTGCAAATAGCGGCGCTTGTAGTGCGCTCGGTCGAAGAAAAACCTTGTCCTGAGGATGCCTCGTAGAGAGGCGAAACACGTGTCGAGCGGTATTTTTGGTGGTGGTGGTGGTGGTTGTAGTAGCGTTTGTGTTGCTTATTTTATTATATGCGGAGGGAGGGTGGGAATATTGCATGAACAAAAAATATTCAATACAAGCGCCGCTATTTGCACGATTTTACCCTACTGTTTTCGCGAAATAGCAAAGTAATTCAATATTTCTAGTATAATATGGATTTCCGCAAAGTAACGCCTGAATCTATTAACTGTCCACTGGATTGGTATAGACCAATGAACTCAAAAGAAGGATAATGCCTATCAGTACAATTTCGTGTAACAAGTCTCATATTAGGTTATCAAACGCCAGCGCCATGGCTTACCCACACCCTATTGCTGATGTCTTAGTTCTTACGACATACATACAAAAGTCTAATATTGCTTGACGCTACCATATCATTGTGGACGGTGTGGTCATTGATGCTGTGCTGGGGTCTTACACCGCGCAAACGATACGGGAGGGCATTTTTCCAAATAACAGTGTCACTTAAATGGGTGTCAATGATGTTGGTTGACATGCGACTGAACCTGCGATGGTGGCAGATTCTCTTTCTGACACCTCAAAAATAAGCATCTCGAAAATTACTTTGAGCAATTCCTTACATATTTCAATGGTTTAAACTGACTGACTAGTTATAGCGCCGTGGCAGTGCAACGTTTGTGTGATGAGCACATAATGTTTTCATCAGTTAATTGTTAATTGTTCGAAATGTTAATGTTGCTATCTGATGTGATTCGTGTTATGTTTAGTGTTCGTGTTTTTATTAAATTGTTAAATTGTATGAATTCTACAGTGCCTTAGGGTCTAACTGTAATACTGTGTAATTATTTAAATAAATAAATAAATCAGAATCATGGATGCTTAGTATGTATATGGGAGGGCTAGAAATTAACAAATTATTGCTAATATCAACCAAGCGACTTTTTTGGACAGAGTTTGCAAAGCTGTTTGCTAACATCAAAGCAATCATGTCTATAATTTACAAATCTGTTATTTATTTTCCTATAAATCTCGGTTGTATGTAGCCGTACAATTTTAGGCAAGCCAAATTGGTACTTTGCTGGCACTTATTGTCTTTCGTGTATAATTATATGTGTGTAATTATCTACATTATATAAATATTCGTATTGTCTAGTAAAAAGTATAGGGATTACTTTTTTTTGGACTAGATCAATGCGTATTCATCTAAGATATGATTTTATTGTTACAGATCTGCCCTAAAAACTTCTACAACGAAACGTCGCATACCTTCCGTACCATTGGCTTAACCAGATCGTTTTCAGTCCATCTTCTCCGCCCAGGCTGCATCGCCCGTTCTGTGGTGCACATTGAAGAACTCCATCGACCATCAGTTCTCCAAGCCATTTACCCAGCTCCCTGTTACTTCAATGAAATTACTGTGAATTAAGTGAATGCATTTTAATCCGTGTTATTTTCTTCAGTCTCTAGCTGAAGATCATGATCCCACGTGACGTATCTAATTTCTGGCATTCCTTATCTCTTCTCTTTTCTGGCATTGTTTCTCTGTGTACCAAATTTAAGTTTTTATATTATAGTTTTTACGTATTCTCTTATAATTTTAGTATGTAGTAACATTTTGACAAGCTGTTTTATCTGTGGTGGCTGTGGCATCGTCTCAGGGCATAAAGGAAACAAATGACCGGACATTAAGTCACCTGTTGTCAGGTGTGGAGGTGTTATGAAAATGTGTCGCTTCCTTGTTTAAGCGGAAATTGTTTTAGCTCAGAAGATTTAATTTAATTTCGGTTATTTTGAAAGCAAATTTAAAACCGTCACTTCATTTCAAAAGAAAATAAAACTGAAGTGAATTGTACGAACATTTTAGCAAATGCCATTCAATAAAATGGCACTGTTGCTCGGTTGTCGCAAAAAAAATACCGGAGTTGTTTTCATAAATATTTAAAAAGTATTTTCAAGTCTAGAATTTACTCGGCATCTTGAAGAGAAAGCTTCGTTGATTAAGAATTTTTATTTTTCATTTTCACTGTATTTTATTTTCGACCGTTTATTCTTGTTTACTTATTCTCTCTAGAAGACATTTGAGTCGGAATAGTTATTTTTTCTATAGGTACCCAGCGATTGTTCTATTTTGTAATAATAATTACTCATAATTGAAAACGAAAGGTAAGGTACATTGCCGTGCCCGCGACTTTGTTCGCATGGGATCGGGATGAAAAGTATTCAAAGTGTTATTCCAGGGTATAAGCTATCTCTATTCCAAATTTTATCTAAATCCCTCCATCCGTTGAACCGTGAACGAGTTACAAATATACTAAATTACACACGCGTGCGCACACACTCGCAAACTTTCGCGTTTAGAATTAGTGTGATTCTGTGGGAAAAAGCTGTATAATAGGGATGTTGCCTGGGTTAAAAAAATAGTAATTCTAATTAGTCCGACAGTTAGATTATCAAAAACTAAATTCTAAAATTATTGTACACGTATTTTTTGCTTTATCAAATCAATCAAAATTGACAAAGATAATGTGCATCAAAGTTCCGGAGTTAGCTAGCTAGCTAATGGCATCACTTAATGGTAAAAAGTGTATAAAGTCGTAACGTCACGCGGAACTTCAACGCACTATATCTTCGTAATTTTTGGTTTAATTGACAAAAGAAAAAATATAATGTGTTCAATATTTTTTATAACTAGCCTATTAGTGTGATTCTGTGGAAAAATTCTGTATAATTATTTGTAATGCATGTAGCATTCAGAGGTAAATTTGAAAAGAGGTTTTCTAATATCTATCGCAAACCTTCATCATTGGAAACAATGTAAACGCTTCTCTTTTTATCGATTCGGTTTAGGGTAGGATAGTTAAAGGGTTTTAGTAAAAAAGCTTCTCCAAGTCTGATGCTATTAAACCTTATAGCCTATCGCAGCACATATTTTTTAGCGCAAACTCCGAAAACAAGGAGCCATCGAAACTTGCGCCATCTAATCTGTACCTGAGTCGGCTTATCGCGGAATCGTTACGACCGTAATGTATGGACGCGCACAAGGACGGACAGTGCGTAAATAAACGCTCTTATAATGAACTATGATCTACCAAACAACCTGCCTACCTTTCTGATATTGATTAAAGATCAGTAAAGTCAAATAATCACCGAATTTAGTTTTGTATAATAATAATAATAAAAATTATAAATCAGAGGACAATCTTTACACAAATCGATCTAGTCCCAAAGTAAGCTCTAAAGGCTTGTGTGTTGTGTTATGAGTACTGGTGCCTCATTCGGGAACGCTAAGTGATTCTGTAGCGACTCGTAAGCCAGATTTCTCATCTCGCTCTTACGCATTACGCGTCGTGCGGAAGAGTGGGATGAGAAATCTGGCTTATGAGTCGCTACAGAATCACTTAGCGTTCCCGAATGAGGCGCCTAGACGACGATAGACATACTTATATAGAGAAATAAATACTTAAATACATAGGAAACATCCAAGACTCAGGAACAAACATTCATGCACATCACACATATTTGCCCTTACCGGGGATCGCACCCGGGATGCTCGCTTTGGAGGCAGGGTCACTCCCAACTAGGCCAACCATGTCGTCAAATCGTCGCGTCGTATGAGAATACTAAAACAACAATAAAACTAAATTTTATGATTATAGTGAAAAAACTAAAACGTATAGACCTTGATTTTGTTCTGACTGAAAACCTAACAAAAAATGGTTAACATTTAAGGGGTGGAAATCGATATCGCCTTTTGTATGAAAAGCCGTAGGTTCACACTCCTCTTAATTATATTGAAATATTTGCACGTTTTAATCTAACCTAATTTTGTTAGGGGCTCAATCTTTATTAATACTTCTACCAAATTCATGTTCTTAAAATTGAAGTAAATATCTATCATCGTTCATTCATTCATTATTTATACCACGAGCTAAATAGGTAGAAGTGACTTAAGATAATGTTGCCGCTTAGCCCTCGGTAATAGCTCGTACTGGGATCCTACGGCCCTAACATGCATGGCACCAAGATAAATTAGAACCATTTATCTCTAAGTGCGTCTCTCTCACACTAGTGCCGACGAAAGAGATAGTCATAGAGATAAACGGTTCTAATTTATCTTTTTGGCATGCATGTTAGGGCCGCTGGTAGGTACTTGTTCTGCTCTTATGAGCCAAAATGAGAACTCGTATTTTCCATTTGGTTAAATTATTTTTCTTTCAACTACGCTTTAATTTCATCAATATGGCCTTAAATACTCAGCACAAAGAAGCCCTTATTTGCTCTAGAGCAAATAAAGTTGCATACAAAATTCATTATTGCACTGTTTTGTATTTTTTTAATCTGGAGTCAATGTGGAGTCATGTGGAGTCAATGTGGAGACAATGTGGAGTCAACGTGGAGTCAAATTGGAGTCAATCTGGAATCAATCTAGAGTCAATCTGGAGTCAACGTGGAGTCAATGTGGAGGCAATGTGGAGTCAATGTGGAGTCAATGTGGAGTCAATGTGGAGGCAATGTGGAGGCAATGTGGAGGCAATATGGAGGCAATGTGAAGTCAATGTGGAGTCAATGTGGAGTCAATGTGCAGTCAATCTGGAGTCAATGTGGAGTCAATGTGGAGTCAATGTGGAGCCAATGTGGAGTCAATGTGGAGTCAATGTGGAGCCAATGTGGAGTCAATGTAGAGCCATACCAGGAGCGAAACTGCTTTATACGTCGCTAATCAGGTTTTAGTTTTTAACTTTACTTGACTTTTCTTTTACCAACTTTGTGCAGTTGTTGAAAGATAAGCAGATTATGCACCTCGCATTCAGTGATTTATTGCGCTCGTGTTTTTGGAGCCCTCGCTTACGCTCAGGCTCCAAACTAACACTCGGCGCAATAATGAATCACTTTCTGCTTGGTGCAACAATCTACTATTATTGCATAAATGCACACGTGCTGATGACTCTAAAGTCTAGATTATACTACGTCGTTTGTTGCGTGCTGACGTCGTTCCTATTACATTTAAATTCGAAATTAAAAGCAATCACGACATTTTAAAGGATGTCTGCATTCAATCAGATACATCTTATCCGGCCTAGCACAAATACATTGCTCAAGCAAGCTATTTGTGCTACAGTACCTACATAAACTCCGTTGCACCATAAGCTAAGAGACTATTAACAAAATTTACACCCAACAAAGCAGACGCGGCAATTTTTTATCCAAGTGGCAAATCAAATTTTCTTTATTCGTCTGCAGGATTTGAACTGCATCTTTGGTTATCTCGGGCAATGCAGCTCCATTGCTAATTTCGTCACTAATATCTACCTCTCCGTGCACAGCGTGTACTACAGTTTGCCACATTTACACAATGCTTTGCTAAGTTGCAACACACACACAATAGTAGTTTATCTACACCCATATCATAAAACCTCCATTGTTTAATCAAAAACCATAGGAAATGACCACCATTTTGACAACCAATTAGGAAAAACCAGTGCTGCAATGTTATTTCTTTATCGTTTTTAGTAAAGAAATGAGATTAAATTTGGAACAGCTGTCAAAACTCAAGTGGGTCTCTATTCTAGTATCCATATTAAACAGTTATTGATACGAAACATCAATTCAGTATGTTTTTTAATATAAACCGAACGACATTTGATCTCGAGTGACATGAGAATAGAGACTTCATTCGCTTGTCTAGGATTTAAAAAAAAATGGTCTTGACGGAGGATCGAATTGCCGCCATGTTGGTATTTGCTGAACGAAAGTAGAATTGTTGTTGAATTGAATAGAAAAAGTTGTTTGTAATTTTCATTTTAGTTGAAAATATGAATAGTATGTAGTTTTCTCGGAGTGTGTGTGATGTGAAAATGTGCCGGATATCGGAAATATGCAGCCACGATTGCAACAAATAACTTGTTGCCAGAAAATATTGTTTCTGAACCCATCATGGAGGATTTATAATATGTGTGTAGATAAAGGATACTAGAATAGAGACCCACTTGAGTTTTGACAGCTGTTCCAAATTTAATCTCATTACGATACTAAAATCGATACTGTATTAACATTACAGAACTGGTTTTACCTAATTGGTTGTCATAATGGTGGTCATTTCCTACGGTTTTTGATTACATTATGGAGGTTTTATGATATGGGTGTAGATAAATACATTTTAAAAACTGTTTTGCCCGACACGTGCATTCCTTTTCAGATTTTGTTTACATCACGGCAGTTAACGACGCATTAACGCCCCATACGTTTACATGCAGCCCTATACGCCCCAAATGCGATAAGCTGATAGAAGGACCGATACTGGAGACACGTTTTCTTTGAATTAACTATAAGGGAACTCTGCCTGCTGTATTGGCGCATGTCGATGGAATGGGGACGTAGATAATTTTGTGTATATGTGTGGTCAGATTTTATCAAAGCTACTGCTAGGGCCTATATTTTGACATCTTAAGTTTTTAGTTTAAATGAGGTAGGACACCGATCACTACTAAAAAAACTGGACAAGTACGGGTTAAACTCGCATGGATAGGGTTCCGTGGTTATATCAAATTTCCTATGTTACTTTAAATACCATAGACTTCTTATAGGTTTTCCTGTTTCGTTCCGTTCCGTTTCGTTTTCGGAAATAAGGGGGGGGGGAATGGTCAATT